>CM076579.1:681278608-681713235 GCA_034641835.2 Pinus albicaulis
ACAGTTCAAGGGCGGACAAACCGTGGTTTCTCATGCCGTCGCCGTTCCGACGCAAGTAAAAAGTGTCGCACTATCGACACTTATTCCGACGTTCCGAACAGGCGTCACTCTTCCGACGTCTCACAAACCGTCGCGGCTCCGACGTTTTAAACGTGGTTCTTCCGACGCTCATTAACCGTCGTAGTTCCGACTAAACGTGGTCCGACGTTTTGGCGTCGCTCTTCCGACGCTTGTAAACTGTCGCAATTCCGACTAAACGTGGTCCGACGTTTTGGACGTCACTCTTCCGACGTCTGGAAGATGTCGTAATTTCGACGATATGTGGTCCAACGTTTGGAACGTCGCGCTTCCGACGTTTTCATACTGTCTCTCTTCCGACGTTTCTGGGTTGTCGCAGTTCCGACGTTTAGCACGTCGCGCTTCCGACGTTTTCATACTGTCTCTCGTCCGACGTTTCTGGATTGTCGCAGTTCCGACGTCTACAAGGCGTCGGTAGACCGACGGAGGGTTCAATTTTAAAAAAAAAAAATTAAAATTTTAAAAGACGAGAAACGTTGTTTTGAAGATATTATATGAAGTAAAACATTCCATGAAAGTGAAATAGTAGTATGTAGAATAGTAAAGTAACAGATAGAGTACCGACGTCCATTGTTCCAAATACAAATTAAAGTACCCAAAACCCTGCAATAGTGAAGTAAAACAGTCCATGAAAGTGAAGATATTATATGAAGTAAAACAGTACATGAAAGTGAAGATATTATATGAAATAAAACAGTCCATGAAAGTGAAGATATTATATGAAGTAAAACAGTCCATGAAAGTGAAGATATTATATGAAGTAAAACAGTCCATGAAAGTGAAGATATTATATGAAGTAAAACAGTCCATGAAAGTGAAGATATTATATGAAGTAAAAGAGTCCATGAAAGTGAAATAGCAGTATGTAGAATAGTAAAGCAACAGATAGAGTACCGACGTCCATTGTTCCAAATACAAATTAAAGTACCCAAGACCCTACAACAATGAAGTAAAACAGTCCATGAAAGTGAAATAGCAGTATATGAAGTAAAACAGTCCATGAAAGTGAAATAGCAGTATGTAGAATAGTAAAGCAACAGATAGAGTACCGACGTCCATTGTTCCAAACACAAATTAAAGTACCCAAAACCCTGCAACAGAGAAAAACGCTAATCATAATCATGTGAGGAGTGTGATATGTCCAAAATATAAAAAGACCATCAGACCATATCAATAAACCAGCAACATAGACCAGCATCGCTAGTTTTGAAGGCAGAGTGATAAACATTAATCATTTTTTTTTTCACAAGAGAAAAAACGTTGTTTTGAATATATTATATGAAGTAAAACCGTCCATGAAATCATTACATTTTCACATCTGAAGATTGGAACCCAAATATCCATCCAGAAAAGTGGAAGTCCCACCCCAGACAGTGATAGAAAAATACCCCATGTCACATACAAGGACTTGATATAAAACCCAGTAACGGTCCACATGGAGATTATCGACAATCTGAGAAAGCATCCAAATATGCCCGAGGCATCTATAAGAAAGTGAAATAGCCGTATGTAGAATAGTAAAGCAACAGATAGAGTACCGACGTCCATTGTTCCAAATACAAATTAAAGTACCCAAAATCCTTGAACAGAGAAAAACGCTAATCATGTGAGGAGTGTTATATGTCCAAAATATAAAAAGACTATCGGACCATATCAATAAACCAGCAACATAGACCAGCATCGCTAGTTTTGAAGGCAGAGTGATAAACATTAATCATTTTTTTTTTCACAAGAGAAAAAACGATGTTTTCAATATATTGTATAAAGTAAAACAGTCCATGAAGTCATTACATTTTCACATCTTAAGATTGGAACCCAAATATCCATCCAGAAAAGTGGAAGTCCCACCCCGGACAATGATAGAAAAATACCCCATGTCACATACAGCGACTTGATATAAAACCCAGTAACGGTCCACATGGAGATTATCGACAATCTGAGAAAGCATCCAAATATGCCCAGGCATCTATAAGAAAGTGAAATAGCAGTATGTAGAATAGTAAAGCAACAGATAGAGTACGTACCGACGTCCATTGTTCCAAATACAAATTAAAGTACCCAAAATCCTTGAACAGAGAAAAACGCTAATCATGTGAGGAGTGTGATATGTCCAAAATATAAAAATACCATCAGACCATATCAATAAACCAGCAACATAGACCCGCATCGCTAGTTTTGAAGGCAGAGTGATAAACATTAATCATTTTTTTTTTCACAAGAGAAAAAACGTTGTTTTGAATATATTATATGAAGTAAAACAGTCCATGAAGTCATTACATTTTCACATCTGAAGATTGGAACCCAAATATCCATCGAGAAAAGTGGAAGTCCCACCCCAGACAATGATAGAAAAATACCCCATGTCACATACAGGGACATGATATAAAATCCAGTAACGGTCCACATGGAGATTATCGACAATCTGAGAAAGCATTCAAATATTCCCGAGGCATCTATAAGAAAGTGAAATAGTAGTATATAGAACAGTAAAGCAACAGATAGAGTACCGACGTCCATTGTTCCAAATACAAATTAAAGTACCCAAAATCCTTGAACAGATCAAGAAAAACGCTAATCATGTGAGAATTAAAAGTAAAGTTAATCTATTAACATTGCGAATAAAATTACACCGAAGTCAAAAACATTGCCTGGCCATACTCATGGCAAATTTGTCATCAAAAAATCAAAAAATTAAGAAGACTGCCCTCATACGGGGAAACCAGTCTTGAACGTTTAATTTACAGAATTCAGAAATATTACTTAAAGGTCCAGCACAGTAAAATAAACTAAAAGCAGCCCAATTAACTGGGCCTGCTAAGCAAGAAAAACAAATTAACCAAACTAATCCACCGCTGGTTCCTCCACGATTCGGCACCATCCTAATTCGGAAGGTCCGGGATCGCTAGGTGCTACCTCCACATGCATGCCACGGCTCCCCTCCTGAAGGCCCGAATGCTGGCCGGCTTTTTCCGAGCTCAGACCCGCCGGACGGGTGCATTCTTCCTCCGTTTGGGCCTCCTCGCGGAAGACCACAGTGACTACAGCTGTGATTCGCAGGCGGTTGAGAGTGCAATCAAAGGAAAATTGCGCAGTGCGCGTCGTGGGAGAAGGTGAACTAGCCTCTGTTGAGGTGCTGGAGGGAGCGCGCCGGGATTGACCTCTAGTGCTCCCCCTGCGGCAACGCATCCTATGACGCACGCGAGGCATGGGTGCAATCGCAGTGGGCACAAGAGAAGAAGAAGCATAATTCCAATTAACAGAGGAAGACAGACAGAGACAGAACCGAGAGAAATGGAAATATGCAGCAAAGTCTAGGCAAAAGTTCTGCTGGCCACTTCTCCTTATCATCGCAGTTACCAGACAGTGTAATCCAGCAACCGGCTTGTCTGAAAAACCATGGCTAAACGCCATTTTTTATGTCGACCCGTCTGTAATGCAATCAAAGGACGGCCGTCATAATGAATCTCTGATCATTAATAATGAGAGCCGAAGGCTGGATCAAATTGGAGCGTGCGGAATCGCTCAGAGGAGTGGAGGTCCGATCTTGAACAGTGTTAAAAATTAATTAATCTAGATTTGATGTGAAAACTTAATTGAACGGCGTTAAATGTTAATGCGAATGATATGAAATCGCCATATCCATGTCCCATCACCTTAAACGCCATCGAATGCACCCGCAGCCGGGAGCAGGGCAAGTTTTTATTGAGGACACGTGGCAAAAATTGATTGGAGCGGATCTTTGTTTGGGCCGCTCGCGCAGTGGAAATCCGGACCAGTAAAATATTAGGGCGAATTTGATAAGAAATTCGCGTCACAAAATTGGCCGACGTCAGCAGGCTATTTTGGAACGCGAATTTGGTTTGAATTATGGTTTATCGCCGTTTGAAGTCCGGCGGGCTCGACTTTTGAACAATTTTCTTATAAAATTTGTGTTGGTTTCTTTGATAATACACATATTAAAATCCCGCTTAATAAAGAGACAAAATTGTTGTGCTTTCGGAACCTGACCCGAGGATTGGACATGAGTTAACAAACAAAAGGATAGCGGAACCAGACATGCACCCGTGGTCAAGCCCTCTACCAAAACCACGAGCGAAATCACAAAAGCTGGTTGCCCATATCGCACCGCTTTTGCGGAGTAGGCGGTATTTCCTATTCGCGAGCGATTCCATAGGGAATGCGACACGTGGCGAAGTGACCCCGAAAAACAACCGTTTAACCCACGCCATCGCACGTTAAAGCCCGACGTTGGAAGCCGAGCGAAATTGCCAAGATTCGTTGATTTGGAGAAGGGCCATCGGACGGTGGTCGCACGTTGAACTTGCCCGGAGGTTAACTAAGGTGTGCGGAGGATAGCCGGGTACGATACGAGTGTTTGATTGGTTATTGATATATATAGGTGGGGCCGGAGTATAATGAAATTTTTTAATTAAACGATTGGCGGATAATTAGCATAAGTCTGGAGGGTGATTGTTGTAAGGCTGGGTGGTGAAATATAGAGCCGAAAGTTCACTACAAGTTATTTATTTAAAAAGAAACGTGGAGTATAAATACGAAGTGTTGAAAGTTAAACATTGGTTATAAGGATTGGAGATAATATAAAGTCGGGAATATAAATTAAAGTCCAACCATTGTGGATAGTATTTATTTATCAAATTCTACGAATTTGATAAATAAACCCGAAGAAAGAAGAAGTCAATTAAGACTCAGGCTGGAGGAAAAGAACGGGTTACACCAAGGGAAAATGCTGACACGGCGATTGTAGACACACCAGCTCTCCTTGGGGGTCCAATTTCAGTTTTGTTGCGTCACACGATGATCTCTCTTCTCTGGCATTTACTTGTATTGAAGATCACTATTCTAGGAATAAGGAGTTATTTTCTCCAAAAATAACCCTAGCCAAACATTGACATTGCATCAAGGATATCTTTCTATGCTTCATAAGCACATTTGTTCTACTTCTAAATCATGTCTTGGAAGTGGTTGTTTTGCTGGAAATTATTCACCAGTTGGTTTCATACCAAAGTCTTTTTCACATTTTCAGCATCCGATACATGAAAAAGATAATGGTTTAAAACAACATAAATATTTGAAATTTTGCAAGAATTGTCTGGCACACTTTGAATATGAATTTTGAAGTCAAGTGCATGATGTTGTATAGGATGAAGTGTCATTTTGAATACCAAATGTTTCACAAGAAACTTCTCAACATGCTACCCTGCAGTAAGGATTAAATGACAATATTGCATCAACTATTTCCATAATAAAGTGCACCTCGGCCATAAGACTAAACAACTACAAATGTTGTAGATCTAACAAGACCACACAATCAAATGTATTCCACAAGGCCAATACTGTATGAAAAATGGAAAACGAGTTTGCAACCAAAAATACCTTAGGCAACTAATTCAATTAGATACACCAAACCATCAGCAAAAAGGAAAACCAGCCTACTCAAAAGGAAAGCGTTTACCTCCTTTGACAAAATTTGAGTTCCGAAACAAGGGCCTTTATTGTCTTGTCAATGCCCCTAGTAATTTGAACGGGGTTTTCACCTGCTGCAACAACCTAAACAAAAAGGTTTCATTTCAAATTATTTTCCACAAATTTAAGATACAACCATTGTCAATTTTGTATTTCCTAACAAGCTCATAAATTTTGACAAAAGAACCAAAATTTTTTAATACCTGATAGCAATTTTTTCACTCAAAAACTATCTTAGACTCAATAAACCCAACCCAAAACTAAAAAACTAAACACCATAAGACCCTACAAAAATGAATAGATGATCTTAATCCAGTACCATCGACAAAAAGTTACCTTTACACCCTCACTTATTAAACCCTGTGTTGTTGAATTTTAACTTCAACTGCTGCAGCAGAAGGACGGATGCAGCAGCAACATTTTTTTTTGGAGGTTGCTTGCATGCCATCCAGAAATTTAATTCAGCATTTAAAATTCCTGCAAGTTTTTTTTGTAGACGGCCACGGCCATATTTCTGTACAGGATTGTATTTAAACACAACAGCCAGCATTAACGCAATTCACCAACCAGAAATTAAACAAACATAAATTTACCCGATAGTTTTGTAAATTCAAAAGGAGGACACGTGGAGCATTAATATTGGATCGCATGAAATTGAAGGGAATCTGAAAACCTGAAAACCGGACCCGAATTTTTTATAGGGCACATTGGATTGAGAATTCGAGTTAAAATTAGGCAGACGTCGGCATCCCATTTTGGAACGCGAATTTGGTTTGAAATTCAATCTATTTAGACTTTTGAAGTCCGACGGAAAGGGTTCTTTAGTGTTTTGATAGTTTAATATATACATATGTTATATATATATCATATGCGAAATGAAAGGTGGGCCATAGAATTTAGTTTTAATTTTATTTTTTTTAAAAGAGGGTTTATTATAAAATGTTTTATATGTTCCGGCATATAAAAATAAAAAGGTCGAAAAAGCTTGGTAGTTTTTTTTATAGACAGTACGTAAATTTTTTATTACATAGCAGTGTGTAAAAAGTGAAAAATTGAGTGTAACTTTTTAAGTG
Source organism: Pinus albicaulis (assembly GCA_034641835.2). NCBI lineage: Eukaryota > Viridiplantae > Streptophyta > Pinopsida > Pinales > Pinaceae > Pinus > Pinus albicaulis. The sequence goes on from CM076579.1 coordinate 681,285,244, forward strand.
TGTATGCACAGCAGTGCGAAAGGGAAAAACACAGCAGAGTGTTTTAGAGACAGAGTATGTTTGTTTTGAACAGACAGTGAGTTGGTTTTATGCATTGCGTTTTGTAGCAGTCATAATTTTGTAATCCCTCTCAGTGAGGAAGTAGTGTAATAGTTTTTTTTGAGTTATTGAAGGGAATAGAAGTTTGTTTTCAAAGTATTGAAACTCTGTCTCTTGTCAAAGAAATTTTTATTTTCTGTGTGTTAGAGGAAGGGATATTTATGGGTGGTTCTTATGAATCAACCAACCATTCAGAACATGCTCATCAATCCAAACCATAAGTATTATGTGACAATATTCAAGCAGGCACTCAATCGGATTTCCGAAGCTATGTTAGAGAAACCCTAAACTCTCACTGAAAATAGGTGAAATGTGGCACCACTCAGAGATTGACATGTGCCAATTGGTACAAGTGGTAGGCAATTGGCATGCTCAAACAACGAGGTGATGCAGGAATGACATGAGGGAGAAAATATCAGAAAAGCCCCAAATCTGGAGAACTAAAGCTCATCACCAACACGAGATTGACAACTTTACATGATGTAACCTATGAAATCGTAAATGGAGAAATCATAGTAACAATAAAGTAACCTATGTAACAATAAAGTCGGATTCATCCTGGGAGTGGTAATGGGAGAAATCATAGTGAACCACAGGAAACATGCATAGTTGCTTACAATCAAATAGATGAAAAAACACATACAAAAAACCTAGATAATAATCGTGCACAAGCTTAATATTGAATTATGAACTGTAAAGGAACTTACAAAATGTGACATTACGAACCTGGTCAAGCGCACAAGCAAAAATATCCTGGACATGACCCTGGTTGACAAGTTGTATTGCTCATGATGCGAGAGGATTTGTACCTGCACTGCCAAGTCAATCAAAATCCATCATTATCTATACAATAAATACAAGTAATTGATGTAGTATTTTTTACTCTAACATGCATTCTTATGATAATGTTAGAACATATGTTGAAAATGTCAAAACATACCTGAAGAAGCTCCTCTTCGTTTCAAGAACAATTTATTGGAGTCGCATGAACTTGGAACAAGACTCCCACGATCTCAAAGAGTAGCAACTAAGTCAACAGTGACTTTTTTGTTGCTACGCTGGATCAAGGGAGGTTTGCTCCAAGATTAAATCGCTCCAATAAATCATTCTCTACTAAACAGGGCCAACCACGTGAAGGTGGAAGCTCTTATGGCTCCTCTTCCCCCCTCACATCACTCTCAATTCCCCAATACCCAATCTATATTTCAATTTTTACTTTCATGAGCATAAAAAAAAATATTCAATAACTAGTAAAAAAACAATTCAACAAAAAGTACGCAAGGAAACATTGCAATTAATGCTTGACATAAAACTAGTATGATAAATGAGTTTTTTATCTAACGCAAAAAAATGTTCCAAGTATGGTAACGTTTGTCTTATAATAATACAATATTTTACATTGTCAAATTTTCTTTTTCTTCTTCCTATTTTTAAAGCTCCTAATTACATCATCAATATCATCGTGCTCTGCTCCTGTTTCATGCCTTTCGACCCGCACTGCTGACCTAGTTGCGTAGTCACGATGTCTGGTCTCATCCAGTGACGGGGCATCGCCTACAAAAACAGATAATATTAAATTTTAATTGTCGGTTTTTAAATATCATTGAACTAGTTCGGTAATATTAATAAAAAAAAATTGCAATGAGATTATTTACTTGGTGCACCAGTTGTCGCCGCTGACCTAGTTGCATTGTCACGATGTCTGGTCTCATCCAGTGACGGGGCATCGCCTCCAAAAACAGATAATAATTAAATTTTAATTATCAGTTTTTAAATATCATTGAACTAGTTCGATAATATTAATAAAAAAAATTGCAATGAGATTATTTACCTGGTTCACCAGTTGTCGCCGTTGGGACTGTTGCCCTGTCTTCCTCTCTGGTGGTAAGATCCTCAAGGGAAACATTCTCTGTCATATAAACAAAAAAAGTTATAAGGACAACCATCAAGGTATAATTAGAAAAAATTATAAGTGGAAATTAATTACCGTCACGGCCCTCACTGATAGCAGCATTGTCGGCCTGGTCCCCACTACAATGATCGGGTTGCACGAGAGGATCATCTACATCTGGCTCTAAAACTGGGTTATTTGCCTCGTTGGTAGTGTTGCTCCCCTGATTTAAACAAAGTTGTTAGACATTAAATTTATGGACGAAAACAAAAATATTGAAAGGTTAATGTTTTACCTTATCGGGCATTGTAGATCTTGGGACCTGCCCCAAGCTTCTGCGACGTTCAACTACAGCTTGATAGCCAAAACGGAAAGCAATATTTTTATCTTCCTCTGTAGTTATTGTTCCAAAGTCATCACCCTACATTATATATGATTGTGTATTTTAATCATATCTGATAGGATTACAAAAACGTTGGAAGGCGATACAATTAATTATAAGATGTTTAGCTACTTAATTACAATTCTTGCAGCTAATTTCAAGTAGCCACCCTGGCCGAGCGTGTGATGGCCCTTTTTCTCTATCCTAGCTTTGGTTGCCTTTGAGGTGTCAGGCAACCTAGCATCAAAAGATTGAAGTCAGATATGACGTAGCACACTTTTATTTTAGACATAAAAGAAAATTAAAGCTATTGAATTAAAGTTGTAATTTACCTTGTGGGTCCAGTTGGCATTTTTCCTTCTTTCTTTGCCCTTTTCTCTTTTCCGTCATGGATGAGTGCTCTCCACTCACTCTCTGAAACTGCGAGAGGACGCTCATATCTAGGGTTAAATTGCAATTGCGTCCTATAGGTGTCCCTGGTATATTTCAAATATTTGCCGACTACCTGAGCCACCGCTTTTCTGTCAAATGTGCCGACCCCAAAAAGGGCTTCTAGATAATCTAGAAGTTCTTTTTTCAGGTTGGAATTATGGGAATTCCACCCTGTACGTATGGTTGGGCCAAAAATTACCAACGCATGGCTCTCCAGAATCCTGTAGAACTCATTGTTTCCTACACAGAATAAAACCAAAAAAAGAAGATATTATCATTAATTTAAAAATAAAAATCATGATAAATATGTTTTAGATAAAGTACATGAAATAGTTAAAATATTAAAATTTACCTGGGAGTTGTACATGCTTTATAGGGACACCCTCATCGTTCACCAACAACGTGCCATTAATGGTCCCTGTAGAGCTGACACGTGTAGCTCCAGGAAACGCAATAATGTAGTTGGCCATATCGGCCTCATCATTGCCAACACGTTCAGCGGTTGGCTGGGTGTCTGCTTGGGCAGGGTGTGTTTCTTGGCTAGCACCTAAAGGAGTAGAAGGTGTACGAGAGGGTTGTTGGGCAATCTCTTGCCCTTGTGTCCCACTACCACCAACACCGGGTTCAGCAAATGCCAGAAGACGCTACATACAAAAGAACTTTTTGTTAGTTTAGTCGATGTAAAAATTAAAAATCAAACTATCACAATTCATCTCATGCAGAACAAAAAAAATATCCTTTTGACTTTTTATTATTACCTGATATCTATTTAGCTGCCTCATAAGATGTTGTATCCTCTCTTCTGTTTTAGGTGTTTGAGGCGCATCTATCAAAGCATTAAATTCCGACGTTGCATCTCGTGCCTTTTTTGCAACAACAACACTGGAGATAGGGATGAAAAAAGCTCTTCCTCAAAGAGGGAATCATCAGGCGTACCATGGCTAGGTGTCTGCATATTTGAACAACATTAATATTATTTCAATTATGTAAATAACTAAAATACCTAAAGATAGAGCAATGCTGGCACTTTACATGTTCTTCCGCTGGCCTCTTTCCGCGATCATCCTGTCTCGGGGTTGTTCCTGCACTGCTCTGATCAGTCTGCCACATTGCAATAAAATTATAAATGTAAAAACTAGAAAACAATATCTAACTTGAAAACACAAAATGAAAACTGAAATAATTTCTAATAAGACACCGGAAGACAGAGTTAGAGTTTCAAATATGCCTTGCATTGAATTCAGTTCTGGAAACATGTCATTGCACATTAAGGCACCCAAACATTCAATCCACAAATGATATATTTAAGTAGGCTTCTCCTATTATGGGAAAACACCATACCTATAATGCATTCACTTGCATGTATAAAGGGAAAGGAAAACATGTTTTCATACAATGGTGACAAAGGCATCTTGGGGAAAGGTATCTTCACTTTTTATTTATGTTGTTCACCCACACCACTCTCGTGTTTTCACTAATCTGTTTTGTCATTTTTGGATTCAAATTAAGTTAAGGCCTTAAGTATTTTTTGACCTTTCGGTGTAGTTTTTATAAGTGGCATGTATGGATTTTCCATTAATTCTGCACTTTTTCTCTTCATGCGCATGTTTCCCTGGAAATCAAATGCATGATTTAGTCCCATACATTTAACAAGTTGTTGGATCAAATCCATAGGAAATATCATGTTTCCTATTCAATCAAAATTTATCTCAGTTAGGGTAGGTAGGAAGGTTTTCCCTTTGTATTAATAAGGCACTTCTAGCTTTCATTTTTATTATATCTTTCAAATTTAGTGTCGTTTCAATTAGGGCATGATTTTTTGCAACTTTCAAGGTGAGAATGAACAAAGACAAATTTTTGTGATGGATGACTGTATATGAATCCATGGCTAGAGGAAAAGGCACTAATCTACTTCTTCAAATATCTATAGTTCTCATTCACCTCATACGAAGATGGTCCCTGATTTTGAGCCAAATGTTGCAGCAAAAAGTTCCCCCCCTCCATAATTTGATATTCAATGGAAATTTCTTAAATTGATGATGGGGCATGATTATGGAACATTGGCATATACATATGTAATGGAATTCCAAGATCATGATATATGTTTGCATATGTTTATGGCAATGTTCCACCAAGTCCCCTGGAGGTGGGAGCGAGGGGGCGAGGGAGCGCGGGAGCGGCCTATGCAAAAGCTCCCTACCAATTTTCAGGAAACGTGGGGAGACGTCGGGGTCATAAAAATTATAAAATTTAATATTTAAAATGTAACTATATTTTTGCAAGGAATGTATATACAGTCATCATACACTTGCATCATGAAAGATAAATCATAAATGATAAAATTACAAATTGATGAATGATGAATCATATAATTGAAACAAATTTAAAAGTTAAAAGTTAAAACATACATCATACAATCATGCATGTAAGTTTGTAAGTTTGTAACTATATAATCATTAATGTAACTACTAACAATGTACAATGAGAATAAAGTTTAAGATATCATATGACATATTATATCAAGATTCAAAATAGAGTTTAAACTGAAGTTTACAACTCAAGTCTGAAACATAAAACTTAAACGCAAATAAGTTATGTCTGAAACATAAAACATAAAACATAACATATGAATATCAAATGAGATCATCATACTGATAAATGAGCATAAATGCTCAAGTTAATGCCCCACTAGTCTCTGCATCCAACTTCTGCACGAATATATCAAGATCAACCATGTCACCATCTGAATCAGAATCACTTGGATTCTCAAATATACTAAGTGGCACATCAACTTTTAACACGAAACCATAAACTAAAAGGGGCGGTGAGGGGACGTGAGGGGGCGTGAGGGAAACATCCCCTAGAAGTCCCCAAGACCCCGGAGCGCGAGGGGGCGAGGAATCTAGACCCCTAGGTGGAGGGGCGAGACCCCGTGTAACACTGGTTTATGGAGGTGGTGGAGCAAAAAAGAGCTCAAATAGAGCTGAAATTTTTCACATAAAAAGGACTATGGGCTTGACTAATGGTTCCATTTAAAAAATTATATCTAGACAGAGAATAAGTGTAGCATGCAAACATGCATTGAAAATCCATCTGAGTTTGCATTGTATTACTTATGATGGATTCAAATTTGGGTTTCAAAATGCCAGGTTATGGCATGGTTTTGTCGAGAAACCCTTAGTTGGATTCTCATGTTGGTTTAATTTATATTTTAAGTTTGTTTTGCAATCTTTGGGTGATAGTAACTCATGAACTAGGTTACCAATGTGTAACAATCATATTTCAAGAATAAAGTTGTGATTTTTATATATTATTATTATTATCTATTAGCTACGAGTATTGACACCTAATGCCTGGAATTTTGACATCTTGATAGCATGGATAATTTCGAAAATGTTTCTAGTAATGTTAACATAATAACTATCATTACATTTCTTCACTTTTTTCACCATAATAGACCTGTGATATGGACTCATCACACAACTTCATATGCTATGTCCCAACAAGTTCAAACTGGTTGAACCTACCTCATAGTGTAGTTATTAAGGACAAGTTGCTTGATATATAACTCGATAGCATAGACCACGTTGCAGTTCTAAAAAGAATCCTCAAGTGTCAAAAAAACTTCACAATATGTTCTACTATAAAGCCTTTTGGGATACCTGAAATAATATATGTATCATTGATGACTTTTAAAGTATGACAAGATCCAGAGGGAAAGGAAATCAATGGAAGAGTGATCCACGAATGAGAACCTAGAATTTAGCATCAGATGAGTTAGAGTCTAGGAAATTGAAACCCTATAATTTTAATTAGTGATGAAGGACATCACATAGGTAATTATATTTTCATGTAGAATAATCTGTTAATTCAAATTTAAACTACATAATATGAAAGGCATACCATAAATTTTTCCACGTAAGTCCAGACAACCTATAAAAATGGAAAACCTTCTTTTTCCATGGGAAATAATTTACCTTTCCTTTTTCAAGGCAATCTAAATCACAAAAAATATGAACTATACTGCACACATTCTTGGATAATGTGAAAGTGGAAAAGGAATACCCTACAAAAGTGATGCACACATGTACATTTGAACACTAATAGATTTTTGTAGTTGAAATGCAATGCTTGTTTTCATTTAAATGTAGGGTTTTTAAAGCGGGGAGAAATAATGGCTGCCAAATTAATAAGCGTTTCTTTGGGAAAAATTTAAATCTTGTATTGGGTGATGAAGATAATAGAGGGTATTGAATCTTGATTCTTGACATCTAGAGAGAACCCTACAGCCTAACACAATCCAATGGAATTGACCAAAAAACCCAAATAGAGTCAACCCTACTATAGGAGGAAGGGCCTACAGTAAGAACTTACCATTTTGCAAGAGTTGAGAGCGAAGATATTTATTCTGCACGAGGCGAGAGGCGAACGGCGAGGCGAATGTTGTTAACGGGAGGGGGGGGCGAACGGCGGGAGAAACTTGAGGGCAAAGGCTGCATTATAAGAGTGAGCGAATGTAGGGCGAATCTTTGTTGCAGAAGACGAGGGGGAATCCGGGGTGAATGTTTGTGCAAAGGCTCGGGGTGAATGTGAGGGTGAATCTTTGTTACAACGAGAGCTCAGGGCGAATTCTGAAGGCGAATGCTGTTCTGCAAGAGCTGAGGGCGAATGCTGAGGGCGAATGGTGTTCTGCAAGAGCGGAGGGCGAATGCGCGCGTGACATCAGACGTTAATGTAGCACACATGTACATTTGAACACTAATAGATTTTTGTAGTTGAAATGCAATACTTGTTTTCATTTAAATGTAGGGTTTTTAAAGCAGGGAGAAATAATGGCTGCCAAATTAATAAGCGTTTCTTTGGGAAAAATTTAAATCTTGTATTGGGTGATGAAGATAATAGAGGGTATTAAATCTTGACTCTTGACATCTACAGAGAACCCTACAGCCTAACAAAATCCAATGGAATTGACCAAAAAAACCCAAATAGAGTCAACCCTACTATAGGAGGAAGGGCCTGCAGTAAGAACTTACCATTTTGCAAGAGCTGAGGGCGAATGCTGTTCTGCAAGAGCTGAGGGCGAACGCTGAGGGCGAATGCTGTTCTACAAGAGCTGAGGGCGAACGCTGAGGGCGAATGCTGAGGGCAAATGCTGTTCTGCAAGCGCTGAGCGCGAATGCTGACCGCAAATGCTGTTCTGCAAGAGCAGAGAGCGAATGCGCGATGAACTATACTGCACACATTCTTGGATAATGTGAAAGTGGAAAAGGAATACCCTACACAAGTGATGCGCAAATGTACATTTGAACACTAATAGATTTTTGTAGTTGAAATGCAATGCTTGTTTTCATTTAAATGTAGGGTTTTTAAAGCAGGGAGAAATAATGGCTGCCGAATTAATAAGCGTTTCTTTGGGAAAAATTTAAATCTTGTATTGGGTGATGAAGATAATAGAGGGTATTGAATCTTGACTCTTGACATCTACAGAGAACCCTACAGCCTAACACAATCCAATGGAATTGACCAAAAAACCCAAATAGAGTCAACCCTACTATAGGAGGAAGGGCCTGCAGTAAGAACTTACCATTTTGCAAGAGCTGAGAGCGAATGTTGTTCTGCAAAGAAGTGAAACGACAATCGAAACGAATGTTACCAAGAGGCGAAATGAAGCAATGAGGAAAATCTTTTTTTGAGGAGCAAAAGTACATTGCAAGAGCGCGAGAGCGAATGTAGAGGCGAATCTGTGCAGAAAGCGAGGGAATCCCCTTTGAAGAATCTTTGTCCTGCGAAAGCTCGGGGTGAATGCGAGGGTGAATCTTTGTTGCAGAGCTCGGGCGAATGTTGAAGGCGAATCTTTGATACGCAAGTGAGAGGCGAATGCGAAGTGAATGGTGCACCAGAGCGGAGGGCGAATGCGCGCGTGATATCAGACGTTAATGTAGCACACATGTACATTTGAACACTAATAGATTTTTGTAGTTGAAATGCAATGCTTGTTTTCATTTAAATGTAGGGTTTTTAAAGCGGGGAGAAATAATGGCTGCCAAATTAATAAGCGTTTCTTTGGGAAAAATTTAAATCTTGTATTGGGTGATGAAGATAATAGAGGGTATTGAATCTTGATTCTTGACATCTAGAGAGAACCCTACAGCCTAGCACAATCCAATGGAATTGACCAAAAAAACCCAAATAGAGTCAACCCTACTATAGGAGGAAGGGCCTGCAGTAAGAACTTGTTGCAAGAGGTGAGGGGCGAATGCTTTTCCAGGCCGAGGCGAACGGCCCGAGGGCGAATCTTTGATGCCAAGAGGGCGAGAGAGAGGAGAGAGGCGAGAACGGCGGGGCGAATGCGAGGGAAATGCTGTTAAAGAAAGTGAGCTAGAATGCGGTCAAGAAAATCTTTGGTCTGCACCAAGAGCAGAGAGCGAATGCGCGCGTGATATCAAACATAGCTATTGCGACAAATACCAAACATTTTTATGTAGCGCGCATATAAGTTTCGAATTTTTATGTAGTGCCCATATAAGTTTGGTATTTTTATGTAGCGCGAAAATAACTGTCGCTATACCGACGGCGGAAAAGGCGTCGCTATTAGGACGGTGCCTCCAAACGTCGCAATGGCGACACCTAGACATTGTGTCGCCGTTGCGCCGTTTAGAGTCGTCTCAATAGCGACGCTTTGGGCCATGGTGTCGCAATTGCGACGTCTTCCTTTAAACGTCGTAATTGCGACACTAGTTTAAGTGTCGGTATTACGACACTTTTCTATAGACGTCGGTATAGCGACGGTTTCGGGCGGGACGGAAAAAATTTGGGAAAATTTCCGACATTTGGTCAAAAGCGTCGGAAACAGGTGTCGGAATTTCCGCGAAATGTAGTAGTGCAAAATCAACATGAGCACACAAAATCCCTTGACATGTGAACTCTTGGGTTGAGGGAGTGGATATGTAGGTGTGGGAGTCCTTAAGGTGACACATTACCTTGGATATGCATTGTTTTTAAGGAGACACATGACCTAGGAGATGCATTGGAGCTTAGGACCTTTAGACGATTGTTGGACATTGGGGAGTAGTGCTCATGCCATGGAGGGTTTGCTTGTTAATCACTGTCACCTTTGATGCTGACACATGTCACGTAGAGTAGAGTGCTTCACATGGGTGGACCTACTTGTGTCTTGCAAGTTTTCTTGTAGTGGACTAGGTCCACCAAAGCCCCTTTACCTTTCATATAAAAAGAGGAAGGAATGAGTTGTTATTATAATCGATCATGCACTTGTGCATATTCCTTTTCATATTTGGGTTAGGGATGTAAGAGCAGTGCTACTCTCTCTCTCTCTCTCATTCAATCTTCTTTGTACTTTATGTGTTTTTGTCTTAAGGTGTTAGGATTTGTTGGAACATTCACCTAAAAACTTCATATATATAAAGAATAAATGAAACCCATGAACACAATCACAATCTATCATATAATTCTCCATGCTTTTGAAAACCCTAGATAGGGAAAACCAAGAGAAACCCTAGCTCCACCAAAGATTCTCCAACAATCTAAAATAAACATGAGAAAAACCTCCATGTCAGAGTATCTTTGGTGGAGCCAATGTAAACCCTAAGTTATTTTGGAGTTATGTTATTTCAGATTTGACTTCCAGCTTACCACTGCCTTGCATACCTTGTCACTCCCATAAATTATGTTATTTCAAAGATTTGAATTCCATATTTTCACAGATACAATGTCCTCAATAAGATAGTTGAACACTTCCATAGTCATAGTTAGATCACATTTCAAGAATATATACATTTTTTGTACTGATCAACAATTGTCTCACGAAGAGAAATCACATCACAAGCAGCAATTTATGCACATGGTTCATCACCTCCTAATGCCATAATTTCAATCCCTTCCTATCCCCCATGGGTGAAGCCCGTGAGAACAAAATCTTGAACAAAGGTGTGAAACTCCTCGCTAGCAACTGCTAGTCCCAAGCCTGTTGGGCATTGGTGTATTCTTCCCATATCTGGATGTTTTTTTTACATTTATGAGGAAACTTATTTAGCTATTTGGCCTTTTCTATGAAGGGAGTCACTGTGTTGGGGGGTACTCAAGGTGATATGACACGGTAGGATGGCAGGGTGGTTAATGAATTGTATCCATTTAACTTTAAAAAATGTTTCTCTTAAAATATTTTATTAAGAATGGCTCTATGTTATTGAGGAGTTACATCTAGAATTTCATTGCAAGGGAGCATTTGTCCCAACTTTGTTCTTGCCAGTTACATCCTCCCTGTTCTGGAATTCATGGATAATTGTGTTTGCAGGTTTTGTGGCTCCCATGATACATATCTAGTGCACTCATCACACACAAGAACTTATGGTCCATTGTGGGCAAAAGCTGTGCAATTTAGCACAACGGACTATTCAACTACATCTTCTGTGGATTAGGACATGCGGACAATTCAACCTAAAAATGTGGTGTGATGGGTGCAGTTGCAGTGGATGCAACTTGCAAAGCCTCGGGTGTGGACAATTCAACCTAAAAACGTAGTGTGATGGGTGCAGCTGCAGTGGTTGTAAAGCCTTAGGAGTTGTCTGTGGGTTGCCATGACTCATGAGGGATGAATTCACATTTTGTACCCATTTGTTTCTAGAATTCCCTCATTGAGTACTGGTTTAAAACTCAAGACTATGTTCTCTAGTGATAAACCTCAACTCAGAAAGGTGTATATGATATCTCCTTGTCCTTGACGCAAATATTTTAACTCTGAACCTTGTACTTGTTCCTTGACTCAAAATTTGTCTAATATGATATAAAATGTTAAGTCACGTTGAAGACGGATTTTATTACTATAATTTTTAAAATTTAGAACAATATCTTCATAGTTGCAATCTAATTTTCTGCAATATTTTTGTAATAATATCTTCATAGTTGCAATCTGATTTTCTGCAAGATTTTTGTAATATTATCTTCATAGTTGCAATCTTATTTTCTGTAATATTTTTGTAATAATATCTTCATAGTTGCAATCTAATTTTTTGCAGCTATGGCCAAACTCTTTAAAGAGTAACCAGCACAGCCAAGCCTCCTGCTGGCCAGTATCATAGATCTGCAAGTAGCCTCCTAGTCCTTTCTCATCAACCAAATCCATTCAATCACTTGTGTATGCCTCTTTCTCCTCATCTTGGTACTCCTCCCATGAGGGCTACCATCCTCCCAAATCAAATTCATGTCTTTGCACTTCATGGGATTTTGAAATGTAAGCTTCTCAAGGATCAATAAGACCCTATCAAGACCCAAATAGGTGGTAGGAAAAAACCTCCCATCATGATGTGCATGGCTCAAGGAATGTCCAACACAAGCATGAGAGATGTTATCCATCTTAAGATGTCCTCCATCTTTTATCTACTCTTGTGAGAAAGGAAGAAAATCTTTGCACTCCATGGTGTGTTGAAGTGCACCTCTGATGAGATCTCTCCTTAAGACCTCCCTTTTATCAATAGTCTTCCAAAATGAATGAGGTCTTGGATCTGAAAGTAGAAGTTCCTCTTTGAGCTGATAGGAGCTCATTGAGAAAGTGGCATATTGAAAGGAAAAAGGGTTTCTAACTACAACATGTCTACCATCAATCTTCAAATCTTCAAACCCTACCCTCCAATATGATGTAAAATCCAACAATGGCTCATGAGAATGATGGTTTGATTCCTTCTTGAGTGTTTCCATGTTGCACAACACAGTGCAACCAAGCTGCTCCATAGTAGCAATGAGATTTGACCCTTGGTCATGCAAAGTAAATCTCCACATTGATCAGAAGAATTTGCTGCAACAATGGAATGTGGAAATTTTTTCATATCTTGATGTGCATTTGGAACTTCTTTTAGGGCTGCAAGAGTTCCTTCCTCAAAAGTGTTAGCTGCCCCAACTGTTGATGCATGTGGCTACCCCTCCGTGAGTGTGACATCGTTATCACATGCCTCCTCAAGAGGTGATGTGATGTTTTCTTTCTTTCCTATTTCTCCATCAAAGGTTTGGATCAACGTTTTAGTGAACTCTATAAAAGTATTTACCCTTGCATGGCTTAAGTGGTTGCACCACCAATCATAGGCTTCACCCTCCAAGTGCAGCGCTGAGATTTCAACAACTTCTTTTCCTGCTACAGGATGTAGTAGGAAAAATGCCTCCAACTTTCTCACCCAAGTTATTGCATTAGATGACCCATCAAAGGTAGACAACATAAATTTATTGCCTTTGATTTCTTTTCTGCTGCATGGTCTCTTCTCTTCCTTCAACTGGATGAAATGAGGAAAATCTAGAGTCTCCCTGAAGGCTCTAGGTTGAGACCTATAATCAATAAGGTAATCACTGAGGATCTAATGATCCAAGTATCTTCCATGCTCAATATCTTCTTCTTGACGAGAATAGGAAGTGCATGGTACTTCCTCTTCTTTTTCTCCAATCTTCTTAAATTCCTCAAAGGTGGATGCATTTCCTCTGGATCTGAAAATAGATGAGAATAAACTCATATTTTTCCACGTTCTGATCTTCTTGGGCTTAGACTTAGAGGGGTCAGTGGATCCCTCATATTTGGCAAAAGGTGTCCTCCCAGTGGTACGCTGCAACTTTGAGCTCGGCGTGCTAGATCCCCCACTGTTCCTTCCACCTTCATCCTGCTTGAGCTGACAGTAATCTTTGAAAGGAAAAGCTACTCTGAAGTCTTCCCCCATGGGCTGCCATTTACGGAAATAATCTCCAAAGGGTATATGATCATGCTGCCTCCCTTTCTCACTCGGTACTGGAGGTAAGAATGTAGGCATCGTGATCCTGGTTGGCCTACTGAAGGCTGGTGAATGATGGTCACACTATTGTGAGACCCCCATATTTTCCCCCTCTATTGCGTTTGGTGGGCAAGATTCTGCCTACCCTCTTTGTTCATAGAAAAATATCCCAATGGTTGAGCCAAGAACTCGGCTCTGATACCACTGTAATATTCCTATTTCAGGAATTTCAGCAATCAGAAATCTATTCTAAAGATTGACTGAGAGGGAATTTACCAGATGTCTCACCTTCTCAAGGAAGTGTGAGATCTAGAGGCTATCTGGCTCTTCTCAAAACTCTGTCTATAGAGCTGCTTGAAGGATCCCACTCAAGGGTGAGTTACAGCAATATGCAAACGCATATATGAACATACCATGAAGAGACAACATTATACAATGAGCTGTGAGACAAGAAGATGGAAATATAGCCAAGAATAATGTATAGCAGCAAAGAGTGTACAAGTCTTGAAGAAACAACCTCTCAAGAAAGGCAATGCAAGCCTCAATAATACATGTACATGACTATGAAGGAGCAGTTCTATTTCTGCATAAACCCAAGCTATGAGGACGTAGTTTATAAGACATTGATCCATAATAACTGAAAGATATGACATTATATGGCTCAAATACACTATGGGATCTAAGCTCTAACTCTTAGAAGCACAAACACATCAATCCTTTAGAGGATTGGCAGAAATATACAAAATGGAAAAAATGTCAGAGTTGCTGGGCAGTTGCTGCAACTCAAATCTGGATCTCAATAGAGAAGGCTGAATAAGATGAAAGATCTGAAGTAAACCCTCTCCAATGGGCTCCAAAGTGGAAGGTTGATCCTTACACGTGAAATCTCGCCCTCCAATCAATCTGTAAAACCCCGCAGAAATTTCACTATGAAAATAACGCAGTTACTGGAGCAACTGCACAGTAGGGGTAAGAATATGATTTGGCCTGATGCCAAGATCTGGAAATGAGCTCTAAAGCTTCCAAAGGCAAGAAAGACTCTCCCTCTAAAAAACACGCAATGGAAGAGGTGTTGTGGAGTCTCCACGGCAACACCCTACAACATAGTATTACGCTGCTGCAACAATAATGTTGTGGAGGAGTTATGAATATGCTGCTCCACTATGAAAGCCACACACCAATTATTCTACAAAATACTGATGGAAAAAACTCACCCAAGCAGGCACTCGAAGTCCCCTGGGGCTGACGGTGAGATCTCTGAACGAAGACACTCAGTGCACTAAATAGTGTTGCAGACTAGTTAAACAACCAGCGTGCTCAAGAAGTCGAAATGACTAGCTCAATATCATAAACATATCCATCCCTGGAAATAGCTCTCCTCCTCTCCATATATAGCAAATGAAGACTCTCCATGGGCCCTACTTCGAATTAGGGTTTCCCTTCCTCTAGAAGCTTCCCTCCTACATTGTCATGTAGTGGTTTCCACCTCATACCCTGTGCTGGTTGACTTGGTCAAACCTCTTTGCAAATATCTCCTTTTACACATGAGAGTGTGAAATCTGGTTCCACGATTGATCCCTTTTCATACTAGAAGGATTTTATTATTAATTGGGCCTCCTTACCTGATTATTCATCTCCTAAATGAATTTAGACGAGAATTAATGTTCCAATTTATGGAAGAAAAAATTTGAACATTACAAAAGATGAGTTTATTGTTCTTCCCAATCTTTGTTCATGAGGCATCAGTGATGCATGAAGCTCGTCAACTGTAAACTTTGTGAGATCATTTGTCTCTTCAATGGTTATGACTATAACATCAAACCTTGAGGGTAAGCTCCTCATTACTTTCTCCAGTACCCTTATTTCTTCAAGCGTCTCTCCATGAGACCTTATCTAGGTAACCAACCCAATCACATGTGTGAAGAATGATTCTATGTTATCAGACTCTTTCATACATAGAGTTTCAAAGCCTCTCCTCAGCAATTGTAGCTTTGCTCTCTTCACATTCTCCATACCTTGATAGGTAATCTGGAAGGTATCCCATCCATCCTTGGACCTCTTAGCTACTGCTATCCTTGGAAACACACTATCATGCACTGCTTGATAGAGATAGAGGAGGGATTTTGAGTCCTTCCTATTTCTCTTCAACAAATCCTTCTCTACCTGTGTCAAGGCATTAAAGGTTTGTTCATTTGCTAGTTCTTCACAACCATCTTCAACAAGCTCCCATAAGTCTTGAGAGGCAAACATGGCTCTCATGGTGATTGCCTAGTAGTCATAGTTCTTCCTATTGAACTGTGGGAGTTGAATATTTCCAATACTCGTGCTTGTGTTGGCTCTTGCCTTTGCTAGCACACTGAACTATGCTCTAAACTTGACTGTGATTTTTAAACAAATTGTCTCTCTGCTTAAGAGACAAACTCTGTATTCAAAAAAGAATTCTCTGAATTGCACTTTTTAAACAAACTCAAAACTCTGTTTTTGAGAAATACCTGGACTTTTGCTGAGCTTTCACACTGCTGGAAAACTGCTTCAACAACTCCTTCCTTTAGCTTCTTTGACAATCCTTCAAAGATTTTGGACTAGCTTTGATACCATGTTGGAATTTATGAAGTATTTCAAACAACAGAGGAAGAAAAATTCCCCAACTTCAATATAGAGATTCAATTAAAAATTTTGCTAGACAGAGATGGCAAACTTCTTCTATTTCATTAAAAAATGAAAATCTATTACAAAATGGTTCTTCCTCTATAAGAGGAATTTACAAAGATGTGGCACTGTTGCAACACACAGTGTCCTTCATAACCTTCTCTCTCTGTCTCTCACAAAAATGCACTCACAGTGCTTACAAAATTACTCTGTTTTTGCTTCACAGTGTTTTTGCCTTCAAGCACACACTAAAAACTATACATAGTCAACTACATGCTCATATAGAGTTAGAAAAAAAAACTATATTTTTCCACACTCTGTCACTGCGATATTTTTACTTTCTACCTTCAGACATTTAGAGCAACACACTTTGAGTTTTTTTTAAAAGATTTTGTCTTTTAAAAAAATACATAGTAATAAAAATTACATCATTGCCTTTTCGTTTTTAACTTTCGGGCCTTTTAAAAAAATTTCATAACAAAACTATTTTAAACAACCTATCTTTTTATATATATATATATATATGTATATATATATTTTATAAATATTGAAAAATATTTATAATATATATGTATTAAATGCTTTACATATTGCTCGCGGAAGATTATTAGCTTGGCAAATTTGGTTCCAGATGTATGAATTTGATGTGGAATGGGTTCCTGGAAATTCTAACTACCTGGCTGATGCTTTAACAAGAGATATGAATAAAGCCCATATTCATCATTGTTCTAGCATTAGAACAGATTTATTTCAGTTACCTGGGAAGAATGCAAGTGATGATGATTTTGTAACTTTTGTAAAAAGATTTCATATTTTAGAATTGGTGTGGCCAGATGCAGCTGAAGAAATGAAGAAAATGATTGGGCTCAGAATACAGAGAAACAAATGGATCCAATGTTGCCAAGCATGGCAATCAAAAAATGTTGGTATTCTATTAGGATTAGACGAAGAATTGGTGAAAGTCTATCCTTTGCCCAATATGAAAGTAAAGATTTATTTCAAAACTCTTGATGATTATTGGTCCAGATGTTACATTGATGATATGATTAAAGTGGTCCAGATGTTACACTGATGATATGATTAAAGTTTTGATGACTTTAAACTATTATCAGATTATTGGAGGACTTGACTTCTCTTTGGCAGTTTATACAACTGCTAAAATGCTTGATATTGATGAAATTAATATGTCTGAGAAGGTAGAAAGGTTTCTACGAACAATGAGAATTCCTGATCTTTTTGAAGAAATGGAAGCTGCATATATTCAACGAAATGATGAACATTTTGAAGGCACTGATACTTTTCCTCAATATGAACTATTTCAGCCTTTTGCAGATTGGGAATTTAAAAATGGCTTATGTCAAAAGAAGCTACATGTGAGAGTTTCTCAGTGCATTGAAAGATCTCTGCAGTATTTAAGAACATTCTCCACTCCATGGGATTATCAGAGTATGGAATTTAGAAATCCCATAAAGCCAAATCCTTTTGCCCACCACGCTTCCGCTGCGCCCTTTGGTTGGTATCAGAGCCCTGTCTCGATTCTGTTATGGCAAATCTATTACGCTCATTTTCTAATATTGATCGCAAGATTGTCTCTGAAGTTGCGTCCCGCTCTGTTGAGTCTGAAGAGTCGAATGATGTTGTTGATAACCCTGAAAACTGGAATCCTCCCTCTCTTCATGCCACTGATATTTACAAACTTCCTATGTCCTTTGTGTTTAAATCTAAGTCCTTTTTGAAGGAAGTAGAGGTTACTATCAAAATCTCTGGTCCTGCTGTCCAGAAATGTAGGGACAGTAAGGAGAAGTGCAGTTGATGCAGCTGGAGTAGAATATATTTATAATTGTTTCAATTATTGTTTGACTCTGCATTGGAATTCTCGGAGGAGTCACGTGGACGGAAGAACCTTTGCATACACGGTGTTCACACATAGTAATTATCCTGTCAATTTTAATACGATGTTGCAGGGCGAAAAGAATCATATAGAAAACGTATTCAAAACATAAAAAACAAATTTTCAAACGAAAAAGCATTTGATATCAAAGCGAATTTGATTCCACTTTTTTGTTTTGCTGATTTTGGAAAGGTATAAAGAGACTTTCATTCAATTCAGGAATAAAAGTTTACAATGAGGTCGTTTTAGTTTATGGTTTGCAGCCTCCTTTACATTTATTTGAATTCAAAGTTTAATTTTAACTCTTAAATATTATTTAAAGTTTCTTATATTAAAAATATTTATATTTTAATATAAAATTATGTATAGATAGAGTGTTTCGTTAATACAGTTTATTAGAAAAAGGTTATTGATTCTATATGTAGTTTTTCAAGGGTTAGTGTGGCCACAAGGCTTGAATTCTGACTATGGATTCTGATTATCGTTAGCCTAGACAATTTGTAATTTTGACAACTTGAATTCAGAATTTGACAACCTAAATATTTCTGAATTGAGATTATTCAAAATTTCAATCATATTAAAATTTGACAATCTGAATGTAAGAATCACATTATCTAATAAAAAAATAATTAAATTTAATCAAGTCACTCTTTATTTTATTATTAAAATAATAAATAATTTATTTCTGAATTGAGATTATTCAAAATATGGATCATATCAAGAATCACACTATCTAATAAAAAGAACAATTAAATTTAATCAAATCCTAATATATTTATTTCACTTATTATTTTATTATTTATTATTAAATTATTAAAAAAATATTTTTTATTTCACTTATTATTTTATTATTTATTATTAAATTAATAAAAATATTATTGAAAATAAAATAAATTGAAAATGTATTTTTATTATATTGGTAAGTAAGGTGTTCACATTATTCCTATCACAATCTTTATTAGGCCATAGTCAACATTTTCATGAAGTCTATTCAGTCTTGGGCCTTAGAGAATTTCCATTTATAATATAAATGGTGTAAGAAATGTGTTGATGATACCTTTGTGGTTTTGGTCCTATTGCATAGCCAATTTATGTTCCTTTATCAACCACCTTAACCAACTACCTTAACGATATCACCCCCATGTTTAGTTCACCATACAAATGGAAGTCAAAATCTCCCTTCCATTTCTTGACGTTCTCATGTTTAAACATCCTAATGACTCCCTCTCCTATCAAGTTTACCAAAAAAAGACTCATACTAATAAATACCTCCATACCCATTCTCATCACCACCCTACTCAAAAGAGTGAATTCTTAAGACCTTAGTGACCTAATCGTTCACATATTTGATCCCCAACACTTTAAAAATGAACGCCTCCTCCTAATTAAATCCCTCCAAACCAATGTCTACTCCTTTTCTCAAATTAGAAAAGTGTTTCACTCAACTATCTATGGTAAACCCAAAATCAATCCTTCATCCTCCCATTAACCAAAATAACCCTTCCTTAGATTCAAGGTGTCACTTACCATATTTCCACAATCCTACGGAAAAAATTATTCAAACCTCTGTCAAAACCTAGACCAACTTCGAGAACTCTTTAGATTTTCTAAATAAAAATATGATTCCCTGCTTGGCCCTAGAGTGTATGAAATCCCTTTCTCCTATGGAAAGTCTTACATGGGCTAAATGGGTAGACCCTAAAGGCCCAAATCAAAGAACATACGTCTAACAATATCCATAACCAGGTCTCCAAATTAGTTATTGGAGAGCACTCTCAGAATACCAAGAACCTTATCTACTTTGACAAAATTAGAATTCTTGCATTTGTTCCCTTCCACAGTACCCATGAGAAGCCATTGAACTAAAAATATCCCTATTTTAACCAATGAGATGAATTTAAACTTAGTTAGTCATGGAAACTCATAATCCATTTTCTCTCTCATAAACATTCCTCTAACTCCACTCACTTCTACTTATTCTTATTTTGTCCACTTTATTTCCTTACATTTTTTTTTTTATTCTTTTTCAATCATTAGCCTTAAGTGAATTTAATCTATGTAAAAATTCTAGTGAATATTTCACCTATCATTAAAAACCAAAAAATTGATGTAAAGCTTGATATATAAACAGTTGTACGACATTAATTTTATTAGAACTATTATCATCTTAAATAAAATCATATATTTCTAGTTTATTATTATTATATTATTATAATGATTATTATTTTATAATAATTATCAATTTTATAATATTTTAAGAATAATATTATATTCTTTAAAAATATTATAAATTTTCTTAATAATAATAATCATAACTTTTTGGAATAAAAAACCTTCTCCAAATAAATAATATGAGCTCTCTTATTGAGAAATTGCTTTCTCTATAACCCAACATTAATATTAATATAAATATCTATTTTATATTAATTCTACCATTGAAATTAATATTAAAAATTTCATGGTATAGAAATAATAATTTTATTATTATCAATATTTAATAACAATTATTAATAGATTATATTTATTATTAAAGTTATATTATAATATTAATATTAATAATAATTCATATTATTATATTAATATAAAAAATTATTATTTATATATTATGATGATATTGTTATTAATATTTTTCTTTTAATTTATTAATTAAAGTTTTTGGTTTCTTCAATAATACTTAATAATATTGTAAAATTAAAGGGTTACGTTATTTGGTCGAGTCCTCATGATTAAAGAACCTCTGCTATTGAAATGTCATAGGTTCAATTCTCTCTACACTCTCCGCATCACCCTCCATATGTCTTATTAAGATCTTACAGGTTCAATTTCTCTCGACACTATTGATGTCAACCATCGTCTCTGCTATTGAGATGTCACGGGTTTAATTTAATCAACATTCTTGGGGTCAGAGTCGACCTCTGCTATTGAGATGTTATGAGCTCATTTCTCTCAACACTCTTGGGGTCAAGCTTTGTGGATCTTCCAAGTCCTTTTAATTTCAAATGCCTCAAAGGTTAGATTTATTCATTTCACAGGTCTGCTTTCAACCATCAAGGTGTAAAAGAAGTTGTTGTTGGCAAAGGTTTTCTTCCTTCTATCTTGGAGAGCCCATAGAAGCCAACCAGCGAAGAGCCGAATGGCGGATAGAGAGAGCATGTGTTTCATAAGGTTTGTACTGGCAGTGATCCAGGAAATCAAGGCTTCAGTCTCAGAAATAATAAAGGAAGATTGTCGGAGCAGGAGCTAAAAAAAAGTGGCTTATCTGCATGTGATGGAATATGTTTGATAGATATCCTATAAGGGCTTGTAAGTCTGGATGAGAATGGCTTTTTCTCCAATTCGTTGGAAGATTCATTTGGGCCAGATCATTTGAAGAGACCTAGAAAATCAATCTTCTTTCCTTATATGGGTCATAAGATCCATTCCAAGGACTATAGGACATGGAGATCATTTGTGGATGACTTTGAGGACATCTGCGGCTGTGGGATGAATTATAAAGAGAGAGGTTCTAGCGTTTGGAATGTTGCACATAATTTATTATATCGGGGTAGAAAATATCTTGAACAGTTTGCAGATAGAGTAGAAATGTGTTTTGGCCTCCCAAATGAAACTAAGGATGGTAAAAGCACCTATTATCTTGATGCTTTTAGAAATGGCCATCGTAAATGCTTTATCAAGATGCAGAGTGCAGTTTCTAAAAAAAAGAGAGAAATTACCAAAGTTGTATTACCTATGAAATATATAATATTCCTGATCAGAAGATTATCAACCTATTGATAACTGCTGACACCAGTGGTCTCCCTGAAGATGAAAAAGCCTCCAATATGTTTGTGGTTCTACTTTGCCATGCACACAAAATATGGTCTATGTTGAAGAACTGGAGGAGAACAGATCAAACACTGAGACTATATTGGATAATATTTCTGAGGCTAATCTACAAGTTCAAACAGATGAGTCAATGGTGGAAATTTTGAGATGCGCTGGAGGTGAAATTAGATTCATTCCTGTTGAGCAGGCCACTGAATGTTCGAGTTCATTTTGAGAAATAGAATTTGACAGTGAAAATGATGGTCCATGCTCTGGAATTTTTGATACTGCTGAAGTAGAATTAGAGTTGTGTAATGGTAATGGAGCTGCAACTTCTGCAATAGTTGATGCAAGTGGATTAATGAAGAGGAAGAGGCATTGACACTTGATTGGAAAGATTAGACACCATATTGAATGACGGTGACAAGGGATTGAATTGCGGATTAGAGAACTTTTATGTTGAGCTTCCAAATACGACCACTTACTTGAATTTTTTAAGAAAGAAAGCCATGGAAGGATGAGCAGCAAGCTGTGAAGGCATTTACAGTGAGACCTTCCCCTTTAATAGATAAAACTCACAGGCACCATATTTTGCAGTGCAAGCGAAGAAAGGAAGTTGAAAATGCAGTGGAGTTGTCTTTTGATATCTCTCGTCATCCCTTGTTATCTTTATATGAGAAGAAGAAAAGATTAGAAGCGGATGGAGTTTCAATTGATGATGATTCTAACAGCATGAAAACAATTACAGTTAATGTGAGTAACGACAGATTAGAGGAAAATCATTGCAAGGATCATTTAATAGGGACAGAATTCAAGGACAGAGAAAAATCCATAGAGCAGATGTTCTAGCAAATTGAAACTTTACAATCACATATACTTAAGATGAAAATCAACTAAACAGATACAAGTCTAGAAAAGCTGTGAAATACTCTGCTAGGAATATTTCAAACAATTTCTATATCAGTGACTTATATAATTTATTATTTCTGGAGTATACTTTATTTATGGTATAGTATAGAATAGCTCGTCCCATACCTGGTTCCTTACTGCCCACAGTTTTATGCACTGAAAATACTCAATTTGAACCCTGGTTCAAGGGTTTGCACAAGGAAAGACTAGTCGGAGAATGGAAAGATGGAAGGTTGAGTATCCTGGATCTACTTCACAACAATGGCTGCATGGATTTCATCAAATCTTAATGTGGCCTAGAGTTTACTTGAGAAGGTAAATATATTCATATCTCGTTCCTCTTTCCACAGTTTTCTTAATGCCTTTTCTCATTTCTCAATCCAGATCGCATGCATCCATCAAAATTACCACATATATTTACTTAATTCTTCTTAGATTCTGAATGTTTATCTCGAACAAACAGTATGCAGAGAATGCTAGAATGTTAAATAAAATTCATGTTATCTAACAAAACACAATGCAATTTGAATGAAAACCTCTGGATGCTTGGCAATTTTCTACCCTGCAAACCCTCATTTCATTACCTGTGTTGTCTTAAGGAAATTATGAAATTCTACAAATTGACCATTGGAGCTCTCTTGGTAACATTACCCAATGATATTTGAAACCAACCCCTTTGGATGTTTGGGGATTTGCTATCATGCTAACCCTTACTGCATTAGTTTTGGTGAATGTTTTGGAAGTTATTTATAAGATTTCAATTCCATTTCAGTAAATTGTGTAACTCTACAGATTGACCAGCAAGGTTTGACATCACTTGGAAAGCAAGAAAAGCCTCGATCCAATGAACTTGACATCGGCTTTGGAAAGCCAAATGGAATTCCTCCTTTGCAAGATCAATTCAAGAAGAAGTCACAGGAAACCCCTGAACTTTTGAATAAATAACACATAGAAAATATTCTTGGTGAAAAACATTCACCGACCTGACATCTCCATGGCCTTAAGAAATCCACTTGAAGTTCAATTGCCTCACAGCCTGAGGCAACAATCTAAGAGGCACTTGGGAGATCATTGTCTAAGGTTGCTAAGCCATTGCCGGTCCTAGGAAATGATGACTGGGTAGAACTTTGGGCTTCCCCTGAGCTTGCTAGTCATGGAAGCAGTTTGAGAAACTCTGGTAATGCTGGAAATGGAAATGTTACAGGTAAGACTCCTTTCTTTGCAGGTAAAGATGCATACAAAAACAAGGTTTCAAATACCGAATTATCAACATCTGTTGCTTCTAAGCATGCTCCACCCAATTCATATAATTCAATTTTTTCACACAGTGCTCGTCATTCAGATGGCTTGGCATTGTCATTATCTCTTGATTCAAACAAATTTGTGAGACATGATAATAACTCAGAGACTGATTCTAGATGCAAAGGATATGGATACATAATCCAGAATGAGACACCTGCTACAAGAGGTGAATCCTTTAGTATCATTAAGTGTACAATGAACCAGAAATAGTTTCTAGTAGTAACTCTTCCACTCAGGGGAGTGAATCTGATCCATCTATATCAGAAGATTTAACAAAGGCTCAAGATGGGGTAGAAAACATAGACATAAATGGTTACAAAGGGCTTCATGCAAATGAAAGTGTTGACCAGCATGATGAAGGTTTGATTATTTTTGTCAGCAGTATTTCTCCTTCACATGTAAAGGAAGAGAGCTCAATAAGAGCCCAACTGGAAACTTTTCACGAATTCACATTTGAGTCTCAAGTTGTTAAGTCCCTATATTAATAGTGTAGCCCCTTATTATGTTAGTGTAGCACCCCTTATTGTTATTATTGTGCCCTTAAATTATTATTGTTAGGTCAGCTAGGATTACATTGTGGCCCACTAGGATTATATTATGGCCCCATGGAGTCCTATATATAGAAATGAGGTTTTGTAAATTGTATCATCCAAGAATTGTTCATTTATGTAGTGTATTGGATGTTGTCCCCTCGAAGTGGCTCATTTCTAAGGCGTTTATATCTCTTTTCTTCTCTTTTTGGAGCTGGTTACACAACATTTGGTATCAGAGCTTTGGATTCTAGGGTTTCACTGCTCCAAACAGGTCATCGTGGCATTTTCGCGATAAATTTTCTTCTACGAAGTTTCAGAAGCTGAAATCTATATGGTGCGAAGCCAAACTCTTGAGGAAGCTTGTATAAAAATTTCAGAGTTTGGTTCGTAATATTTTCGGAGATATGATCTGTGGAAGTCAGGTCTTTTTTCAGGCTCTTAAACAGTTCATTGTGGCATTTGCGCTATAAAGTTTTTTCTACGAAGGGTCAAAATCTCAAATTAATATGGTGCGAAGCTGAAATCCTGAGGAAGATTGCCTAAAAATTTCAGAGCTTGGTTCGCAATATTTTTGGAAATATGATCTGTGGAAGGTAGTGCTTTTTCAGGCTCCTGAATTTCATCTCAAAGAGGTGATCGTGGGAAAGGTTCAATAACTCTCTCTCTGGGGATTAGATTGGAGTGCCGTAAAAATTGGTCGCAATTACATGGACTATAGTTTCTTGGATATCAATTTCAGAGACAAAGGACAAAACAGTGACACGTGGCAATTCGTACAAGTTCGCTCTACTGAACCAGTCCAGAATTAGGTCATTGTGGGAGATTGGACACAAATTTGTCTTGGAGAATCCAAATCAGATCAGACCTGTGGCATTCAAAAGAGAATTAAGAGGGCTACTTCAGTGCTGAATTTCAGATATAGAAGATTCGAAATCACCGAGATAATCCAATTCCAATATCGAGCTCCTCAAAATAAAGTAAAAGGTGTGTATTGTTTTTACCGAATTACATAAATCTTGTTTGAAAAATCAGTTTGAAGTGATTCCAAGGGTCTATTGAGCATATATTTCAGTATTGTGTTTTGAAATTCCTCCTAAAAAGAATTCAACACCCATTAAGCCCTCAGAAATCTATACTATGATGCATGATGTAGAAGAATTTCAGTATGATATATCAAAATTACGGTACCGAGTGCAACAAATTTCGATCTTACGAAGAGAAACCGAAGCTGACATAGATGGTTTAAAAGCAGAAATGGAGGCTAAGTTGGATGGTTTGAAGGATCAAATAATAGCAAATATGGATGATAAATTAGTGGAAGATCACATCGAGCATCAACAGCAAGCTCTCCAACTCTCAAAGGATAACCCAACTTTGGTGCAGAATCTAATGAAACAACAGAAAGATCATCATGAAATCGAAAGAAGTTATGAAGCAGTCATAGAAACAATAAATCGACAAGTACGATCAATTTCAGAGTATCTCAGCAAGTGGAAGAACTTTCCTGTAGAGGATTTCACATGGGAGGATGAGAATTTTATACAGAAGCATCAAGAAATAATCAAGCGTTGAGGACAACACTTGTTTGAAGGATAGGGGCATGTTAAGTCCTCATATTAATAGTGTAGCCCCTGCTTATGTTAGTGTAGAATTTCTTATTGCGTTATTGTACCCTTGGTATCCCCATTTTGTTATTATTGTGCCCTTAAATTAAGTTATTGTGCCAGGTTTGCCAGATTACATCAGGGCTCACTAGGGATTATATTGGTGGCCTACAGAGTCCTATATAGAAATGAGGTTTTGTAAATTGTATCATCCAAGAATTGTTCATTTATGTAATGTATTGGAGGTTGCCCCCTCGAAGTGGCTCATTTCTAAGGCGTTTATATCTCTTTTCTTCTCTTTTTGGAGCTAGTTACACAACACAAGTTAAAGCTAGAGATACAATATCAGTGACTTTAAAAGAAGATGGTCGACATGGTCAAAATTGAGGACAATGAAGCAGGAACTTCAAATGATTAATGTTAACTCAGAAAATTGTGACATTTAGCAGGAAAGGGGAAGACTCCTACAGTACATCTCTTGAGAAAACTAAGAAAGAAATCACTTACATACCATGGGACAACATACATGGTAAAAAAATAAGTATATTTTCTGCAGATGTTTCAGAGTTGCAGGTTGTGGACATGAAAAGATGCACCAAGGAAGGCCAAGAAAGAGCCAAAGTTGAATTAGATGATGTCCATGGCAGTTCATCAGTAAGTGATAAAGGTCAGACACAAATACAGATTCAGCTTCAAGACATGATTCAGAGGATGCCGAAGTGGAGAGGGAGGAACAAATGGCTACAGAGGAAACAACTGTTGAAGCCGCTAAATCTACAATAAAATAACGAGAGGAATTTGTGAAGAAACTGGAAAGAGAGAAAGAGAGATCAGAGGACAAATTGGCTAAGTCTAAAGAAGAGGAAGGTAGAGAGGTTAGTTCTCTTTAATTATCTTCTATTTATCATTATTCAATTTTCTTTGCTTTCATGGTTGAAGCCAAGTTATCCAAAATTCCTCCAAATATGTCATTTGTGACTTACGAAATGTTAAAAGTACCCTCCATGGGAAAAGACATAAATATTTGTGGCCAAGTGCCCTAACTGTGATATGTTACCACTTGTGCAATTGTACCTCCTTTTGATGCTCAAACTGGCACCCTAGTTGTGCAAGACTCACAAGGTGTCACTTTGGGTCAGCTCAGGATTGTTGGCACTGTCACCTTATAAATGAATACTTTCACTTTGGATTACTTATTGAATCTTGGGGGTATCCCAAAGCACAAATTTATGGGGTCTTTTATGTCACTAGATCACTAGCACTGAAAACCATCTTTACATTAGATGGTTCAACATCTTGATGATCCTTGTCCTATTGACTGCAACTTTTTTATTCATTATTGCTTTAATTGCAACACCTCTAGTAGATATTGATAGTGTTCATGAAGCCTATTTCTATTTCTCTTCTTTATGGAAACAATTTTATCTCCAACGCCATTATTCCTACCTTTGCAACTATGAGTTTTCACTTCTATCCAATTGTGGAAGTAGCTTTCATCGATGAATGACTACACAACAGGGACCCTATGAGCTAGCCAATCAATTTGTCGATGTATTTTCCACATGACACAAACATTTGATGGCTTATCATAGCCAAACACTCTATGATGGGTTTCAGAGATACCCAACCTATGAAAATGGGCTGCATTCTATTGCTGAAGCCTGTAAGTAGTGGAAGAATGATATTCTATGAAAGGAAATGGCCATCCACATCAGTTGTAGGCCTTTGCCTACTCTAGATAATCCTTGGGAGTTAGTGCACCTGGATTTTATGTCATGTTTTCCCTCAACCAAGCATGGTAATGGATGTGTTTTTATTGTTGTTGATTGCTTCCTTAGGATGGGAATTTTGGCACGTTGTAAGAATATTCTCACAACATTTTTTATCTTTAGTGAGCTCTGGACATGCAAGCTTTTAAAGACTACTTGCACTTAGCAACAAGAGACAGGTAAAGCAGTGAAACTGTTTTGGTAGACTTAGTACTCTCACTTGAATTTGTACATTATAATTATGGAAGTGTAGGAAGATGCACACAGAGAAGTACTGTAGCAC
This sequence comes from Pinus albicaulis, assembly GCA_034641835.2. Classification (NCBI taxonomy): domain Eukaryota; kingdom Viridiplantae; phylum Streptophyta; class Pinopsida; order Pinales; family Pinaceae; genus Pinus; species Pinus albicaulis. The sequence goes on from CM076579.1 coordinate 681,313,558, forward strand.
TGTATTTTATGAATTTTCCATAGGTACATCTAGATGAGGCTGTGTGCAATCAGGTCAGGCTGTAAGTTGTAACGCGGATTTTAATCTGAGAAATGCAAATTTTCCACTTGGCATGAAATTTTGACACCTTGGGGTGCATTCTAAGTATGGAATATGATGTTCCATGGCGTATAGGATAGCCCCTTTTCCTTACCATCCATCAGGTTTTCTATTTATGTACATGGCATGTAGTTTTTAATGCAAGTGGACATTTTGGCACTATGAAAATAATAGGTAGAAAGCACAATAGTAATAAGGAGACACATGACCTTGGAGATGCATTGGAGCTTAGGACCTTTGGAGGATTTGTGGACCTTGGGGAGCAGTGTTCATGCCATGGAAGGCTTGCTTGTTAATCACTATCACCTTTGATGCTAACACATGTCATGTAGAGTAGAGTGCTTCACATGGGTGGACCTACCTGTGTCTTGCAAGTTTGATTGTAGTGGACTAGGTCCACTAAAGCCCCTTTACCTTTCATATAAAAGAGGAAGGAGTGAGTTTTTATTATAGTTGATCATGCACTTGTGCATATTCCTTTCACACTTGGGTTAGGGATGTAAGAGCAGTGCTACTCTCTCTCTCTTGGTGACAATGTATTTGAGTTGATGTGTATGTTGGTGACAATATATCTGAGTTGTGATTTGCTTTATCTTTCTTACAAGGATTCCTTGAAAGATAAATAGATTGGTGAACATAAGTAACTAATCTGAACTGTAGCGAAAAATCTAATATGAATCTGCTATTAATTGAGGTTCTAATACCAATGATGTGAGCCAACCCAGAATTCTGCTATTATAACTGAAATTTGAAATCCGAAAATTCCAGAACTAGATCTGAAATATAAAAAATAAAACAGACCAAAAAACCAAACAGTTACAAGTTGAGCGGTAGTCATGAAACTAATTAAGTCCTCCACTTGAATCTTGTATCTTTATCTGCATATGTTTTAGAGAGAAACAATCACCGTTTTTCTCCAGGGACTTTATTGGCTCAAAAACCTGTCAGTGTTTACAGTCAAGCTCAACGATAGTGAAACAAGCCATTCTCCATGAACATTTTCTGTTGTTTGGGACTAGGTGCTCTTTTATGAAACAAATATAATAATGTTTTCAATAATATTGTTAGATTATAGCTATTGAAACTATGTGGTTATATTCATGTCTCATGATGGTTTCCTACTTTCTTTAAGAAATAGGCACTTGTTTAGGAAACAACTATATGGACGACAATTAATGCAATTATTTCTATTTGCTCCAATTTGCTTGATGACAGGAAAGAGAAATGAAACTTGGAAAGAACTTTAGAAGAGTTCCTTGACTAAATGGAGTTGTTGACCAATGCACATAGTGGATCAACATGTTAAAGAAAAAAAATCCAGAAGATTCCTACAAATAGTGCACATAGTGGGTCATCATGTTGGATAAAATATAAATATTCATGAAATAATAATAGCATGAATTTTACATTGATGGACTTGGAAATTAGAGGTGGTTTACCGTTTGCCGCTAGACCTTGTTTGGATGTTTTAAAGACATTCTTCATCGAAGTGTTGGATTAGTATGGAGCTTGGTCACTTCATGTTGTTGATGCATGAAGGGATTTTGTGTGCTTGGAGTAGAGTTGGGTATTTCACCATGACAAAAACATCCCATAATCAACATGAGCACACAAAATCCCTTGACAACTGAACTCTTGGGTTGTGGGAGTGGATATGTAGGTGTGAGAGTCCTTAAGGTGACACATTACCTTGGATATGCATTGTCCTTAAGGAGACACATGACCTAGGAGATGCATTGGAGCTTAGGACCTTTGGAGGATTGTTGGAACTTGGGGAGTAGTGCTCATGCCATGGAGGGCTTGCTTGTTAATCATTGTCACCTTTGATGCTGACACATGTCACGTAGAGTAGAGTGCTTCACATGGGTGGACCTACTTGTGTCTTGCAAGTTTTCTTGTAGTGGATTAGGTCCACTAAAGCCCCTTTACCTCTCATATAAAAAGAGGAAGGAGTGAGTTGTTATTATAGTCGATCATGCACTTGTGAATATTCCTTTCAAGCCTGGGTTAGGGATGTAAGAGCAGTGCTACTCTCTCTCTCTCTTGGTGACAATATATCTGAGTTGATGTGTATGTTGGTGACAATATATCTGAGTTGTGCTTTGTTCTATCTTCCTTACAAGGATTCCTTGAAAGATAAAACTTATTGTGAACACACACTAATCACCTCCGTAGGTGAAAAATCTGATATGAATCGCTTATTAATTGAGGTCCCAATACCTAAATTTAGATGTGAGCTAACCTTAATTCTACTATAATCGATTGAAATCCGAAAATTCCAGAACTAGATCTGAAATATAAAAAATAAAACAGACCAAAAAACCAAACAGTTACAAGTTGAGCGGTAGTCATGAAACTAATTAAGTCCTCCACTTGAATCTTGTATCTTTATCTGCATATGTTTTAGAGAGAAACAATCACCGTTTTTCTCCAGGGACTTTATTGGCTCAAAAACCTGTCAGTGTTTACAGTCAAGCTCAACGATAGTGAAACAAGCCATTCTCCATGAACATTTTCTGTTGTTTGGGACTAGGTGCTCTTTTATGAAACAAATATAATAATGTTTTCAATAATATTGTTAGATTATAGCTATTGAAACTATGTGGTTATATTCATGTCTCATGATGGTTTCCTACTTTCTTTAAGAAATAGGCACTTGTTTAGGAAACAACTATATGGACGACAATTAATGCAATTATTTCTATTTGCTCCAATTTGCTTGATGACAGGAAAGAGAAATGAAACTTGGAAAGAACTTTAGAAGAGTTCCTTGACTAAATGGAGTTGTTGACCAATGCACATAGTGGATCAACATGTTAAAGAAAAAAAATCCAGAAGATTCCTACAAATAGTGCACATAGTGGGTCATCATGTTGGATAAAATATAAATATTCATGAAATAATAATAGCATGAATTTTACATTGATGGACTTGGAAATTAGAGGTGGTTTACCGTTTGCCGCTAGACCTTGTTTGGATGTTTTAAAGACATTCTTCATCGAAGTGTTGGATTAGTATGGAGCTTGGTCACTTCATGTTGTTGATGCATGAAGGGATTTTGTGTGCTTGGAGTAGAGTTGGGTATTTCACCATGACAAAAACATCCCATAATCAACATGAGCACACAAAATCCCTTGACAACTGAACTCTTGGGTTGTGGGAGTGGATATGTAGGTGTGAGAGTCCTTAAGGTGACACATTACCTTGGATATGCATTGTCCTTAAGGAGACACATGACCTAGGAGATGCATTGGAGCTTAGGACCTTTGGAGGATTGTTGGAACTTGGGGAGTAGTGCTCATGCCATGGAGGGCTTGCTTGTTAATCATTGTCACCTTTGATGCTGACACATGTCACGTAGAGTAGAGTGCTTCACATGGGTGGACCTACTTGTGTCTTGCAAGTTTTCTTGTAGTGGATTAGGTCCACTAAAGCCCCTTTACCTCTCATATAAAAAGAGGAAGGAGTGAGTTGTTATTATAGTCGATCATGCACTTGTGAATATTCCTTTCAAGCCTGGGTTAGGGATGTAAGAGCAGTGCTACTCTCTCTCTCTCTTGGTGACAATATATCTGAGTTGATGTGTATGTTGGTGACAATATATCTGAGTTGTGCTTTGTTCTATCTTCCTTACAAGGATTCCTTGAAAGATAAAAAGATTGGTTAACATAAGTAACTAATCTGAACTATAGCAAAAAATCTGATATGAATCTACTATTAAATGAGGTTCTAATACCAATGATGTGAGCCAACCCAGAATTCTGCTATTATAACTGAAATTTAAAATCCAGAAATTCCGGAACTAGATCTGAAATATAAAAAATAAAGAAGACCAAAAAACAAACAGTTACAAGTCGAGTGGTAGTCATGAAACTACTTAAGTCCTCCACTCGAATCTTGTATCTTTATCTGCATATTTTTTATAGAGAAACCATCACTGTAATTCTCCAGGGGCTTTATTGGCTCAAAAACCTGTCAGTGTTTATAGTCAAGCTCAATGATAGTGAAACAAGCCATTTTCCACGAACATTTTCTGTTGTTTGGGACCAGGTGCTCTTTTATGAAACAAATCTAACAGTGTTTTCAATAACATTATCAGATTATAGCTATTGAAGCTATGTGGCTATAGTCATGTTTCATGATGGTTTCCTAATTTATTTAAGAAATAGGTACTTGTTTAGGAAACAACTGGATGGATGACAGTTAATGGAATTCTTTCTAGTTGCTCCAATTTTCTTGATGACAGGAAAGAGAAATGAAACTTGGAAAGAACTTTAGAAGAGTTCCTTGAATAAATGGATTTGTTGACCAATGCACATAGTGGATCAACACGTTGAAGCAGAAAAATCCAAAAGATTCCCTAAAAATAGTTCACATAGTGGGTCATCATGTTGGATAAAATATAAATATTCTTGAAATAATAATAGCATGAATTTTACATTGATGGACTTGGACATTGGAGGTGGTTTACCGTTTGCTGCTAGACCTTGTTTGGATGTTTGAAAGACATTCTTCCTCGAAGTGTTGGATTAGTATGGAGCTTGGTGACTTCATGTTGTTGATGCATGAAGGGAGTTTGTGTGCTTGGAGTAGAGTTGGGTATTTCACCATGACAAAAACATCCCAAAATCAACATGAGCACACAAAATCCCTTGAAATGTGAACTCTTGTGTTGAGGGAGTGGATATGTAGGTGTGGGAGTCCTTAAGGTGACACATTACCTTGGATATGCATTGTCCTTAAGGAGACACGTGACCTAGGAGATGCATTAGAGCTTAGGACCTTTGGAGGATTGTTGGACCTTGGGGAGTAGTGCTCATGCCATGGAGGGCTTGCTTGTTAATCATTGTAACCTTTGATGCTGACACATGTCACGTAGAGTAGAGTGGTTCACATGGGTGGACCTACTTGTGTCTTGCAATTTTTCTTGTAGTGGACTAGTTCCACTAAAGCCCCTTTACCTCTCATATAAAAAGAGGAAGGAGTGAGTTGTTATTATGGTCGATCATGAACTTGTGCATATTCCTTTCAAGCTTGGGTTAGGGATGTAAGAGCAGTGCTACTCTCTCTCTCTCTCTCATTTAATATTCTTTTTACTTTATGTGTTTTTGTCTTAAGGTGTTAGAATTTGTTGGAACATTCACCCGAAAACTTCATATATATAAAGAATAAATGAAACCCATGAACACAATCACAACCTATCATATAATTCTCCATGCTTTAAAAAACCCTAGATAGGGAAAACCAAGAGAAACCCTAGCTCCACTAAATATTCTCTAACAACTAAAATAACCATGAGAAAAACCTCCATGTCAGAGTATCTTCAGTAGAGTCACTGTAAACCCTAAGTTATTTTGGAATTGTGTTATTTCAGATTTGACTTCTAGCTTACCACTGCCTTGCATCCCTTTTCACTCCCATAAATTATGTTTTTTTAAAGATTTGAATTCCAGATTTTCACAAATGCAATGTCCTCAATAAGATAGTTTAACACTTCCATATTCATAGTTGGACCATATTCCAAGAATATATACATTTTTTGTACTGATCAACAATTGTCTCATGAAGAGAAATCACGTCACAAGCAGCAAAATCTGCACATGGTTCATCACCTCCCAATTCCATATTTCCAATCCCTTCTTATCCCCCATGGTTGAAGCTTGTGAGAACAAAATCTTGACCAAAGGTGTGAAACTCCTCGCTGGAAACTGCTAGTCCCAAGCCTGTTGGGAATTGGTGTATTCTTCCGATATTTGGATGTTGCTTTTACATTTTTGAGAAAAATTATTTAGCTATTTGGCCTTTTCTACCAAGGGAGTCACTGTATTGGGGGGTGCTCAAGGTGATATGACATGGTAGGATGGCAGGGTGGTTAATGAAATTTATCCATTTAGCTTTAAAACATGTTTCTCTTAGAATATTTTGATAAGAATGGCTCTCTATTCATGGGGAGTCACATCTAGAATTTCATTGCAAGGGAGCATTTGTCCCAGCTTTGTTCTTTCCAGTTACATCCTCCCCGTTCTGTACTTCATGGATAATTGTGTTTGCAGGTTTTGTGGCTCCCATGATACATATCTGGTGCACTCATCACACACAAGAACTTATGGTCAGTTGTGGGCAAAAGCTGTGTAATTCAGCACAACTGACTATTCGACTACATCTTTTGTGGATTAGGAAATGTGGACAATTCAACCTAAAAAGGTTGTGTGACGGGTGCAGCTACAGTGGATGAAACTTGCAAAGCCTCAGGTGTGGAAAATTCAACCTAAAAACGCAGTGTGATGGGTGCAGCTGTAGTGGTTGTAAAGCCTCAGGAGTTGTCTGTGGGTTGCCATGACTCATGAGGGATGAATTCACATTTTGTACCCATTTATTTCCAGAATTCCCTCATTAAGTATTGGTTTAAGACTCAAGACTATGTTCTCTAGTGATAAACCTCAACTCAGAAAGTTGTATATGATATCTCCTTGTCCTTGACGCAATTATTTTAACTCCAAACCTTGTATTTGTTCCCTGACTCAAAATTTGTCTAATATGATATAAAATGCTAAGTCATGTTGAAGATGGAATTTATTACTATAATTTTTAAAATTTAGAACAATATCTTCATAGTTGCAATCTGATTTTCTACAAGATTTTTGTAATAATATCTTCATAGTTGCAATCTGATTTTCTGCAATATTTTTGTAATATTATGTTCATCGTTGCAATTTGATTTTCTGTAATATTTTTGTAATAATATCTTCACAATTTCAATCTTATTTTCTGCAAGATTTATGTTGAAATATGACTTTGGTAATTTTAGTGTCTTTTCATATGTTTGAGAGAATAAGTAAAATGCTTTAAATTCTAAAACAACCAATCAACAATTCTGCCATATCTGTAAATATAATAGTTGGTTAACGAGAACCTTATCATTTTCTTTCTTGGATTCATGTTTTTCGTCTTTTCAAGGATTAAATTAGTAAGGAATTAATAATTTAATTATGGTTTTCATTGTTGGCTCATGTTATTTGGGACATGCAGGTCACATTGTACCATCATACTCACAATAAATCTCGAATGATGAAGTGGCTGAGCAAGCCTTTTAAAGGTTCAAGTCACAAAGTGTCAGATGGACACTACGTAGGGGTGCATTTGGAGATGATAATGTAATTTGGCATGTGCCCTCTAATGCCACGGTAATCCCTAATTCATCAGAGTGTATTGTCTTTTAAACTTCAATCTTCTATCTGTTAGCTCTAACAAAGTTAGCGTCATGCTAGTGATTAATTTGAAACTGTGTTTTAGTGGAAAAATTCACTGTTTTTTGGTGGAATAGTTCATAATTTATTTTGATCTTTTTTTGCAAGTGTACTAGTCACGATGATAAATGTGTGGTTTACTTCAAAGGGTTCTCAGTTCTTTCTAGATACACTTTTCATCATTTTCTTTGAATACTTCTCTAGTGCTTTACCTTCATATTTTATCCCCTGCACAATTGCTCCTGAGGTCCATGTTGTTATGTTTATTGGTTGTTTCTGTGGAAAATTTTTCCTGAGGTTCTGCAAGGTAAATCCAAATGAAAAAAATACTATTTTACATATTGATATTTGTTCAAGACATTGTTGTGTGATACTTGAATTTCATAAATCTAGATTTCTATTTCGTTATCTATATCAATATATAATAACAGGTTCATGGATTGTTCATATTTATCAAACTGTGGAGTTGTTCCTTTCGTGTTGCATGTTCTTTTATATTGTTATGTTGTGATTCAAATTTCTAGTTGTGCTTTCCAGTTATTCTCCTACATAGTACATGCTTTGATAGATTATATCAAAAGTCTTACCAATACGATAACATTGATTGTTGTATGTGGAATTTTTTTTTTTAGGATGGTCCATTACAAAATCAAGATGAGGAGCTAGATCATGCAATTGCACTTTCTCTTTCTGAAGAACTATCCAAACTAGATGGTATATGATGGAAATTTCAGTTTTTTACAGTTCCTTTTAGTTTAATTATATCATTTAGCTCGATGCTTTTCATATATTTAACTAAACTTTTGTTTCTTAACAAGACTTTGTCATTTCCATGTTTTATTGAAACTCTTTATGGTTTGATACTCTCATGGAACCTTTATCAAGTTACATGCATCCTCATTAGAAAAAACAAGAGACTTTTTCTTGCCATGAATATCTTTCTTTGTCATTGTTGTCTTAAGAAAGTCTTTTAGCTAAGAAACTAGTTTCAAGGTTATGCCATAACTTGTCATATAAATTGAATAGAAGTTATATCCAAAATGTTAAATTTTAAACTACTTAGCTGGTTTTAGGCTTTCCATTTAAAATCTACTTCAGTTTGAACTTTGAATGAGTTGTTCCATAGACTTGAATATTAAGAGACTTTGGTGTAAGGATTAAAAATTAGTCCATAAGGCCTCTCAGTTATTCATTTATTTTATCTGAATATAACATTTACTATTAAATTAGAACCACTTGGCACAAATATGTCATAGATCAAGATCATACTTTGTAGAGTGTCATAGAATAAAAATAGCAGCAAGGGCACTCAATTATTTCAGTTTTCTTGCTTCTTATTCCTTTGCTATATCTTTTCACCTTTAGAGGCAATTTATAGCTTAAACTCTAATTCTTTAAAGGGTGCTAGCTCAATGGAAGAGCACCTGCTTTACAAGCAGGAGGATGGTGGTTCGATTCCATCGTGCCCTGATATTCATAGGGAATGACGAAGATCAATTTTTGGTGACGGATGCTCTTTTGACCATCACCAAAATATGAAATGGTGACGGTGAACGAGCGCCACCATATATACGCATCAATAGTGACGACCATTAAAGGTTCGTCACCATAAATAATTGTCGTTGACATGAAATGGTGAGGGTCACTGTTCGTCATTATAGTCATTATTCATGATGAACCTTGATGTCACCAATGAGTTTATGGTGACGGTCAATGAGCGTCACCACATATATGCACTAATAGTGATGACCATGAAATTTTCATCACAAAAAATCGTTGCTGTTCATATGAAATGGTGATGGTCACTATCTATCATTATAATCAATATTCGTGATGGACCTTGAATGTCACCACAACACATACCTTTGGCGACGCCACGTTTGGTGACGTTCAATTTTTTGGTGACAGAGGCTATTGTTCGTCACCATTTCTCATATGAAATGGTGACGGTCACTATCCGTCACTATAAATCATTATTGGTGACGAACCTTGAATGTCACCACAACACCTATACTTTCGGCGACGCCACTTTTGGTGATGTTCCGTTTTTGGTGACGAAGGCTCTTTTGACCCTCACCAATGAACTTATGGTGACCATTTTCGCCCCTCACCAATGTGCTTTTTTCTTGTAGTGTGAGAGAAAATCTGCTCTTGCTCTCCCAGAAACAGGCAAAGCAATAAGACATTTTGCTGCCTCCCCATACCTCCATCATACCGATCATGTGATGAAGACATGACGAATGATATGAGTATCATATCAACACCATGCATCCATACTCTATTCTACTCAATGATGTAAGTATCCATCCTCTTAATCTTACAAAGAGTGTTTTCCAAGCGATAGCCAAACTCTTTCAAGAGTAACCAGCGCAGCCAAGCCTCCTGCTGGCCAGTATCATAGATCTGCAAGTAAACTCCTAGCTTCATGCTCATCAACCAAATCCATTCAATCACTTGTGGATGCCTCTTTCTCCTCATCTTGGTACTCCTCCCATGAGGGCTACCATCCTCCCAAATCAAATTCCTGTCTTTGCACTTCATGGGATTTTGAAATGTAAGCTTCTCAAGGATCAATGAGACCATATCAAGACCCAAATAGGTGGTAGGAAAAAACCTCCCATCATGATGTGCATGGCTCAAGGAATGTCCAACACAAGCATGAGAGATGTTATCCATCTTAAGATGTCCTCCATCTTCTATCTACTCTTGTGAGAAAGGAAGAAAATCTTTGCACTCCATGGTGTGTTGAAGTGCACCTCTGATGAGATCTCTCCTTGAGACCTCCCTTTTATCAATAGTCTTCCAAAACGAATGAGGTCTTGGATCTGAAAGTAGAAGTTCCTCTTTGAGCTGATAGGAGCTCATTGAGAAAGTGGCATATTGAAGGGAAAAAGGGTTTCTAACTCCAAGATGTCTACCATCAATATTCAAATCTTCAAACCCTACCCTCCAATATGATGTAAAATCCAACAATGGCTCATGAGAATGATGGTTTGATTCCTTCTTGAGTGTTTCCATGCTGCACAACACAGTGCAACCAAGCTGCTCTATATTAGCAACGAGATTTGACCCTTGGTAATGCAAAGTAAATCTCCACATTGATCAGAAGAATTTGCTGCAACAATGGAATGTGGAAATTTTTTCATATCTTGATGTGCATTTGGAACTTCTTTTAGGGCTGCAAGAGTCCCTTCCTCAAAAGTGTTGGCTGCCCCAACTGTTGATGCATGTGGCTACCCCTCCGTGAGTGTGACATCGTTATCACATGCCTCCTCAAGAGGTGATGTGATGTTTTCTTTCTTTTCTCTTTCTCCATCAAAGGTTTTGGTCAACCTTTGAGTGAACTCTGTAAAAGTATTTACCCTTGCATGGCTTAAGTGGTTGCACCACTAATCATAGGCTTCACCCTCCAAGTGCAGCGCTGAGATTTCAACAACTTCTTTCCCTGCTACACGATGTAGTAGGAAAAATGCCTCCAACTTTTTCACCCAAGTTCTTGCATTAGATGACCCATCAAAGGTAGACAACATAAATTTATTGCCTTTGATTTCTTTTCTGCTGCATGGTCTCTTCTCTTCCTTCAACAGGATGAAATGAGGAAAATCTAGAGTCTCCCTGAAGGCTCTAGGTTGAGACCTATAATCAATAAGGTAATCACTGAGGATATAATGATCCAGGTATCTTTCATGCTCAATATCTTCTTCTTGACGAGAATAGGAAGTGCGTGGTACTTCCTCTTCTTTTTCTCCAATCTTCTTGACTTCCTCAAAGGTGGATGCATTTCCTGTGGATCTGAAAATAGATGAGAATAAACTCATCTTTTTCCACGTTCTGATCTTCTTGGGCTTAGACTCAGAGGGGTCAGTGGATCCCTCATATCTGGGAAAAGGTGTTCTCCCAGTGGGACGCTGCAACTTTGAGCTCGGCGTTATAGATCCCCCACTGTTCCTTCCACCTTCATCCTGCTTGAGCTGACAGTAATCTTTGAAAGGAAAAGCTACTCTGAAGTCTTCCCCCATGGACTGCCATTTGCAGAAATAATATCCAAAGGGTATATGATCATGCTGCCTCCCTTTCTCACTCGGTACTGGAGGTTAGAATGTAGGCATTGTGATCCTGGTTGGCCTACTGAAGGCTGGTGAATGATGGTCACACTGTTGTGAGACCCCCATATTTTCCCCCTCTATTGTGTTTGGTGGGAAAGATTCTGCCTACCCTCTTTGTTCATAGAAAAATATCCCAATGGCTGAGCCAAGAACTCGGCTCTGATACCACTGTAATATTCCTATCTCAGGAATTTCAGCAATCAGAAATCTATTCTAGAGATTGACTGAGTGGGAATTTACCAGATGTCTCACCTTCTCAAGGAAGTGTGAGATCTAGAGGCTATCTGGCCCTTCTCAAAACTCTGTCTATAGAGCTACTTGAAGGATCCCACTCAAGGGTGAGTTACAGCAATATGCAAACGCATATATGAACATACCATGAAGAGACAACATTATACAATGAGTTGTGAGACAAGAAGATGGACATATAGACAAGAATAATGTATAGTAGCAGAGAGTGTACAAGTCTTGAAGAAACAACCTCTCAAGAAAGGCAATGCAAGCCTCAATAATACATGTACATGAATATGAAGGAGCAGTGCTATTTCTGCATAAACCCAAGCTATGAGGACGTAGTTTATAAGACATTGATCCATAATAACTGAAAGATATGACATTATATGGCTATCTAAGCTATAACTCTTAGAAGCACAAACACATCAATCCTTTAGAGGATTGGCATAAATATACAAAATCGAAAAAATGTCAAAGTTGCTGGGCAGTTGCTGCAACTCAAATCTGGATCTCAATAGAGAAGGCTGAATAAGATGAAAGATCTGAAATAAACACTCTCCAATGGGCTCCAAAGTGAAAGGCTGATCCTTACACGTGAAATCTCGCCCTCCAATCAATCTGTAAAACCCCGCAGAAATTTCACTATGAAAATAATGCAGTTACTGGAGCAACTGCACAGTAGGGACAAGAATATGAGTTGGCCTGATGCCAAGATCTGGAAATGGGCTCTAAAGATTCCAAAGGCAAGAAAGACTCTCCCTCTGAAAAACACGCAATGGAAGAGGTGTTGTGGAGTCTCCACGGCAACACCCTACAACATAGTATTACGATGCTGCAGCAATAACGTTGTGGAGGAGTTATGAATATGCTGCTCCACTATGAAAGCCACACACCAATTATTCTGCAGAATACTGATGGAAAGACCTCACCCAAGCAGGCACTCGAAGTCCCCTGGGGCTGAGGGTGAGATCTCCGAACGAAGACACTCAGTGCACTAAATAGTGCTGCAGACTAGTTAAACAACCAGCGTCCTCAAGAAGTCGAAATGACTAGCTCAATATCATAAACATATCCATCCCTGGAAATAGCTCTCCTCCTCTCCATATATAGCAAATGAAGACTCTCCATGGGCCCTACTTCGAATTAGGGTTTCCCTTCCTCTAGAAGCTTCCCTCCTACATTGTCATGTAGTGGTTTCCACCTCATACCCTGTGCTGGTTGACTTGGTCAAACCTCTTTGCAAATATCTCCTTTTACACATGAGAGTGTGAAATCTGGTTCCACGATTGATCCCTTTTCATACTAGAAGGATTTTATTATTAATTGGGCCTCCTTACCCGATTATTCATCTCCTAAATGAATTTAGACAAGAATTAATGTTCCAATTTATTGAAGAAAAATTTTGAACATTACAAAAGATGAGTTTATTGTTCTTCCCAATCTTTGTTCATGAGGCATCAGTGACGCATGAAGCTCATCAACTGTAAACTTTGTGAGATCCTTTGTCTCTTCAATGGTTGTGACTACAACATCAAACTTTGAGGGTAAGCTCCTCATTACTTTCTCCAGTACCCTTATTTCTTCAAGCGTCTCTCCATGAGACCTTATCTAGGTAACCAACCCAATCACATGTGTGAAGAATGATTCTATGTTATCAGACTCTTTCATACATAGAGTTTCAAAGCCTCTCCTTAGCAATTGTAGCTTTGCTCTCTTCACATTCTCCATACCTTGATAGGTAATCTGGAGGGTATCCCATCCATCCTTGGACCTCTTAGCTACTGCTATCCTTGGAAACACACTATCATGCACTGCTTGATAGAGATAGATTAGGGATTTTGAGTCCTTCCTATTTCTCTTCAACAATTCCTTCTCTACCTGTGTCAAGGCATTAAAGGTTTGTTCATTTGCTAGTTCTTCACAACCATCTTCAACAAGCTCCCATAAGTCTTGAGAGGAAAACTGGGCTCTCATGGTGATTGCCTAGTAGTCATAGTTCTTCCTATTGAAATGTGGGAGTTGAATATTTCCAATACTCGTGCTTGTGCTGGCTCCTGCCTTTGCTAGCACACTGAACTATGCTCTAAACTTGACTGTGATTTTTAAACAAACTGTCTCTCTACTTAAGAGACAAACTCTGTATTAAAAAAAGACTTCTCTGGATTGCACTTTTTAAACAAACTCAAAACTCTGTTTTTGAGAAATACCTGGACTTTTGCTTAGCCTTCACACTGCTGGAAAACTGCTTCAACAACTCTTTCCTTTAGCTTCTTTGACAATCCTTTAAAGATTTTGGACTAACTTTGATACCATGTTGGAATTTATGAAGTATTTAAAACAACAGAGGAAGAAAAATTTCCCAACTTCAGTATAGAGATTCAATTAAAAATTTTGCTAGACAGAGATGGCAAACTACTTCTATTTCATTAAAAAATGAAAATCTATAACAAAATGGTTCTTCCTCTATAAGAGGAATTTACAAAGATGTGGTACTGTTGCAACACACAGTCTCCTTCATAACCTTCTCTCTCTGTCTCTCACAAAAACGCACGCACAGTGCTTACAAAATTACTTTGTTTTTGCTTCACAGTGTTTTTGCCTTGAAGCACACACTAAAAACTATACATAGTCAACTACATGCTCATATAGAGTTAGAAAAAAAAACTATATTTTTCCACACTCTGTCACTAATATATTTTTACTTTCTATCTTCAGACATATAGAGCAACACATTTTGAGTTTTTTCTCTTTTAAAAAAATACATAGTAATAAAAATTACATCATTGCCTTTTCGTTTTTGACTTTCGGGCCTTTTAAAAACTTTTCATCACAAAACTATTAAAAAAAATGAAACAACCTATATATATATATATATAGAAAAATATTTATAATATATATGTATTAAAACTTTTACATATATATTAATCTCTTTGCAAAGAAAAATCGCGTACCAAAGGCCTCATACGTCAGCAAGGCCCAATTCCACCGATCGGCTTCTGATTGGTCGATGTTGGGCCCGCCAGAATTCAAATTAAAACTAAACCGCATTTGATGAATTTATAGCGTACCAAATCCTTCGTGTGACGTCATGCCAAAACCTCGCGATAAAACGTGATTGGTCCATGTGACCTTGTTTGAATTAAATAAAAATGGCGGTAAAATAGAAATGTGGTTGGTGAAGATTTATTTTTGTGGTTGCAGAGGTTTGATGGTGCGGCATGGCAGAGTGTTAAATTGCTAGTTGCTTGGTTAGTGAACCACGATCCTTCAATGCAAAATCTCCCTTCCATTTCTTGACGTTCTCATGTTTAAACATCCTAATGACTCCCTCTCCTATCAAGTTTACCAAAAAAAGACTCATACTAATAAATACCTCCATACCCATTCTCATCACCACCCTACTCAAAAGAGTGAATTCTTAAGACCTTAGTGACTTAATCGTTCACATATTTGATCCCCAACACTTTAAAAATGAACGCCTCCTCCTAATTAAATCCCTCCAAACCAATGTCTACTCCTTTTCTCAAATTAGAAAAGTGTTTCACTCAACTATCTATGGTAAACCCAAAATCAATCCTTCATCCCCCCATTAACCAAAATAACCCTTCCTTAGATTCAAGGTGTCACTTACCATATTTCCACAATCCTACGGAAAAAATTATTCAAACCTCTGTCAAAACCTAGACCAACTTTGAGAACTCTTTAGATTTTCTAAATAAAAATATGATTCCCTGCTTGGCCCTAGAGTGTATGAAATCCCTTTCTCCTATGGAAATTCTTACATGGGCTAAATGGGTAGACCCTAAAGGCCCAAATCAAAGAACATACCTCTAACAATATCCATAACCAGGTCTCCAAATTAGTTATTGGAGAGCACTCTCAGAATACCAAGAACCTTATCTACTTTGACAAAATTAGAATTCTTGCATTTGTTCCCTTCCACAGTACCCATGAGAAGCCATTGAACTAAAAATATCCCTATTTTAACCAATGAGATGAATTTAAACTTAGTTAGTCATGGAAACTCATAATCCATTTTCTCTCTCATAAACATTCCTCTAACTCCACTCACTTCTACTTATTCTTATTTTGTCCACCTTATTTCCTTACATTTTTTTTTTTATTCCTTTTTAATCATTAGCCTTAAGTGAATTTAATCTATGTAAAAATTCTAGTGAATATTTCACCTATCATTAAAAACCAAAAAATTGATGTAAAGCTTGATATATAAACAGTTGTACGACATTAATTTTATTAGAACTATTATCATCTTAAATAAAATAATATATTTCTAGTTTATTATTATTATATTATTATAATGATTATTATTTTATAATAATTATCAATTTTATAATATTTTAAGAATAATATTATATTCTTTAAAAATATTATAAATTTTCTTAATAATAATAATCATAACTTTTTGGAATAAAAAACCTTCTCCAAATAAATAATATGGGCTCTCTTATTGAGAAATTGCTTTCTCTATAACCCAACATTAATATTAATATAAATATCTATTTTATATTAATTCTACCATTGAAATTAATATTAAAAATTTCATGGTATAGAAATAATAATTTTATTATTATCAATATTTAATAACAATTATTAATAGATTATATTTATTATTAAAGTTATATTATAATATTAATATTAATAATAATTCATATTATTATATTAATATAAAAAAATATTATTTATATATTATGATGATATTGTTATTAATAGTTTTCTTTTAATTTATTAATTAAAGTTTTTGGTTTCTTCAATAATACTTAATAATATTGTAAAATTAAAGGGTTACGTTATTTGGTCGAGTCCTCATGATTAAAGAACCTCTGCTATTGAAATTTCATAGGTTCACTTCTCTCTACACTCTCCGCATCACCCTCCATTTGTTTTATTAAGATCTTACAGGTTCAATTTCTCTCGACACTATTGATGTCAACCATCGCCTCTGCTATTGAGATGTCACGGGTTTAATTTACTCAACATTCTTGGGGTCAGAGTCGACCTCTGCTATTGAGATGTTATGAGCTCATTTCTCTCAACACTCTTGGGGTCAAGCTTTGTGGATCTTCCAAGTCCTTTTAATTTCAAATGCCCCAAAGGTTAGATTTATTCATTTCACAGGTTTGCTTTCAACCATCAAGGTGTAAAAGAAGTTGTTTTTGGCAAAGATTTTCTTCCTTCTATCTTGGAGAGCCCAGAGAAGACAACGAGCAAAGAACCGAATGGCGGACAGAGAGAGCATGTGTTTCATAAGGTTTGTACTAGCAGTGATCCAGGAGATCAAGGCTTCAGTCTCAGAAATAATAAAGGAAGATTGTCAGAGCAGGAGCTAAAAAAAAGTGGCTTATCTGCATGTGATGGAATATGTTTGATAGATATCCTGTAAGGGCTTGTAAGTCTGGATGAGAATGGCTTTTTCTCCAATCCGTTGGAAGATTCATTTGGGCCAGATCATTTGAAGAGACCTAGAAAACCAATCTGCTTTCCTTATATGCGTCATAAGATCCATTCCAAGGACTACAGGACATGGAGATCATTTGTGGATGACTTTGAGGACATCTGCGGCTATGGGATGAATTATAAAGAGAGAGGCTCTAGCGTTTGGAATGTTGCACATACTTTATTATATCGGGGTAGAAAATATCCTGAACAGTTTGCAGATAGAGTAGAAATGTGTTTTGGCCTCCCAAATGAAACTAAGGATGGTAAAAGCACCTATTATCTTGATGCTTTTAGCAATGGCCATCGTAAATGCTTTATCAAGATGCAGAGTGCAGGTTCTAAAAAAAAAAGAGAAATTACCAAAGCTGTATTACCTATGAAATATATAATATTCCTGATCAGAAGCTTATCAACCTATTGATATCCGCTGACACCAGTGGTCTCCCTGAAGATGAAAAAGCCTCCAATATGTTTGTGGTTCTACTTTGCCATGCACACAAAATATGGTCTATGTTGAAGAACTGGAGGAGAACAGATCAAACACTGAGACTATATTGGATAATATTTCTAAGGCTAATCTACAAGTTCAAACAGATGAGTCAATGGTGGAAATTTTAAAATGCGCTGGAGATGAAATTAGATTCATTCCTGTTGAGCAGGCCACTGAATGTTCAAGTTCATTTTGAGAAACAGAATTTGACAGTGAAAATGATGGTCCATGCTCTGGAATGTGTGATACTGCTGAAGTAGAATTAGAGTTGTGTAATGGTAATGGAGCTACAACTTCTGCAACAGTTGATGCAAGTGGATTAATGAAGAGGAAGAGGCATTGACACTTGAGTGGAAAGATTAGACACTATATTGAATGACGGTGACAAGGGATTGAATTGCGGATTAGAGAACTTTTATGTCGAGCTTCCAAATACGACCACTTGAATTTTTTAAGCAAGAAAGCCATGGAAGGATGAGCAGCAAGCTGTGAAGGCATTTACAGCGAGACCTTCCCCTTTAATAGATAAAACTCACAAGCACCAGATTTTGCAGTGCAAGCGAATAAAGGAAGTTGAAAATGCAGTGGAGTTTTCTTTTGATATCTCTCGTCATCCCTTGTTTTATTTATATGAGAAGAAGAAAAGATTACAAGCTGATGGAGTTTCAATTGATGATGATTCTAACAGCATGAAAACAATTACAGTTAATGTGAGTAACGACAGATTAGAGGAAAATCATTTCAAGGATCATTTAATAGGGACAGAATCCAAGGACAGAGAAAAATCCATAGATCAGATGTTCTGGCAAATTGAAACTTTACAATCACATATACTGAAGATGAAAATCAACTAAACATATACAAGTCTAGAAAAGCTGTGAAATACTCTGCTAGGAATATTTCAAACAATTTCTATATCAACGACTTATATAATTTATTATTTCTGGAGTATACTTTACTTATTGTATAGTATAGAATAGCTCGTCCCATCCCTGGTTCCTTACTGCCCACAGTTTTACGCACTGAAAATACTCAATTCGAACCCTGGTTCAAGGGTTTGCACAAGGAAAGACTAGTTAGAGAATGGAAAGATGGAAGGTTGAGTGTCCTGGATCTACTTCACAACAATGGCTGCATGGATTTCATCAAAGCTTCATGTGGCCTAGAGTTTACTTGAGAAGGTAAATATATTCATATCTCGTTCCTCTTTCCACAGTTTTCTTAATTCCTTTTCTCATTTCTCAATCCAGATCGCACGCATCCATCAAAATTACCACATATATTTACTTAATTCTTATTAGATTCTGAATGTTTATCTCGAACAAACAGTATGCAGCGAATGCCAGAATGTTAAATAAAATTCATTTTATCCAACAAAACACAATGCAATTTGAATGAAAACCTCTGGATGCTTAGCAATTTGGTACCCTGCAAACCCTCACTTCATTACCTGTGCTGTCTTAAGGAAATTATGAAATTATACAGATTGACCATTGGAGCTCTCTTGGTAACATTACCCAATGATATTTGAAACCAACCCCTTTCGATGTTCGGGGATTTTCTATCATGCTAACCCTTACTGCATTAGTTTTGGTGAATTTTTTGGAAGTTATTTATAAGATTTCAATTCCATTTCAGTAAATTGTGTAACTCTACAGATTGACCAGCAAGGTTCGACATCACTTGGAAAGCAAGACAAGCCTCGATCCAATGAACTTGAAATCGGCTTTGGAAAGCCAAATGGAATTCCTCCTTTGCAAGATCAATTCAATAAGAAGTCACAGGAAACCCCTGAACTTTTGAATAAATCACACATAAAAAATATTCTTGGTGAAAAACATTCACCGACCTGACATCTCCATGGCCTTAAGAAATCCACTTCAAGTTCAATTGCCTCACAGCCTGAGGCAACAATCTAAGAGGCACTTGGGAGATCATTGCCTAAGGTTGCTAAGCCATTGCCGGTCCTAGGAAATGATGACTGGATAGAAATTTTGGCTTCCCCTGAGCTTGCTAGTCGTGGAAGCAGTTTGAGAAACTCTGGTAATGATGGAAATGGAAATGTTACAGGTAATACTCATTTCTTTGCAGGTAAAGATGCATACAAAAAC
Organism: Pinus albicaulis; assembly: GCA_034641835.2. NCBI lineage: Eukaryota > Viridiplantae > Streptophyta > Pinopsida > Pinales > Pinaceae > Pinus > Pinus albicaulis. Next base: position 681,333,302 of record CM076579.1, read on the forward strand.
AAGGTTTCAAATACCGAATTATCAACATCTGTTGCTTCTAAGCATGCTCCACCCAATTCATATAATTCAATTTTTTCACATAGTGCTCCTCATTCAGATGGCCTGGCATTGTCAGTATCTCTTGATTCAAACAAATTTGTGAGACACGATAATAACTCAGAGACTAATTCTAGATGCAAAGGATATGGATACATAATCCAGAATGATACACCTACTACAAGAGGTGAATCCTTCAGTATCATTAAGTGTACAATGAACCAGAAATAGTTTCTAGTAGTAACTCTTCCACTCAGGGGAGCGAATATGATCCATCTATATCAGAAGATTTAACAAAGGCTCAAGATGGGGTAGAAAACACAGACATAAATGGTTACAAAGGGCTTCATGCAAATGAAAGTGTTGACCGGCATGATGAAGGTTTGATTATTTTTGTCAGCAGTATTTCTCCTTCACATGTAAAGGAAGAGAGCTCAATAAGAGCCCAACTGGAAACTTTTCACGAATTCACATTTGAGTCTCAAGTTAAAGCTAGAGATACAATATCAGTGACTTTAAAAGAAGATGGTCAACATGGTCAAAATTGAGGACAATGTAGCAGGAACTTCAAATGATTAATGTTAACTCAAAAAATTGTGACATTTAGCAGGAAAGGGGAAGACTCCTACAGTACATCTCTTGAGAAAACTAAGAAAGAAATCACTTACATACCATGGGACAGCATACATGGTAAAAAAATAAGTATATTTTCTGCAGATGTTTCAGAGTTGCAGGTTGTGGACATGAAAAGATGCACCAAGGAAGGCCAAGAAAGAGCCAAAGTTGAATTAGATGATGTCCATGGCAGTTCATCAGTAAGTGATAAAGGTCAGACACAAATACAGATTCAGCTTCAATATCTGATTCAGAGGATGCCGAAGTGGAGAGGGAGGAACAAATGGCTACAGAGGAAACAACTGTTGAAGCCGCTAAATCTACAATAAAATAACGAGAGGAATTTGTGAAGAAACTGGAAAGAGAGAAAGAGAGATCAGAGGAAAAATTGGCTAAGTCTAAAGAAGAGGAAGGTAGAGAGGTTAGTTCTCTTTAATTATCTTCTATTTATCATTATTCATTTTTCTTTGCTTTCATGGTTGAAGCCAAGTTATCCAAAATTCCTCCAAATATGTTATTTGTGACTTACGAAATGTTAAAAGTACCCTCCATGGGAAAAGACATAAATATTTGTGGCCAAGTGCCCTAATTGTGATATGTTACCACTTGTGCAATTGTACCTCCTTTTGATGCTCAAACTGGCACCCTAGTTGTGCAAGACTCACAAGGTGTCACTTTGGGTCAGCTCAGGATTGTTGGCACTGTCACCTTATAAACGAATACTTTCACTTTGGATTACTTATTGAATCTTGGGGGTATCCCAAAGCACAAATTTATGGGGTCTTTTATGTCACTAGATCACTAGCACTGAAAACCATCTTTACATTAGATGGTTCAACATCTTGATGATCCTTGTCCTATTGACTGCAACTTTTTTATTCATTATTGCTTTAATTGCAACACCTCTAGTAGATATTGATAGTGTTCATGAAGCCTATTTCTAGTTCTCTTCTTTATGCAAACAATTTTATCTCCAACGCCATTATTCCTACCTTTGCAACTATGAGTTTTCACTTCTATCCAATTGCGGAAGTAGCTTTCATCGATGAATGACTACACAACAGGGACCCTATGAGCTAGCCAATCAGTTTGTCGATGTATTTTCCACATGACACAAACATTTGATGGCTTATCATAGCCAAACACTCTATGATGGGTTTCAGAGATACCCAACCTATGAAAATGGGCTGCATTCTATTACTGAAGCCTGTAAGTAGTGGAAGAATGATATTCTACGAAAGGAAATGGCCATCCACATCAGTTGTAGGCCTTTGCCTACTCTAGATAATCCTTGGGAGTTAGTGCACTTGGATTTTATGTCATGTTTTCCCTCAACCAAGCATGGTAATGGATGTGTTTTTATTGTTGTTGATTGCTTCCTTAGGATGGGAATTTTGGCACGTTCTAAGAATATTCTCACAACAATTTTGATCTTTGGTGAGCTCTGGACATGCATGCTTTTAAAGACTACTTTCACTTAGCAAGAGACAGGTAAAGCAGTGAAACTATTTTGGTAGACTTAGTACTCTCACTTGAATTTGTACATTATAATTATGGAAGTGTAGGAAGATGCACAAGGAGAAGTACTGTAGCACTGTATTTGATGACTTTTCCATAGGTACATCTACATGAGGCTGTGTGCAATCAAGTCAGGCTGTAAGTTGTAACGTAGATTTTAATCTGAGAAATGCAAATTTTCCACTTGGCATGAAATTTTGACACCTTGGGGTGCATTCTAAGTATGGAATATGATGTTCCATGGCATATAGGATAGCCCCTTTTCCTTATCATCCATCAGGTTTTCTATTTATGTACATGGCATGCAGTTTTTAATGCAAGTGGACATTTTGGCACTATGAAAATAATAGGTAGAAAGCACAATAGTAATAAGGAGACACATGACCTTGGAGATGCATTGGAGCTTAGGACCTTTGGAGGATTTCGGGACCTTGGGGAGCAGTGTTCATGCCATGGAAGGCTTGCTTGTTAATCACTATCACCTTTGATGCTGACACATGTCACGTAGAGTAGAGTGCTTCACATGGGTGGACCTACTTGTGTCTTGCAAGTTTGCTTGTAGTGGACTAGGTCCACTAAAGCCCCTTTACAACTCATATAAAAAGAGGAAGGAGTGAGTTGTTATTATAGTCGATCATGCACTTGTGCATATTCCTTTCAAGCTTGGGTTAGGGATGTAAGAGCAGTGATACTCTCTCTCTCTCTTGGTGACAATATATCTGAGTTGATGTGTATGTTGGTGACAACATATCTGAGTTAGTCTTTGCTCTATCTTCCTTACAAGGATTCCTTGAAAGATAAACAGATTGGTGAACATAAGTAACTAATCTGAACTGTAGTGAAAAATCTGATATGAATATGCTATTAATTGATGTCCTAATACTAATGATGTGAGCCAACCCATAATTCTTCTATTATAACTGAAATTTGAAATCCAAAAATTTCGGAACTAGATCTGAAATATAAAAAATAAAGAAGACCAAAAAACCAAACAATTACAAGTCGAGCGGTAGTCATGAGACTACTTAAGTCCTCCACACGTATCTTGTATCTTTATCTGCATATGTTTTAGAGAGAAACCATCACTGTTTTTCTCCAAGGAATTTATTGGCTCAAAAACCTATCAGTGTTTACAGTCAAGCTCAATGATAGTGAAACAAGCCATTTTCCATGAACATTTTCTGTTGTTTGGGACTAGGTGCTCTTTTATGAAAAAAATCTAACAATGTTTTCAATAACATTGTCAGATTATAGCTACTGAAACTATGTGGCTATACTCATGTTTCATGATGGTTTCCTACTTTCTTTAAGCAATAGGCACTTGTTCAGGAAACAGCTGGATGGATGACAGTTAATGGAATTCTTTTTAGTTGCTCCATTTGCTTGATGACAGGAAAGAGAAATGAAACTTGGAAAGAACTTTAGAATAGTTCCTTGATTAAATGGAGTTGTTGACCAATGCACATAATGGATCAAAATGTTGAAGCAGAAAAATACAGAAGATTCCCTACAAATAGTGCACATAGTGGGTCATCATGTTGGATAAAATATAAATATTCTTGAAATAATAATAGCATCAATTTTACATTGATGGACTTGGACATTGGAGGTGGTTTACCGTTTGCTGCTAGACCTTGTTTGGATGTTTGAAATACATTCTTCCTCGAAGTGTTGGATTAGTATGGAGCTTGGTGACTTCATGTTGTTGATGCATGAAGGGAGTTTGTGTGCTTGGAGTAGAGTTGGGTATTTCACCATGACAAAAACATACCAAAATCAACACGAGAACACAAAATCCCTTGACATGTGAACTCTTGGATTGAGGGAGTGGATATGTAGGTGTGGGAGTCCTTAAGGTGACACATTACCTTGGATATGCATTGTCCTTAAGGAGACACATGACGTAGGAGATGCATTGGAGCTTAGGAACTTTGGAGGATTGTTGGACCTTGGGGAGTAGTGCTCATGCCATGGAGGGCTTGCTTGTTAATCACTGTCACCTTTGATGCTGACACATGTGACGTAGAGTAGAGTGCTTCACATGGGTGTACCTACTTGTGTCTTGCAAGTATGCTTGTAGTGGACTAGGTCCACTAAAGCCCCTTTACCTCTCATATAAAAAGAGGAAGGAGTGAGTTGTTATTATAGTCGATCATGCACTTGTGCATATTCCTTTCAAGCTTGGGTTAGGGATGTAAGAGCAATGCTACTCTCTCTCTCTCTCTCGGTGACAATATATTTGAGTTGATGTGTATGTTGGTGACAATATATCTGAGTTATTCTTTTCTCTATCTTCCTTACAAGGATTCCTTGAAAGATAAACAGATTGGTGAACATAAGTAACTAATTTGAACTGTAGCAAAAAATCTGATATGAATCTACTATTAATTGAGGTTCTAATACCAATGATGTGAGCCAACCCAAAATTCTGCTATTATAACTTAAATGTGAAATCCAAAAATTCCGGAACTAAATCTGAAATCTAAAAAATAAAGCAGACCAAAAAACCAAACAGTTACAAGTCGAGCGGTAGTCATGAAACTATTTAAGTCCTCCACTTGAATCTTGTATCTTTATCTGCATATGTTTTAGAGAGAAATCATCACCGTTTTTCTCTAGGGACTTTATTTTATTGGCTCAAAAGCCTGTCAATGTTTACAATCAAGCTCAACAATAGTGAAACAAGCCATTCTCCATGAACATTTTCAGTTGTTTGGGACTAGGTGCTCTTTTATGAAACAAATCTAACAGTGTTTTCAATAAGATTGTCAGATTATAGCTACTGAAACTATGTGGCTATAGTCATGTTTCATGACGGTTTCCTACTTTCTCTAAGCAATTGGCACTTATTTAGGAAACAACTTGATGGATGACTGTTAATGGAATTCTTTCTAGTTTCTCCAATTTGCTTGATGAGAGGAAAGAGAAATGAAACTTGGAAATAAATTTAGAAGAGTTCCTTAACTAAATGGAGTTGTTGAGCAATGCACATAGTGGATCAACACATTGAAGCAGAAAAATCCAGAAGATTCCCTAAAAATAGTGCACATAGTGGGTCATCATGTTGAATAAAATATAAATATTCTTTAAATAATAATAGCATGAATTTTACATTGATGGACTTGGAAATTAGAGGTGGTTTACCGTTTGCTGCTAGACCTTGTTTGGATGTTTGAAAGACATTCTTCCTCGAAGTGTTGGATTAGTATGGAGCTTGGTGACTTCATGTTGTTGATGCATGAAGGGAGTTTGTGTGCCTGGAGTAGAATTGGGTATTTCACCATGACAAAAACATCCCAAAATCAACATGAGCACACAAAATCCCTTGACATGTGAACTCTTGGGTTGAGGGAGTGGATATGTAGGTGTGGGAGTCCTTAAGGTGACACATTACCTTGGATATGCATTGTCTTTAAGGAGACACATGACCTAAGAGATGCATTGGAGATTAGGACCTTTAGAAGATTGTTGGACATTGGGGAGTAGTGCTCATGCCATGGAGGGTTTGCTTGTTAATCACTATGACCTTTGATGCTGACACATGTCACGTAGAGTAGAGTGCTTCACATGGGTGGACCTACTTGTGTCTTGCAAGTTTTCTTGTAGTGGACTAGGTCCACCAAAGCCCCTTTACCTCTCATATAAAAAGAGGAAGGAGTGAGTTGTTATTATAATCGATCATGCACTTGTGCATATTCATTTTCATATTTGGGTTAGGGATGTAAGAGCAGTGCTACTCTCTCTCTCTCTCTCATTCAATCTTCTTTGTACTTTATGTGTTTTTGTCTTAAGGTGTTAGGATTTGTTGGAACATTCACCTGAAAACTTCATATATAAATAATAAATGAAACCCATGAACACAATCACAACCTATCATATAATTCTCCATGCTTCCGAAAACCCTAGATAGGGAAAACCAAGAGAAACCCTAGCTCCACCAAAGATTCTCCAACAATCTAAAATAACCATGAGAAAAACCTCCATGTCAGAGTATCTTTGGTGGAGCCACTGTAAACCCTAAGTTATTTTGGAATTGTGTTATTTCAGATTTGACTTCCAGCTTACCACTACCTTGCATACCTTGTCACTCCCATAAATTATGTTATTTTAAAGATTTGAATTCCATATTTTCACAGATACAATGTCCTGAATAAGATAGTTGAACACTTCCATAGTCATAGTTAGATCACATTTCAAGAATATATACATTTTTTGTACCGATCAACAATTGTCTCACAAAGAGAAATCACGTCACAAGCAACAATTTATGCACATGGTTCATCACCTCCTAATGCCATAATTTCAATCCCTTCCTATCCCCCATGGGTGAAGCCCGTGAGAATGGAATCTTGACCAAAGGTGTGAAACTCCTCGCTACTAACAGCTAGTCCCAAGCCTGTTGGGCATTGGTGTATTCTTCCCATATCTGGATGTTGTTTTTACATTTTTTAGCAAACTTATTTAGTTATTTGGCCTTTTCTACCAAGGGAGTCACTGTGTTGGGGAGTGTTCAAGGTGATATGACATGGTAGGATGGCAGGGCAGTTAATGAATTGTATACATTTAGCTTTAAAACATGTTTCTCTTATAATGTTTTGATAAGAATGGCTCTCTGTTCATGAGGAGTCACATCTAGAATTTCATTGCAAGGGAGCATTTTTCTCAGCTTTGTTCTTGCTAGTTACATCCTCCCCGTTCTGGACTTATGGATAATTTTGTTTGCAGTTTTTGTGGCTCTCATGATACATGTTTGGTGCACTCATCACATGCAAGGACTTATGGTCAGTTGTGGGCAAAAGCTATGCAATTCAGCACAACAGACTATTCAACTACATCTTCTGTGGATTAGGACATGTGGACAATTCAACCTAAAAAGGTGGTGTGATGGGTGCATCTGTAGTGGTTGCAACTTGCAAATCCTCAGGCATGAAAAATTCAACCTAAAAAGGTAGTGTGATGGGTGCAACTGCAGTTGTTGTAAAGCCTCAGGAGTTGTGTGCGTGCCATGACCCATGAGGGATGAATTCACATTTTGTATCTATTTATTTCCATAAGTCCCTAATTAAGTATTGGTTTAAGACTCAAGACTATGTTCTCTAGTGATAACCTCAACTTAGAAAGTTGTATATGATATCTCCTTGTCCTTGACGCAAATATTTTAACTTTGAACCTTTTACTTGTTCCCTGACTCAAAATTTGTCTAATATGATATAAAATGTCATGTTTAAGATGGATTTTATTACTATAATTTTTAAAATTTAGAACAATATCTTCATAGTTGCAATCTGATTTTCCGCAAGATTTTTGTAATAATATCTTCATAGTTGCAATCTAATTTTCTGCAAGATTTTTGTAATAATATCTTCATAGTTGCAATCTGATTTTCTGCAAGATTTTTGTTGAAATGTGACATTGGTAGTTTTAGTGTCTTTTCATATGTTTGAGAGAATAAGTAAAATGCTTTAAATTCTAAAACAACCAATCAACAATTCTTCCATATCTGTAAATATAATAGTTGGTTAACGAGAACCTTACCATTTTCTTTCTTGGATTCATGTTTTTCAAGTTTTCAAGGATTGAATTAGTAAGGCATTAATAATTTAATTATGGTTTTCATTGTTGGCTCATGTTATTTGGGACATTCAAGGCACATTGTACCATCATACTCTCGCAATAAATCTCGAATGATGAAGTGGTTGAGCAAGAATTTTAAAGGTTCAAGTCACAAAGTGTCAGATGGATACTACGTAGGGGTGCAGTTGGAGATGATAATGTAATTTGGCATGTGCCATCTAATGCCACGGTAATCCCTAATTCATCAAAGTGTATTGTCTTTGAACTTCAATATTCTATCTTTTACCTCTAGCAAAGTTAGTGTCATGCTAGTGATTAATTTGAAACTATATTTAGTGGAAAAATTCACTGTTTTTTGGTGGAATAGTTCATAATTTATTCTGATCTTTTTTTTGCAAGTGTACTAGTCACGATGATAAATGCGTGGTTTACTTCAGAGGGTTCTCAGTTCTTTCTAGATACACTTTTCATCATTTGCTTTGAATACTTCTCTAGTGCTTTACATTTCATAGTTTATCCCCTACAAAATTTATACGAGGTCCATGTTGTTATGTTTATTGGTTGTTTCTGTGGAAACTTTTTCCTGAGGTTCTGAAAGGTAAGTCCAAATGAAAAAAATACTATTTTACATATTGATATTTTTTCAAGACATTGTTGTGTGATACTTGAATTTTATAAATCTAGATTTATATTTCGTTATCTATACCAATATATAAGAACAGGTTCATGGATTGTTCATATTTATGAAACTGTGGAGTTGTTCCTTTCCTGTTGCATGTTCTTTTATATTGTTATGTTGTGATTCAAATTTCTAGTTGTGCTTTCCAGTTATTCTCCTACATAGTACATGCTTTGATAGATTATATCAAAAGTCTTACCAATACGATAACATTGATTGTTGTATGTGGAAATTTTTTTTTCAGGATGGCCCATTACAAAATCAAGATGAGGAGCTAGATCATGCAATTGCACTTTCTCTTTCTGAAGAACTATCCAAACTAGATGGTATATGATGGAAATTTCAGTTTTTTACAGTTCCTTTTAGTTTAATTATATCATTTAGCTCGATGCTTTTCATATATTCAACTAAAATTTTGTTGCTTAACAAGACTTTGTCATTTCCATGTTTTATTGAAACTCTTTATGGTTTGATACTCTCATGGAACCTTTATCAAGTTACATGCATCCTCATTAGAAAAAACAAGAGACTTTTTCTTTCCATGAATATCTTTCTTTGTCATTGTTGACTTAAGAAAGTCTTTTAGCTAAGAAACTAGTTTCAAGGTTATGCCATAACTTGTCATATAAATTGAATAGAAGATATATCCAAAATGGTAACTTTTAAACTACTTAGCTGGTTTTAGGCTTTCCATTTAAAATCTACTTCAGTTTGAACTTTGAATGAGTTGTTCCATAGACTTGAATATTAAGAGACTTTGGTGTAAGGATTAAAAATTAGTCCATAAGGCCTCTCAGTTATTCATTTATTTTATCTGAATATAACATTTACTATTAAATTAGAACCACTTGGCACAAATACGTCATAGATCAAGATCATACTATGTAGAGTGTCATAGAATAAAAATAGCAGCAAGGACACTGAATTCTTTCAGTTTTCTTGGTTCTTATTCCTTTGCTATATCTTTTCACCTTTAGAGGCAATTTATAGCTTAAACTCTAATTCTTTAAAGGGTGCTAGCTCAATGGAAGAGCACCTGCTTTACAAGCAGGAGGCTGGTGGTTCGATTCCATCGTGCCCTGATATTCATAGGGAATGACGAAGATCAGTTTTTGGTGATGGATGCTCTTTTGACCATCACCAAAATATGAAATGGTGACGGTGAACGAGTGCCACCATATATACGCATCAATAGTAACGACCATTAAAGGTTCGTCACCATAAATAATTGTCGTTGACATGAAATGGTGAGGGTCGTTGTTCGTCATTATAGTCATTATTCATGACGGACCTTGATGTCACCAATGATTTTATGGTGAAGATCAATGAGCGTCACCACAGATATGCACTAATAGTGATGACCATGAAAATTTCATCACAAAAAATCGTTGTTGTTCATATGAAATGGTGATGGTCACTATCTGTCATTATAATCAATATTCGTGACAGACCTTGAATGTCACCACAACACATACTTTTGGCGACGCCACCTTTGGTGACATTCAATTTTTTGGTGACAGAGGCTATTGTCCGTCACCATTTCTCATATGAAATGGTGACGGTCACTATCCATCACTATAAATAATTATTGGTGACGAACATTGAATGTCACCACAACACCTATACTTTCGGTGACGCCACTTTTGGTGATGTTCCGTTTTTGGTGACGAAGGCTCTTTTGAACCTCACCAATGAACTTATGGTGACCATTTTCGCCCCTCATCAATGTGCTTTTTTCTTGTAGTGTGAGAGAAAATATGCTCTTGCTCTCCCAGAAACAGGAAAAGCAATGAGACATTTTGCTGCCTCCCCATACCTCCATCATACCAATCATGTGATGAAGACATGACGAATGATATGAGTATCATATCAACACCATGCATCCATACTCTATTCTGCTCAATGATGTAAGTACCCATCCTCTTAATTTTAGAAAGAGTGTTTGCCAAGCGATGGCCAAACTCTTTCAAGAGTAACCAGCGCAGCCAAGCCTCCTGCTGGCCAGTATCATAGATCTGCAAGTAGCCTCCTAGCTCCTTGCTCATCAACCAAATCCATTCAATCACTTGTGGATGCCTCTTTCTCCTCATCTTGGTACTCCTCCCATGAGGGCTACCATCCTCCCAAATCAAATTCCTGTCTTTGCACTTCATGGGATTTTGAAATGTAAGCTTCTCAAGGATCAATGAGACCCTATCAAGACCCAAATAGGTGGTAGGAAAAAACCTCCCATCATGATGTGCATGGCTCAAGGAATGTCCAACATAAGCATGAAAGATGTTATCCATCTTAAGATGTCCTCCATCTTCTATCTACTCTTGTGATAAAGGAAGAAAATCTTTGCACTCCATGGTGTTTTGAAGTGCACCTCTGATGAGATCTCTCCTTGAGACCTCCCTTTTATCAATAGTCTTCCAAAACGAATGAGGTCTTGGATCTTAAAGTAGAAGTTCCTCTTTGAGCTAATAGGAGTTCATTGAGAAAGTGGCATATTGAAGGGAAAAGGGGTTTCTAACTCCAAGATGTCTACCATCAATCTTTAAATCTTCAAACCCTACCCTCCAATATGATGTAAAATCCAACAATGGCTCATGAGAATGATGGTTTGATTCCTTCTTGAGTGTTTCCATGCTGCACAACACAATGCAACCAAGCTTCTCTATAGTAGCAACGAGATTTGACCCTTGGTCATGCAAAGTAAATCTCCACATTGATCAGAAGAATTTGCTGCAACAATGGAATGTGGAAATTTTTTCATATCTTGATGTGCATTTGGAACTTCTTTCAGGGATGCAAGAGTCCCTTCCTCAAAAGTGTTGGCTGCCCCAACTAATGATGCATGTGGCTACCCCTCCATGAGTGTGACATCGTTATCACATGCCTCCTCAAGAGGTGATGTGATGTTTTCTTTCTTTTCTCTTTCTCCATCAAAGGTTTGGATCAACCTTTGAGTCAACTCTGTAAAATTATTTACCCTTGCATGGCTTAAGTGGTTGCACCACCAATCATAGGCTTCACCCTCCAAGTGCAGCGCTGAGATTTCAACAACTTCTTTCCCTGCTACAGGATGTAGTAGGAAAAATTCCTCCAACTTTCTCACCCAAGTTCTTGCATTAGATGACCCATCAAAGGTAGACAACATAAATTTATTGCCTTTGATTTCTTTTCTACTGCATGGTCTCTTCTCTTCCTTCAACTGGATGAAATGAGGAAAATCTAGAGTCTCCCTGAAGGCTCTAGGTTGAGACCTATAATCAATAAGGTAATCACTGAGGATCTAATGATCCAAGTATCTTCCATGCTCAATATCTTCTTCTTGATGAGAATAGGAAGTGCATGGTACTTCCTCTTCTTTTTCTCCAATCTTCTTGACTTCCTCAAAGGTGGATGCATTTCCTCTGGATCTGAAAATAGATGAGAATAAACTCATCTTTTTCCGCGTTCTGATCTTCTTGGGCTTAGACTCAGAGGGGTTAGTGGATCCCTCATATCTGGGAAAAGGTGTCCTCCCAGTGGTACACTGCAACTTTGAGCTCGACGTGCTAGATCCCCCACTGTTCCTTCCACCTTCATCCTGCTTGAGCTGACAGTAATCTTTGAAAGGCAAAGCTACTCTGAAGTCTTCCCCCATGGACTGCCATTTGTGGAAATAATATCCAAAGGGTATATGATCATGCTGCCTCCCTTTCTCACTCGGTACTGGAGGTAAGAATGTAGGCATCGTGATCCTGGTTGGCTTACTGAAGGCTGGTGAATGACGGTCACACTGTTGTGAGAGCCCCATATTTTCCCCCTCTATTGCGTTTGGTGGGCAAGATTCTGCCTACCCTCTTTTTTCATAGAAAAATATCCCAATGGCTGAGCCAAGAACTCGGCTCTGATACCACTGTAATATTCCTATCTCAAGAATTTCAGCAATCAGAAATCTATTCTAGAGATTGACTGAGAGGGAATTTATTGGATGTCTCACCTTCTCAGGGAAGTGTGAGATCTAGAGGCTATCTTTCCCTTCTCAAAACTCTGTCTATAGAACTGCTTGAAGGATCCCACTCAAGGGTGAGATATAGCAATATGCAAACGCATATATGAACATACCATGAAAAGAAAACATTATACAATGAGCTGTGAGACAAGAAGATGGACATATAGCCAAGAATAATGTATAGTAGCAAAGAGTGTACAAGTCTTGAAGAAAAAACCTCTCAAGAAAGGCAATGCAAGCCTCAATAATACATGTACATGAATATGAAGTAGCAGTTCTATTTCTGCATAAACCCAAGCTATGAGGACGTAGTTTATAAGACATTGATCCATAATAACTGAAATATATGACATTATATGGCTCAAATACACTATGGGATCTAAGCTATAACTCTTAGAAGCACAAACACATCAATCCTTTGGAGGATTGGCAGAAATATACAAAATGGAAAAAATGTCAGAGTTGCTGGGCAGTTGCTGCAACTCAAATCTGGATCTCAATAGAGAACGCTGAATAAGATGAAAGATCTGAAGTAAACCCTCTCCAATGGGCTCCAAAGTGGAAGGTTGATCCTTACACGTGAAATCTCGCCCTCCAATCAATCTGTAAAACCCCGCAGAAATTTCACTATGAAAATATCGCAGTTACTGGAGCAACTGCACAGTAGGGGCAAGAATATGAGTTGGCCTGATGCCAAGATCTGGAAATGAGCTCTAAAGCTTCCAAAGGCAAGAAAGACTCTCCCTCTGAAAAACACGCAATGGAAGAGGTGTTGTGGAGTCTCCACGGCAACACCCTACAACATAGTATTACGCTGTTGCAGCAATAACGTTGTGGAGGAGTTATGAATATGTTGCTCCACTATGAAAGTCACACACCAATTATTCTGCAAAATACTGATGGAAAAACCTCACCCAAGCAGGCACTCGAAGTCCCCTGGGGCTGAGGGTGAGAACTCCAAACGAAGACACTCAGTGCACTAAACAATGCTGCAGACTAGTTAAACAACCAACGTGCTCAAGAAGTCGAAATGACTAGCTCAATATCATAAACATATCCATCCCTGGAAATAGCTCTCCTCCTCTCCATATATAGCAAATGAAGACTCTCCATGGCCCCTACTTCGAATTAGGGTTTCCCTTCCTCTAGAAGCTTCCCTCCTACATTGTCATGTAGTGGTTTCCACCTCATACCCTGTGCTGGTTGACTTGGTCAAACCTCTTTGCAAATATCTCCTTTTACACATGAGAGTGTGAAATGCGGATTTCTGATTGATCCCTTTTCATACTAGAAAAGTTTTATTATTAATTGGGCCTCCTTACCTGATTATTCATCTCCTAAATGAATTTAGACAAGAATTAATGTTCCAATTTATTGAAGAAAAATTTTGAACATTACAAAAGATGAGCTTATTGTTCTTCCCAATCTTTGTTCATGAGGCATCAGTGACGCATGAAGCTCATCAACTGTAAACTTTGTGAGATCCTTTTTCTCTTCATTGATTGTGACTATAACATCAAACCTTGAGGGTAAGCTCCTCATTACTTTCTCCAGTACCCTTATTTCTTCAAGCGTCTCTCCATGAGACCTTATCTAGGTAACCAACCCAATCACTTGTGTGAAGAATGATTCTATGTTATTAGACTCTTTTATACATAGAGTTTCAAAGCCTCTCCTCAGCAATTGTAGCTTTGCTCTCTTCACATTCTCCATACCTTGATAGGTAATCTGGAGGGTATCCCATCCATCCTTGGACCTCTTAGCTACTGCTATCCTTGGAAACACACTATCATGCACTGCTTGATAGAGATAGAGGAGGGATTTTGAGTCCTTCCTATTTCTCTTCAACAAATCCTTCTCTACTTGTGTCGAGGCATTAAAGGTTTGTTCATTTGCTAGTTCTTCACAACCATCTTCAACAAGCTCCAATAAGTCTTGAGAGGCAAACAGGGCTCTCATGGTGATTGCCTAGTAGTCATAGTTATTCCTATTGAAATGTGGGAGTTAAATATTTCCAATACTCGTGCTTGTGTTGGCTCCTGCCTTTGCTAGCACACTGAACTATGCTCTAAACTTGACTGTGATTTTTAAGCAAACTGTCTCTCTGCTTAAGAGACAAACTCTGTATTAAAAAAAGACTTCTCTGGATTGCACTTTTTAAACAAACTCAAAACTCTGTTTTTGAGAAATACCTGGACTTTTGTTGAGACTTCACACTGCTGGAAAACTGCTTTAACAACTCCTTCCTTTAGCTTCTTTGACAATCCTTTAAAGATTTTGGACTAGCTTTGATACCATGTTGGAATTTATGAAGTCTTTCAAACAACAGAGGAAGAAAAATTCCCCAACTTCAATATAGAGATTCAATTAAAAATTTTGCTAGACAGAGATGGCAAACTCCTTCTATTTCATTAAAAAATGAAAATCTATTACAAAATGGTTCTTCCTCTATAAGAGGAATTTACAAAGATGTGGTGCTGTTGCAACACACAGTCTCCTTCATAACCTTCTCTCTCTGTCTCTCAAAAAAATGCACGCACAGTGCTTACAAAATTACTCTGTTTTTGCTTCACAATGTTTTTGCCTTCAAGCAGACACTAAAAACTATACATAGTCAAATACATGCTCATATAGAGTTAGAAAAAAAACTATATTTTTCCACACTCTGTCACTAATATATTTTTACTTTCAACCTTCAGACATATAGAGCAACACGTTTTGAGTTTTTTCTCTTTTAAAAAAATACATAGTAATAAAAATTACATCATTGCCTTTTCGTTTTTGACTTTCGGGCCTTTTAAAAACTTTTCATAACAAAACTATTAAAAAAAATGAAACAACTTATATATATATATATATATATATATATATATATATATATATATATATATATATATATATATTTTAAATATTGAAAAATATTTATAATATATATGTATTAAAACCTTTACATATATATATTAATCTCTTTGCAAAGAAAAATCACGTACCAAATGCCTCATACGTCAGCAAGGCCCAATTCCACCGATCGGCTTCTGATTGGTCGATGTTGGGCCTGACAGACTTCAAATGAAAACTAAACCGCATTTGATGAATTTATAGCGTACCAAATCCTTCGTGTGACGTCATGCAAAAACCTCGCGATAAAACGTGATTGGTCCAGGTGTCCTTGTTTGAATTAAATAAAAATGGCGGTAAAATAGAAATGTGGTTGGTGAAGATTTATTTTTGTGGTTGCAGAGGTTTGATGGTGCGGCATGGCAGAGTGTTAAATTGCTAGTTGCTTGGTTAGTGAACCACGATCCTTCAATGCAAAAGCAAGAAATGGCTATGGCCCTAATGGAGAATGGCTTTTTCTCCAATCCGTTGGAAGATTCATTTGGGCCAGATCATTTGAAGAGACCTAGAAAACCAATCTGCTTTCCTTATATGCGTCATAAGATCCATTCCAAGGACTACAGGACATGGAGATCATTTGTGGATGATTTTGAGGACATCTGCGGCTGTGGGATGAATTATAAAGAGAGAGGCTCTAACGTTTGGAATGTTTCACATACTTTATTATATCGGGGTAGAAAATATCTTGAACAGTTTGCAGATAGAGTATATATTGTTTTGGCCTCCCAAATGAAACTAAGGATGGTAAAAGCACCTGTTATCTTGATGCTTTTAGCAATGGCCATCGTAAATGCTTATCAAGATGCAGAGTGCAGTTTCTAAAAAAAAAAAGAGAAATTACCAAAGCTGTATTACCTATGAAATATATAATATTCCTGATCAGAAGCTTATCAACCTATTGATAACCGCTGACACCAGTGGTCTCCCTGAAGATGAAAAAGCCTCCAATATGTTTGTGGTTCTACTTTGCCATGCACACAAAATATGGTCTATGTTGAAGAACTGGAGGAGAACAGATCAAACACTGAGACTATATTGGATAATATTTCTAAGGCTAATCTACAAGTTCAAACAGATGAGTCAATGGTGGAAATTTTAAAATGCGCTGGAGATGAAATCAGATTCATTCCTGTTGAGCAGGCCACTGAATGTTCAAGTTCATTTTGAGAAATAGAATTTGATAGTGAAAATGATGGTCCATGCTCTGGAATGTGTGATACTGCTGAAGTAGAATTAGAGTTGTGTAATGGTAATGGAGCTGCAACTTCTGCAACAGTTGATGCAAGTGGATTAATGAAGAGGAAGAGGCATTGACACTTGAGTGGAAATATTAGACACCATATTGAATGACGGTGACAAGGGATTGAATTGCGGTTTAGAGAACTTTTATGTCGAGCTTCCAAATACGACCACTTACTTGAATTTTTTAAGCAAGAAAGCCATGCAAGGATGAGCAGCAAGCTGTGAAGGCATTTATAGTGAGACCTTCCCCTTTAATAGATAAAACTCACAGGCACCAGATTTTGCAGTGCAAGGGAAGAAAGGAAGTTGAAAATGCAGTGGAGTTGTCTTTTGATATCTCTCGTCATCCCTTGTTTTCTTTATATGAGAAGAAGAAAAGATTGGAAGCGGATGGAGTTTCAATTGATGATGATTCTAACAGCATGAAAACAATTACAGTTAATGTGAGTAACGACAGATTAGAGGAAAATCATTTCAAGGATCATTAATAGGGACAAAATCCAAGGACAGAGAAAAATCCATAGAGCATATGTTCTGGCAAATTGAAACTTTACAATCACATATACTGAAGATGAAAATCAACTAAATAGATACAAGTCTAGAAAAGCTGTGAAATACTCTGCTAGGAATATTTCAAACAATTTCTATATCAGCGACTTATATAATTTATTATTTCTGGAGTATAATTTATTTATTGTATAGTATAGAATAGCTCTTCCCATCCCCAGTTCCTTACTGCCCACAGTTTTACGCACTGAAAATACTCAATTCAAACCCTGGTTCAAGGGTTTGCACAAGGAAAGACTAGTCAGAGAATGGAAATATGGAAGGTTGAGTATCCTGGATCTACTTCACAACAATGGCTGCATGGATTTCATCAAAGCTTCATGTGGCCTAGAGTTTACTTGAGAAGGTAAATATATTCATATCTCGTTCCTCTTTCCACAGTTTTCTTAATGCCTTTTCTCATTTCTCAATCCAGATCGCACGCATCCATCAAAATTACCGCATATATTTACTTAATTCTTCTTAGATTCTGAATGTTTATCTCGAACAAACAGTATGCAGCGAATGCCAGAATGTTAAATAAAATTCATGTTATCTAACAAAACACAATGCAATTTGAATGAAAACCTCTGGATGCTTAGCAATTTGCTACCCTGCAAACCCTCACTTCATTACCTGTGTTGTCTTAAGGAAATTATGAAATTCTACAGATTGACCATTGGAGCTCTCTTGGTAACATTACCCAATGATATTTGAAACCAACCCCCTTTGGATGTTCGGGGATTTGCTATCATGTAACCCTTCTTTTGCATTAGTTTTGGTGAATTTTTTGGAAGTGTGTGCTGAATTTCAATTCCATTTCAGTAAATTGTGTAACTCTACAGATTGACCAGCAAGGTTCGACATCACTTGGAAAGCAAGAAAAGCCTTGATCCAATGAACTTGACATCGGCTTTGGAAAGCCAAATGGAATTCCTCCTTTGCAAGATCAATTCAATAAGAAGTCACAGGAAACCCCTGAACTTTTGAATAAATCACACATAAAAAATATTCTTGGTGAAAAACATTCACCGACCTGACATCTCCATGGCCTTAAGAAATCCACTTCAAGTTCAATTGCCTCACAGCCTGAGGCAACAATCTAAGAGGCACTTGGGAGATCATTGCCTAAGGTTGCTAAGCCATTACCGGTCCTAGGAAATGATGACTGGGTAGAACTTTTGGCTTCCCCTGAGCTTGCTAGTCGTCGAAGCAGTTTGAGAAACTCTGGTAATGCTGGAAATGGAAATGTTACAGGTAAGACTCCTTTCTTTGCAGGTAAAGATGCATACAAAAACAAGGTTCCAAATACCGAATTATCCATCCCTGGAAATAGCTCTCCTCCTCTCCATATATAGCAAATGAAGACTCTCCATGGGCCCTACTTCGAATTAGGGTTTCCCTTCCTCTAGAAGCTTCCCTCCTACATTGTCATGTAGTGGTTTCCAGCTCATACCCTGTGCTGGTTGACTTGGTCAAACCTCTTTGCAAATATCTCCTTTTACACATGAGAGTGTGAAATCTGGTTCCATGGTTGATCCCTTTTCATACTAGAAGGATTTTATTATTAATTGGGCCTCCATACCTGATTATTCATCTCCTAAATGAATTTAGACAAGAATTAATGTTCCAATTTATTAAAGAAAAATTTTGAACATTACAAAAGATGAGTTTGTTGTTCTTCCCAATCTTTGTTCATGAGACATCAGTGACACATGAAGCTCATCAACTATAAACTTTGTGAGATCCTTTGTCTCTTCAATGGTTGTGACTATAACATCAAACCTTGAGGGTAAGCTCCTCATTACTTTCTCCAGTACCCTTATTTCTTCAAGCGTCTCTCCATGAGACCTTATCTAGGTAACCAACCCAATCACATGTGTGAAGAATGATTCTATGTTATCAGACTCTTTCATATATAGAGTTTCAAAGCCTCTCCTCAGCAATTGTAGCTTTGCTCTTTTCACATTCTCCATACCTTGATAGGTAATATGGAGGGTATCCCATCCATCCTTGGACCTCTTAGCTACTGCTATCCTTGGAAACACACTATCATGCACTGCTTGATAGAGATAGAGGAGAGATTTTGAGTCCTTCCTATTGCTCTTCAACAAATCCTTCTCCACCTGTGTCAAGGCATTAAAGGTTTGTTCATTTGCTAGTTCTTCACAACCATCTTCAACAAGCTCCCATAAGTCTTAAGAGGCAAACAGGGCTCTCATGGTGATTGCCTAGTAGTCATAGTTCTTCCTATTGAAATGTGGGAGTTGAATATTTCCAATACTCGTGCTTGTGCTGGCTCCTGCCTTTGCTAGCACACTGAACTATGCTCTAAACTTGACTGTGATTTTTAAACAAACTGTCTCTCTGCTTAAGAGACAAACTCTGTATTAAAAAAAGACTTCTCTGGATTGCACTTTTTAAACAAACTCAAAACTCTGTTTAAAAGAGGAATTTACAAAATGGTTCTTCCTCTATAAGAGGAATTTACAAAGATGTGGTACTATTGCAACACACAGTGTCCTTCATAACCTTCTCTCTCTGTCTCTCAAAAAAATGCACGCACAGTGCTTACAAAATTACTCTGTTTTTGCTTCACAGTGTTTTTGCCTTAAGCACACACTAAAAACTATACATAGTCAACTACATGCTCATATAGAGTTAGAAAAAAAAACTATATTTTTCCACACTGTCACTAATATATTTTTACTTTCTACCTTCAAACATATAGAGCAACACATTTTGAATTTTTTCTCTTTAAAAAAAATACATAGTAATAAAAATTACATCATTGCCTTTTCGTTTTTGACTTTCGGACCTTTTAAAAACTTTTCATAACAAAACTATTAAAAAAAATGAAACAACCTATATATATATATATTGAAAAATATTTATAATATATATGTATTAAAACCTTTACATATATATTAATCTCTTTGCAAAGAAAAATCGTGTACCAAATGCCTCATACGTCAGCGAGGCCCAATTCCACCGATCGGCTTTTGATTGGTCGATGTTGGGCCCGCCAGAGTTCAAATGAAAGCTAAACCGCATTTGATGAATTTATAGCGTACCAAATCCTTCGTGTGACGTCATGCCAAAACCTCGCGATAAAACGTGATTGGTCCATGTGTCATTGTTTGAATTAAATAAAAATGGCGGTAAAATAGAAATGTGGTTAGTGAAGATTTATTGTTGTGGTTGCAGAGGTTTGATGGTGCGGCATGGCAGAGTGTTAAATTGCTAGTTGCTTGGTTAGTGACCCACGATCCTTCAATGCAAAAGCAGGAAATGGCTACGGCCCTGACCAAAAAAAAATCAAATTTGCAGGCTTATAATTTGTTGTGGCTGCATTCTCCGTCCTTTTGGACAACAGTGGTTGAATTTAAAAATTCAACAATTTGGGAATTAGGCTGCAATGTCTTATGAGGTATTTTTTCTATTTTCTTTTGAAGATGCGTTAACCCACTTAAAGTCTCTGCTCCATGGACAGCCCCGCTAACTGTGGCAATGGCAGAAGTAGCTCATCCATCCATAGTTGAAGTGATAAATATTACTTTACCGGGGTTGAGGACAAATCAGTTCCAGAAATGTAGGGACAGTAAGGAGAAGTGCAGTGGATGCAGCTGGAGTAGAATATATTTATAATTGTTTCAATTATTGTTTGACTCTGTATTGGAATTCTCGGAGGAGTCACGTGGACGGAAGAACCTTTGCATACACGGTGTTCACACATAGTAATTATCCTGTCAATTTTAATACGATGTTGCAGGGCGAAAAGAATCATATAGAAAACGTATTCAAAACATAAAAAACAAATTTTCAAACGGAAAAGCATTTGATATCAAAGCGAATTTGATTCCACTTTTTTGTTTTGCTGATTTTGGAAAGGTATAAAGAGACTTTCATTCAATTCAGGAATAAAAGTTTACAATGAGGTCGTTTTAGTTTATGGTTTGAAACCTCCTTTACATTTATTTGAATTCAAAGTTTAATTTTAACTCTTAAATATTATTTGCAGTTTCTTATATTAAAAATATTTATATTTTAATATAAAATTATGTATAGATAGAGTGTTTCGTTAATACAGTTTATTAGAAAAAGGTTATTGATTCTATATGTAGTTTTTCAAGGGTTAGTGTGGCCACAAGGCTTGAATTCTGACTATGGATTCTGATTATTATTAGCCTAGACAATTTGTAATTTTGACAACTTGAATTCAGAATTTGACAACCTAAATATTTCTGAATTGAGATTATTCAAAATGTCAATCATATTAAAATTTAACCATTTAAATGTCAATCATATCAAGAATCACATTATTTAATAAAAAAATAATTAAATTTAATCAAATCCTAATATATTTATTTCACTTATTATTTTATTATTTATTATTAAATTATTAAAAAAACTATTTTTATTTGACCCTTTATTTTATTATTTATTATTAAATTAATAAAAATATTATTTAAAATGAAATAAATTGAAAATAAATATTTAAATTTAATTTAATTAATTATATATAAATTAAATTAATTATATTATTTTATTGAGCTAGATTTTTTTTTTTTTTTAATAATGTAAATTTTTAAAAATGTATTTTTATTATATCTGTAAGTAAGGTGTTCACATTATTCCTATCACAATCTTTATTAAGCGGTAGTCAACATTTTCATGAAGTCTTTTCAATCTTGGGCCTTAGAGAATTTCCATTTATAATATAAATGGTGTAAGCAATTTGTTGATGATACCCTTGTGGTTTTGGTCCTATTGCATAGCCAATTTATGTTCCTTTATCAACCACCTTAACCAACTACCTTAACCATATCACCCCATGTTTAGTTCACCATTCAAATGGAAGTCAAAAACTCCCTTCCATTTCTTGACGTTCTGATGTTTAAACATCCTAATGGCTCCCTCTCCTATCAAGTTTACCAAAAAAAGACTCATAATAATAAATACCTTCATACCCATTCTCATCACCACCCTACTCAAAAGAGTGAATTCTTAAGACCTTAGTGACTTAATCGTTCACATATTTGATCCCCAACACTTTAAAAATGAAGGCCTCCTCCTAACTAAATCCCTCCAAACCAATGTCTACTCCTTTTCTCAAATTAGAAAAGTGTTTCACTCAACTATCTATGGTAAACCCAAAATCAATCCTTCATCCCCCCATTAACCAAAATAACCCTTCCTTACATTCAAGGTGTGAAAAAAGTATTCAAACCTCTGTCAAAACCTAGACCAGCTTTGACAACTCTTTAGATTTGCTAAATAAAAATATGATTCCCTGCTTGGCCCTAGAGTGTATGAAATCCCTTTCTCCTATGGAAAGTCTTACATGGGCTAAATGGGTAGACCTTAAAGGCCCAAATCAAAGAACATACGTCTAACAATATCCATAACCAAGTGTCCAAATTAGTTATTGGAGAGAACTCTCATAATACCAAGAACATTATCTACTTTGACAAAATTAGAATTCTTGCATTTGTTCCCTTCCACACTACCCATGAGAAGCCATTGAACTAAAAATATCCCTATTTTAACTAAGGAGATGGATTTAAACATAGTTAGTCATGGAAACTCATAATCCATTTTCTCTCTCATAAACATTCCTCTAACTCCACTCACTTCTACTTATTCCTTGAGTATATTTTCATTCTTATTTTGTCCACCTTATTTCCTTACATTTTTTTTATTATTTTTTAATCATTAGCCTTAAGTGAGTTTAATCTATGTAAAATGTCTAGTGAATATTTCACCTATCATTAAAAACCAAAAATTGATGTAAAGCTTAATTTATAAACAGTTGTACGACATTAATTTTATTAGAAATATTATCATCTTAAATAAAATAATATATTTCTAATTTATTATTATTATATTATTATAATGATTATTATTTTATAATAATTATCATTTTTATAATATTTTAAGAATAATATTATAGTCTTTAAAAATATTATAAATTTTCTTAATAATAATAATCATAACTTTTTGGAATAAAAAACCTTCCCCAAATAAATAATATGGGCTCTCTTATTGAGAAATTGCTTTCTCTATAACCCAACATTAATATTAATATAAATATCTATTTGATATTAATTTTACCATTGAAATTAATATTAAAAATTTCATGGTATAGAAATAATAATTTTATTATTATCAATATTTAATAACAATTATTAATAGATTATATTTATTATTAAAGTTATATTATAATATTAATATTAATAATAATTCATATTATTATATTAATATAAAATAATATTATTTATATATTATGATGAAATTGTTATTAATAATTTTGTTTTAATTTATTAATTAAAGTTTTTGGTTTCTTCAATAATACTTAATAATATTGTAAGATTAAAGGGTTACGTTATTTGGTCGAGTCCCGATGATTAAAGAACCTCTGCTATTGAAATGTCATGGGTTCAATTCTCTCTACACTCTCCACATCACTCTCCACCTCTCTTATTAAGATGTTACAGGTTCAATTTCTCTCGACACTATCGATGTCAACCTTCGCCTCTGCTATTGAGATGTCATGGGTTTAATTTACTCAACATTCTTGGGGTCAGAGTTGACCTCTGCTATTCAGATGTTATGAGCTCATTTCTCTCAACACTCTTGAGGTCAAGCTTTGTGGATCTTCCTAGTCCTTTTAATTTCAAATGCCCCAAAGGTTAGATCAATTGGTCGATTTCTTATTGTTAGAGCACATTTTCTATTGAGAAGTCGCATGTTCAATTCTTTCGAAACTCTCGGGGTGAGGCTTTGTGGTAGAGACGACGGGAAGTGATCCCTTTGGGTGGATTTTCTTGGTACAAATATTTCATGGACATAGAAGTCACCAATCCTCGAGTCCCTAAACCACATAAAATAAAATAAAATAAAATAATTATTATTAATAAAGTTATATTATAATTATCGAGGATAGGTTAATTGGAATTTTCTTTGATATCGAGGTATTGTGTTTTGTGAGATTCAAAGTTTAAACACCCTTCTCGGTAACCCTACCCAAAAAAAAATCAACTCGAAAGAACTCAACTCAAGTGGTATGGCACATGTTTCGTGTCCTTAGCTGCATATATTCAAGTCTCTCGATGCACACTATAATAGCCCTTTCTCCATTTCTGAATTATTTATAGTGAAAATCGTTTAATGTGTTCATCCAAAATGTAGAAAATTTCAACTCTTTATAACACAATTTTTTTCTAAAAAATATTTTCACAAATAATCAGTTTCTTTTTAATTTTTTTTTTCTAATTACTTTCTTTTTAAAATTGTCTTTAAGCAAGTTTTACTATGTACATGCCACAAAAGCGGATCACATGAAAATTTATATACATTCACAAATGCTTGTGCATTTCAAAATGAAACATATATTAGTGAAACGTGATTGTATTCCTATATCCGCTAAAAATATGAAAAGACATGAAAATGTTCGTTTTCCCTATTTGTTTTGTTTAATCACGTAATTGTAGGTTTTTCCTATTGGTTTTGTTTCATTAGAGTGGACTCTAGCTCATTTTTTTTAACATTTCGAGGGACTTCAAGCCAATATATACAAAATCTCACTATGGTGATGTCAAAAATCATTGACATTTAGCTTTAGTGACTAGAAGAAGTGGTTTCTCTATTTTCATTGAATTCCAACTAGATTTATGTTCCAACCATGTTACGTATACTTGGTAAATGAAATATAATTGTAGAATAAAGATAAACTTGTTTTTGAAATGTTAGAATGCAATATTGCAATTTTACGGAAATGGATCGAAACTAACTACTATCCATTATACAAATTTCCAACACCAATCAAGAGGTAAAGAGTGACATTTACTATGACACTGATATACTTAGATTTGATTTTTAACTTTAAAAGGTTCAAAGAGTTAGTACAAGTTTACCTCACCATAGTCATTTAAATGATTGTTTCTTGCATTAGGCATATTATTGTTCCTTACATTAGTCATGTCTAATGTCAATTAGTTTACATTATATTTTTTTGTTTTGTTTTTCTGAATAAGACTAATTTTATTAAGAAAGCATATAGTACAGTATCAAGTTCCAGTTAAGAGAAGCTAGATAGCAGGGAAATCGTAAATGATAAACTATCAACCTCGGTCCTGATGAGTAACCAAGAAATCAACAACGAGGATAAAAAAATGGTAACAAGGAAACAATGGGATTCAGCCAGGGAATTACCCAGAATGGGTCGAATCATCCATACGACATTTTTTTCTTTTTTTTTGCTAACTTTAACCCAGCCAATGTGGGGCAGTTGGGCTGAAACCACTTGCAGACTGTTGTTGACTGCCGTAGAGGGGTCAAAATCTGGGAACTAAGGGGTGAGGAAAAGTCCTGTTGTTCCCCAAAACCATGGGCCCCCAGTTAAGGATTTTTGATAGTCTTCGTTGAAAGAAAACACAACTATGAAGAAACCCCTCGAGCAGAAGATAATCTTGCAGTTGTTGGTCCAGGTGGAGTGAATCCCTTGGTATAGATCTGTTGTGCGAGGACATAGTCCATTAAATCAACAAATAATGGCATATTTTGCATTCATTTGAAGTTGATCATCCATGGTTGGATGGGAGATTTTTATGGAGGGAACTTCCTCCAGTTTTTCAACCAAAAAGGCTTGGGAGCCTTAGAGGGTTGAGCGATTTTCTTGGGTAGATGTGCATGGACAACATCGTTGTAGGAGAAATCAGGAATAGAGGATGGCTTCCCGACTGCTCCCCCTCTAAGATGAAGGGTTAAGACAAGTGAAGCATCTCTTTTAATACTATAAAAAGAAAGGGGAAGAGAGTCCTCTAGCTATTTACCTCTATATAGAAGTCTCTGAAGAGCACAGGAAATCCATAGCTTGAGTTCAAGGTCATGAAAGAGGTTCTGCACCAGATATGTTGAGCGCAACCAATGAAGCATGGTTTTTTTGGTAAGAAGCAAGATCTGGATCTGAAAAGAATGGGAAGGGAGATATGAGAAACCTTGTCTGTCAGAGCGTGTCTAAAACAAGAGCATGCTTGATCCCTAGATTCATAGATCCATGTGGCCATGTCTAGGCATGATGGTGGTTGAGTGTTTAGAGTCGCATGCTAAGGCCCTTTCAATGTTATGAACTCCTTTCTTGCTAGCGGGTGCATTATAGTGAAGTAGGATTTGTCCAACCAACATGGGCTCCTTTGATCTTCCTACTCGTAGATCTAGGAGGTTGAAGGAAAATAGCCCTGCAGGCCCATATTCGACTCCCATTTATGTGGTTAACAACACCTCGTAGCAGGATCGACCTCCATTCTCTAAGGTTGATGGCACCTCGCAGTAGGTCAATGGGAGATGCGACCGAAACGATTGCAGCAGAGGAGAACTGCGATTGAAACGATTGCAATAGAGGAGGTTGATTGCAGCTAAGACTGAAACGATGGGATTTGTGACTGACAGTGGCAATGTCTAAGCTTGAAACCCTAACGTTCTCCATATCGCCCTCTTAATTTACATTATATTATCCAATGTAGGGTCGATTTTCTAGTTTTAATATTACATAGTTAAAAAGGTGATTAGTGATTAAAGACAATGAAAAGAAAAGATGCAATGGCACACAAGCAAATTTAACAAAGAGATTTTACCCTAGAAACTCAAAAGTAAGAAACCATGATTCTTTTTTTTAAATATTTTATATCACAATACAGTATGTATATCTCACGAAATCTATAAAACCCCAATCCATTAACCTTGGATTTAAAAACAATTGTAGTTTCATAAATATAATTACAAAACCATGGGATGAACCATTACACACCACAATATCGCTAAAATTGAAAATCATGTGGCAAAATATGCCAAATATGGAAGAAAAAACTACCCCAAATTATTTTTTTGGGTTTTTTTCCCACTGTCACCCGCTTTTTGCACACATTGTGATGTATTTTATGTGATTCTTGTCATTCAATGAATACAGCACATACCAGACATTCTCCAACTTGTCGTTTTCTTTGTATATTAGGGATCACATGATTTCTTGTTCAAAAATATAGGAAAATAACTCACACTGTTTCACCATCAATATGTTTTTTCATAAAATGATAAGTTGGGTTCTTGACTAAGAAGATTGCATTATGAATATCACCATCTATCTGTATAACTTATTGTACCAACCTAATACCTTAACACAATCTTTGTAACCTTAACATTTCCTTATTGACATGAGTGGTTGTTATATATTCAACTTTTGTGGTTGAGAGTGCCATTTAAAAATGTCTCTTTCTCAACCAACTGATTACTCCTCCAAATAGGTTAAACACATAATCCATTGTAAATATTCTATGATCCAAATCTCTACCCCAATCTAAATAAAAAAAGTCATGTATATAAAATACTTTACCTAGTCTTGGTTTTTCTTTGTTAGTGCAATCCTTAATTAGCAGTTCCACACAAATAAATGAAATTCCTCTTTACTATTTCCCAATTTTCCTTCCCTAGTTTTAACATATACCTACATAATACTCCCACCACATGTCCAATTTCTAGTCTGTTATAGCATATTCCATACAAAAAAAAAAAACTAAATACAGGAGCATCTGAGACATGAGACATGTCATATTACTCTTCATGTGGCTTGGGACATTGCAATATTGTCTCAACATACTTCCTCCTATTTAGCCAATGAATTCATATCTTCCTCATATATTTTAATTTCCATTCCCAATATGAAATTCGTAGCTCCAAGATACTTCATGTCAAATTTGCAGGACAACTAATTTTTCATTCCTCAATGATTTCTTTGTCATTTCCAATTAACAATGTATTATCACCATACAAAGCAAAATAAATAATACAATAACCAACTAGTTTAAAATACACCCCATGACCCAATTTTCTCCTTACAAATTGATGTAGAGACGAAATTAGGAAATTTCTCATTAAAATAAATATAATATTTTATTAAATTATTTTTTCTCCAAAACTTGGTTTTACAAATGAAGTACATGGATATTTATTCCAGAGGATGAAAAATCTTCAATTCCTCAAAGAAATAACTCCATCGTAGATATTTGGAGGAATTTGAGGGATATCGTCTTAATTCTAGACAGCTATCCTAACTAATCAATATCCAACAAATTCTAGAAGTCTTCATAAAATCTATATATTTTTTTAATATTTTCCAAATTAAATAATCAAATAAATACAAAATAGAAGACACTCCTTCATCATACTACCGGGGAGGAAAATATACATTCATATGATTTTCTTTTGGATTTCTTCAATACTGGTACCATATTTTGAAATATTTGTTGGTGTCATCCAAGTAGCATATTCAACTGGTTTATTATCCCATTTAACTAATTATTGAAAATATTTTTTATTTCGGGTCCTTTTAGCCACCCTTTTTTCAATGATTGATTCAATATTCTTTGTTGGCGCTGAAGGTAGTTGCTTCTCTCACTAAAATTTATCACTAACATGTGCATCTATAGGATCGTTTATTGGTTCCTTAAAGGGGTATAGATTTGAAACATTAAATAATGGTGACATGCCCAAACCTTTGGGTAAATATATTTCATAACTATTTGAGGAAAACTTTCTCAAAAGTTTGCATGGTCCGATATTTTTCAGTTTTAACTTATTATATTCCACTTTAGGAAATATTTCTTTCTTAAGATGTGTCATAACCATAACCCCAACTTCAAAATCAAATTTTATTCTTTTGGAATCTACTCTTCGTTTATACTTGATGTTGGTTTCTTGTAATTATTGTTTGACTCAATCCTGTATTTCCAACATACTGGCTACAAAATCTTCACCATCTGCACTTCTTGATTATCGTTTTCCAAAGTTCATGACGTCATAAATTCCTAATGGATGCATTAGATAAAAAAATTATAATAAACTTAATCACGTGCTTTTGTTAAGTGAGTCGTTATATGAAATTTATGCTTCAACAAGTACTTGATCCCACTTTTTAGGATGTTCACTTTCCAAACTTCTTAAGATATTTCCAACACTTCCATTTACCACCTCTATTTGACAGTGAGTCTGGGGATGATATGATGAACTAGAGCTGATATTGGTTCCTAACGTTTTCCATAAATTTCTCTAATAATGGCCCAAAAACCTAGCGTCTATGTCTGAGACAATACTTGTAAGTAATCCATGAAGTCTAACTATTTCTATGAATACATTTTTTTTATGTTAGTTATATCATTTGTATTTTTACATACTAGAAAGTGTGTCATTTTTTACAATATTTCGACAACAAAAAATATTGGGTTGCTTCCTCTTTTCTTTTGGGAAATCGTAGTACAAAATCCATGATTATAAAGTCCCATGATCAATTTGGTATTTGTAAGGGTTGATACAGTCCAATGTTATGACTTCTTCCTTTTGCATATTGAAATATCCTACATCTTTCAACACATATTCTTACATTTTCTTGCATACGAGGAAAATAGTATAATTGTTATATTTTTTTTGGAGTTTAATCTTACCCAAAATGACCTACTAAGCCTCCAATATGTTTTTCTTTTAACATATTTTCTCTCATCGAACATCTTGGAAGGCATAATTGTCTTAGTTTAGACATAAGTCCTTCATGTATCATGTAATCTAACCATGGAGTTCTATCTCTAATTACAAGATTTTCACAAGTTGTATAAGATTCTTTGAAATATAGATCATATTTATACATATCTTTTAGTTCATCGAATCCTTAAATATTCACTTGGAATTCTTACAGAATTATGTTGATATTGCTTAATTCATCTGCTACTTTATTTGAATTCCCACATTTATGTCTGATAACAAATGTAATTTTTGTAAGAATTCAAACCATTTAACATGTATTTGACTCAATTTTGTCTAATTGTTGATATATTGTAAAGCACGATTATTTGTGTAAATGATGAAATCTTTTGGCATAAGATAATGTCTCCATTTTTTTAAATTTTGTATCATGGCATAGAATTATGTATCATAACAAGAATATTTTTTCTTGGCTTCATTGAGTTTTTCACTATAGTAAGCAACTAGTCTTCCTTCTTGACTTAAAACAGTTCCTATTGCACTTCCAATGGCGTCGGTCTCAACCTGAGACAACTTGTTGAAATCTTGAAATGCTAAAATAAGTTGTTCTGTAATATTTTTCTTTAATAATTTGAAACCTTTATTAGTTTCTTCTATCCAATGGAATGGTTGATTTCTTTCCTTGATTATTTCTTAAATTGGAGAACAAATACCACTGAAATGCTTGAGATTTGTTCTGTAAAATTTAGCCAATCCATGAAAAATTCTTACCTCTAAAATGATTTTTGGGGTTGGCCAATTGATTATGTCCTTCAATTTCTATTGATTCATCTCTAATCCTTCCTTTCAAATCACAAAACCCAAGTATAATGACTATTTTTCATGAAACTACACTTCTTTAAATTGATTAACAATTTTTGTTGTTGTAACTTCTTCAAAATAATCATAAGATGTCTTAAGTGCTCTTCTTTTGACTGACATTAAATTAGGATATCATCAAGATAAAATATGATAAATTTTCCAATGAATTCTTTCAAGACCTCATTCATTAACCTCATAAAGGTTTTTGGATCATTGGTAAGTCTGAAGGGCATTGCCAACCATTCATATAAGCCATTATTAGTTTTGAATGTTTTTTTCCCTTCATCACCTTCTATGATTCAGATCTGATGATATTGACTTCTTAAATCTATTTTATAAAAATATGCAACACCACTTAAGCAATCTATGAGTTCATCAATACAAGGAAATGGAAACCTATACCTGATTGTGCTTTTCTTCATTGCTCGAGAATCTATACACATTCTCCATATGTCATCATTCTTTGGAGTTAACATTGTTGGAACAACACATGGCCTTAAGCCTTCGAGGATGAGACCCTTATCCAACAATTCCTGCACTTTATTTTTAGTCTATTCATTCTCCCTTAGGTTCATTCTATAGGTTGGTTTGTTTGGAAGCATGAAATATGGGATGAGATCAATAAGATGGTTGATACTTATAATGGGAGGAAACTTATCAGGAAATTCATCCACTACAATATCAATGGATTCATTAAACATATTTTTAATTTCTTCTGTAAGATCATTAAGATTTGATTTTGTGAGGGCTACCTTTGGCTTACCAATTCAAGAAAAAATTATTTCCTCATGCTTGATTTCTTGAACGAACTCTTTTCCACTAAGTAACATTACCTTGGATTTATTTTCTTCTAGTGATTTTCCTATTGGGTATGTGTTATATTCTTTCGACGACTAGTCAAGTGTGGGGGGGGGGGGGGGGGGTGGGGGGCATCGCTGACAGGGGGGGGCGATAGCCCCCAGTGTACGTTGTGTTAGGTGCAGCAAGGGGGTTAGAGGGTGGGCAACAACGCCCTGGGATTTTTTTTTTTTGGGTCCTTATTTTCCAGTGGGCAGACCTACCCATGGTTTTGTGCATGGGTTTGCACATGGTTTTGGGCAATGATGGTTTTCAACCCCTGGTATTTTGTAGATCCGATCAAGGGAACTATGATTATGTTCTAATACAGGGTTAACGGATTGGGTTTTATGTATGATTCGACATGTATATATATGTGTTGTAAAAATAAAAGGAATAGAACGAAAAATCAAGTTGGTTGTCCCAATTTGGGATCAAGGGGAAAATATATGTGTATATCTGTTTTATGTTTTCTGCTCTCGCTATTTTTTATTTTCTGTTTTTAAGATTCATTTGCAGATAATTTATGTACAACGTTAAAACCTACATTTGGTATCAGAGTTGTTTCAGCTTCAAGGGGACGCCTTTGTTGCTGAGGGGATTTTTTATCGGGCTTGAGGTATACCCTGTTCAATGGGAGATCTGTGGGATCAATTCTTGTGGTGAAAGAAGATGGCGAGTGGCGAGAAGATAGAGATTGAGAAATTTAATGGTCAAAGTTTTGAGTTGTGGAAGCTCAAGATGGAGGATCTACTGGTGGATAAAGATCAATGGATCGCGTAGTTCCGAGTATTAAACCAATGGAAATGTCAGATGAAGACTCGAAGAAGCTGGATCGAAAGGCAAAGAGGACAATACGGTTGTGTGTCTCAAATTCAGTATTGTTGAATGTATTTGGGGAAGCTACGGTGAAGACCTTGTGGGACAAGCTAGGGACTTTATACCAATCAAAGTCTCCAGTGAATAAATTGTTCCTTTCGAAAAAGCTGTATAACCTGAGGATGAAGGATGGACACTCAGTGACAAAGCATTTGAACACCTTTAATACTGTGGTAAACCAACTATCATTTGTTGATATTAAAATATCAGATGAAGATAAGTGCATCAGTTTGTTGTGTTCTTTACCAGATTCGTGGGACAGTCTGGGTATTGCAATAGATAGCAATACAACTACCTTGAATTTTGATTAAATTGTCTCAGCCTTGCTGTCAGAGGAAATGAGACAGAGAAATATGGAGGGTCAGAATGGAGATGCCTTATCTGCACGAAGAAGTTCCCATAACAGAAACAAGAATAAGGTTTCAAGTGGGAGATCTAAATCTCCTGAAAATTTTGTAAAGGTGTGCTGGAAATCCAAAAAGGAAGGGAACAACAAGAAGGAATGCAGATTTAAAGCTCCTGATAAAGGAAAGGGGTCTGATGATGCTCCTTCTGCAAAGGCAAAAGCCACCTTGGATGAAGGTGGGGATGTGAATTTGGCTTCTTCTTCAAATACACTTGTAGATCATGAGTCATGGTTGATTGACTCAGGTGCATCCTTTCACTTCACTCCCCATAGGGAGTGGTTCTGTGAGTATGAGAAATATGATGGCAGTGATGTCTTCCTAGGTGATGATAGGAAGGCCAGAATCGTTAGACGTGGAAAAGTCAAGCTGAAGCTACAAGGTGGAAGGTTTAGAGCACTTCCTGGTGTTCTACACATTCCTGCATTGGCCAGAAATCTGATTTGTGTAAGAAAGGTGGAAGATGCAACTGTAAAAATAATGTTCGAGAGAGATACCTATAAGATGGTTCAGGGAGCACTATTATTAATGTGGGGAGTTCGGATTGGAACTCTTTAAAAGCTTCAGGGAAACACTGTTACTGATGGGAGCAACAATTCTTTGGTTCCTGAAAGTTGGATAATAAATCTGAAATGTGCATCTTTATTAGGTATAAGGATGGTTTAAAGGGTTACAAGCTTTGGAACTAGGAAATAAGGAAGGTACTGTATAGTCGAGATGTGGTGTTTAGAGAGGTGAAAGATGTTGTTAAACATGAATTTCTACCAAAGGAACCTGAGAAGATAGAGTTTGAGCTAAAAAAATATGAATCAGACTCTACAATAGAAGAAGACTCAGAAGAGAAAGAGCCACAAACTCGAGCTGTGAGAAGATCAGTTCAGGAAAGAAAACAACTAGAAAGGTATAGTCCATCTGCTTTCTGTTCAAATTTTTCTTCAACTATAATTGATGATGATCCCAGAATTGTCAGGGAGGTAGTATATTCAGAGGATGAAAAACTATGGAAGGAGGCCATGGTTGATGAAATGGCATCCTTGCACAAAAATGAGGCATGGGATCTGGCGGAGTTGCCGACTGGAAGGAAGCCCATCGGGAGAAAATGGGTGTTTAAGAAGAAGATGAATGTAGAAGGCAAGGTGGAGAAATACAAAGCTCGCCTGTTAGCAAAAGGTTATTCCTAGGTGTCAGGAGTTGATTTTGGTGATATTTTTTCTCTTGTTGCCAAAGTTACTTCTATTAGATTACTTTTATCTGTTGCTGCTGCATTTGATTTTGAGGTAGAACAGATGGATGTAAAGACATCATTTCTTCATGGGGATCTGGAAGAGGAGATCTACATGAAGAAACCTGAAGGCTTTATGGTGAAGGGTAAGAAATAACTAGTATGCATGTTAAAGAAGTCTCTGCATGGGTTAAAAAAGTCAGCAAGGATGTGGTATAAGAAATTTGACACTTATATACGGGGACTTGGCTTCACCAGAAGCAAGGAGGATCACTGTGTTTATTTTACATTAATTGGTGACCATGTTATTTATTTGGTCTTGTATGTGGATGATATGTTGTTGATTAGAAATGACAATCAAATTATCCAAGATTTTAAGACCCAACTGTTCTCCAAATTTGACATGAAGGATCTTGGTGTTGCAAACTTATTTTGGGCATGGAAATTAAGAGAGATCGGGCAAAAAGGAAGCTCTGGTTAAACAAGAGTAAGTATGTCGAGACTATATTGCAGAGGTTCAATATGCAGGATAATAAACCGATGAATGTTCTGATTCCTATAGGTGTAAATTTGTTTGTTGAATAGTGTCCCAAGACACAAGAAGAAGAGGAGGATATGTCCAGTGTTCGATATGCAAGTGTAGTGGGTAGCCTAATGTATGCAATGGTCTATACTAGACCTAACATTTCACATGCAGTGGTATTATTGATAAGGTTTATGTCAAACCCAGGGAAGGAGCATTGAACAACAGTGAAGTGGGTTTTCAGATATTTGTGTGGCACTTTTGATTATGGCTTGTGCTACCAGGGAAGACTAGGATTGGAAAGAATGTTGGATATTCATGGTTTTGTTGATGAATACTTGGTTGCAAATATAGACCAAAGAAGATCTACAAGTGGGTATGTGTTTAGCCTATTTGGAGGTTCATTCAGTTGGATGAGTAAAAGACAGTCTGTAGTGGCTCTTTCAACTATAGAGGCAGAATACATGGCAGCCACTCATGCAAGCAAGGAAGTAGTTTGGTTGCAGAGATTGTGTTCAAGTATGGGGTTGGTGCAACAAGCTATAAGGATAGACTGTGATAGCCAAAGTGCAATTTTCTTGGCTAAGAACCCTACTTATCATTCAAAGACAAAGCACATTGATGTTGAATATCACTTTGTGAGATATATGGTCGAGGCTAAAAGGGTGTTATTGGTAAAGGTGGACACATTAAATAATGTTGCAGACGCATTGAAGAAGTCTGTGAGAACTCAGAATTTCTCTTGGTGTAGAGAAACAATGGGTGTTGCAAAGATAGGCTAATGACTTAGCTCTCCTATGGCCCCCTGTGGAAAGAAAACAAAAAGTGGGAGAACATTGGGTATGTGTTTTATTCTTTCCAAAACTAGTCATGTGCAGGGAGGTCATAGGGGGGTGATAGCCCCCCCTGTATGTTGCGCCAGGTGCAATATCCACCCTTTGGGGGTCTGGGGCAGCGTCGCGAGAATTTTTTTTTTTGGTCCTTATTTTCCAGTGGGCGGACCCGCACATGGTTTTGTGCATGGCTTTCCACATGGTTTTGGGGCATGATGGTTTTTAGCCCCTGGTATTTTGTAGATCCGGTCAAGGGAACTACAGTTATGTTCTAATCCAGGGTTAATGGATTGGGGTTTATGTATGTTTCGGCATGTATATATATGTGTTGTAACACTAAAAGGAATAAAATGAAAAATAAAGTTGGTCATCTCGATTTGGGATCGAGGGGAAAATATTTGTATATATCTGTTTTATGTTTTATGCTCTTGCTATTGTTTATTTTCTGTTTTTAAGATTCATTTGCAGATAATTTCTGTACAGGGTTAAAACCTACATTTCCATCCTTCAAGGGAAATATTACATGATTTTCTCCATCCTTTTAAAAAGTATGGGTGTTGTTCCTTCCATCGTGTATTTCTTTCATGTCATATTACCAACGTATTCCAAGTAGAATATGACACACATCCATAGGCATAATATCACAGAAAATTTTATCTTTATAGAATTCTCTATGAAACTCCACTTGAAATTGCTCATTAGCTAGTATTTGATGTCCCTTTTGCAAGCACGATACTTTGTAGGGAGTAAGATGTTTATTTTTCCTTCAATTTAACTTTTCTACCATTTTTATAGATACTAAATTATCAATGCTTCCACTGTCAATAATGACTTTACAATATTTTCCTCTTGATTTAAAGATAATTTTGAACAATGTTCTTCTTCATTTAGGTTCCATTACTTCTTTATGACACTTTAGTAAAGCTATTTTCATCATTAAGGATTCACTAGTTTCAGGTGAAATTTCATGTGCAAAGGATTATACACCTTCTATATAAGTTTGTGCCATATGTATGCTACCCTGACTAGAAGATATTTTTGGACATTCATCAAATTTATGTCCAACTTTATTACATTTACAACATATTCACACAAAATATATATCTCTACCTCTCTGATATGGTCTTCGCCCTCTCAAATCCCCTTGTCATGATGATTTTTCCTAATATGAACTGCTAGATTCTTCATTTTTAATGGGAAATATTCTTCTTGAATATCCTTTGCTTGATTGTCCCCTACTTGAAGATCCTCTGCGTGTTTTCCTATTCTCCTTGCTATACTTCATCCTCTTCCTCTTTGACTCTACTTCCTTGCCAGTTTTTCTTCTATCTTGAGGGATATCTAGTAGGCTTCTTCAATATTTTTCAGAGAAAAAATATCAAATCATGTTGTATTTCAAATCTTAGTCCATTAATATATCTAGCTAGCTTATCATCATCCACTTCCATATGAACGAACCTTATACTTAATTTATAAATATATTTTGTAGATTCTTTTGCACGCATAGATTTCTGCTTAATATTTTTCATCTGTCAAAAAATATTTAATTTATAATCTCGAGGAATAAATTGACCTTTGAGCTTGGCTACCATCCCATCCCAACTAGTGATCTTCCTTTTCCTTTTACTTCTCCAGTAAGATTGCACACTACCCCGCCATGGTTCAGAAGGTCCTTTTAATCTGGTCATCGGGAACTTTAATTTCTTATCTTCAACTACATTTTCAAACTCAAAATATTTCCTAGGGTGCTAATCCAATTAATCATTTATTCAGGATTTAAGTTCTCCCCATACATAGACACTTCTAACCTCGGCTTACTTATTAATCCCACGATCATCTTGACCATTTTCTGTTCTGGAATTTCTTCTAAAGCTTCAGCTTCTTCTTCTGATATTTCTTCTGCTTCATTGATATCACCAGTGTTGAAGTCTATTTTGAGTTTTGTCTTCAATTCATCTAATCTCGTTTGAATATGCCTTAGTTCATTGATTAAGATTTGGTTGGAAGCTGGTCTACCTCGACTTATTACAGCTCCCCTGGCTCCTCTAGCTCTATGTTCCATGTGAAACAACTTATTACTATTAAATAACTACTCTTAATTATTGTTATAATTTATCCTTACAACTCCTTAAGCCTCTCATCAAAGTTTTTATAAAATATTTAAACATTCACTTATCCTCTATCTTCATAAAAATCACCATGACCCATTAGAGGTTATTTTTTATTTATAACCCTTTAATACAACACCAATTTACCTTTACGATTTACTTTCACCTTTACCTTTTCTAATGAATTTCACATTTAATACAACACCTTTACTTTTACTATTTACTATTCACCAAATGAAACATTGAATGTTAATGCTACAATATAGATCTTTAATCCAACTTATAATAGTTTTAAATTATTAAATTTTATATGATCCTGGTGCTTATGTTTATTGAACCACATGCACGGCGCCCTTGTTTGCACCATGTGCAAGGTGAATTTTTTTTATTTCAAAAATAACCTCTTTCTATCACACAATCTGAATATAGGCTCAATTTAGGCTCAACGAAAATGCCAGACTATAGCTTGGTTCAAATTTTGATGCTTCAATTTTGCTTCACACTTATACTCACCAAAGATCAATCCCACGATTTGCACAACTTCTATCAATCACTCCTTGATGTATGTTTCATGTTAGCCATGGTTCCACACTGATATTCTTCTAAATGGCCTTCATACTAAGTTGTGAAACATGACCTTCACACTGATATCTTGATCATGCAATATCCACACGTTTACGTGCAGTCTCCACACTCGTTCAATTGAGCTCCACCACAGCGGCTTCTCTATCTTTACATGTAGTTCCAACACCATTCTTATGCTTGAAAGATAAATAGATACATCCATACAACTTAGAAATAACCACAATTCTCTCTACACATAGTTCTACCCCTCTGATAATAAAATTTGATGCAAAGACCAGATGGGAAAATCACTCTTTAAAACATACATAAGATTTTATTAAATTAATTTCTCTCCAAGACTTGGTTTTTAAAATGAAGTACATGGCTATTTATTATGGACAAGGAAAACTCTAGAATTCCTCAAAGAGAGAACTCCTTCCTAGATATTTGGAGGAAGTTGAGACAAATCCTTTCAATTTTAGAAATATATCCTAAATACTTAATGTCCACAAAATTGTAGAAGTCTTCATAAAATCTAGATTTTTTCTAATATTATCCAAATTAAATAAATAAATAAATTCTTAATAGAAGATTCTCTTGCATCAAAAATCCAATTCCCAATATGTGTATCAAATTATTGATACTGCATCCTTGCTAATTGTTTTAACCCATACAAGGAGATTTTCATCTTGTGTACCACCTCTTTCGTTCCCTTCATTATAAACCCTTGTAGCTTATCAATGGTGATTTCTTCTTCAAGATCCCCTTGTACAAATGTTGTCTTCATATCCATATGTTCTACTTCAAAACCAAAAGAAAAAATAATAGGTAAAAATAAATCTAAGATAAGTTAACTTAGAAAGATGAGAAAAAATCTCACTAAAGTCAATTCCCTTTACTTAGGAATAATAATTTTCGAGTAAATTGAACTTTTCATTTCTCCGAATTGCCTTCAATATTTGATTTCTACCTGAACACCCATTTGCTATGAATTATATTTCTTTGTACTAGAAACTCCACTACATCCCAAGGCTCCTCCATTTCTAAGGATTCCATTAATTCAACCTTGGACTTTTTCTAAAATTTTCCACCTTTTGAATCCATTTACTTCCTAATATTTCAAGGATCATCATCAATAATAAACAAAGGAAAACCATAATACAAATCAAGTAGAGTATATCTTTCATTTTTGATTCTTCTCAATCCAATCTCCTCAATACCAGAGTATGTTTTTCTTCTTCCTTTAATTCTTATTCTTATATAGACATCGATTTGTCATATTTCAATTCAAACTCTCTTATCTTCATTTTTTTCTCCCTTGGTAGGACTTCATATTTGATAACATCTTTTGTTTCTATAAATATAACATATTTACTATACATGAAATTCTTAGTTTATGGGTTCCAAAGCTTATAACATTTCAAATCATATTTATAGCCAATAAAGATGCACATCTCATCCTTATTATCTAGATTACTCCAAATTTCCTTTGGAACATGTACATAACCATCACAACCAAATATCAATACATGATTAAGAGATATTTTCTTACGAGTCCATACTTGATGTGGATTCTCATCACCTAATGTTGACGAGGGTGATTAATTTATTACATAATATGTACTATCCATCAACTCTAAAATTCATGTCCTAATCCAACAAAAATAAGGACGATCCTTTCTTTTTCCATTAGCATCTTTATCATTTTTTTTTTCAAATTATTTATGTTGAGGTGTGTATGGATTAATAGTTTCCCGTGATATACCACACTTCTTATAGAATTTCTTGAATTCTTTCCAATATAAATCTCCACATTTATTTATCATCAACATTTAAATTTTATTCTCTGTCTAATTTTCCACAAAATACCAAAACTAATAAAATTTTTCGAATGTATTTCATTTCTTCTTGATGAAATAAGTCCACATGTTAATTAGAAAGACATTTATAGAGAATAAATAGTACATATATTTACCCAATGAGGGAACTAAGATAGGTACAAACTGTTAGGTCCCTATATTACTAGTAAATTCCCTTATTGTTGTTAGTGAAATCACCTTACTGTTATTGTTGTACCCCTATAACCCCAATATTGTTACTATTGTGCTCTTACATTAATATTGTGAGGTTGGCTAGGATTATATTGTGACCCCATGGACTCCTATATATATATATATAGAAGGAGGTTTTGCCATTTGTATCATCCAAGAATTTTTCATTTATGTAATGTAAAGGAGGTTTCCCCTTTGA
The DNA here is from genome assembly GCA_034641835.2 of Pinus albicaulis. Lineage (NCBI taxonomy): Eukaryota > Viridiplantae > Streptophyta > Pinopsida > Pinales > Pinaceae > Pinus > Pinus albicaulis. Next base: position 681,373,401 of record CM076579.1, read on the forward strand.
AGTGGATTATTTATAAGGCGTTGATCTCTCTTTTCTTCTATTTTTGGAGCTAGTTTCATAACATTTTGTAGCACAAATTTGGATTATATGGTTTCCCTGCTCCAAACATGTCATTGTTGAATTGTCTCTATAAATTTACTTCTGCGAAGGTTTAGAAGCTTAAAATTTTATCACATGAAGCCAAAATCCTAAGGAACTTCATGTAAAAATTTTAGATCTTGGTTCACAATATTTTTGGAGATATGATCTGTGCATGTTAGGGTTTTTTCAGGCTCCCGAATTTCATCTCAAAGAGGTGACCATGGGAAAATCGTCATAACTCTCTCTCTGAGCATCGGTTTGGAATTCTGTAAAAGGTGGTTGCAAGTACACAAATATTAGTTTCCTGTATATCAATTTCATAGCCGAAGGAGGAAACAGTGACATGTGGAATGCCGTCCAATTTCTCTCTACGAAGCCAGTCCATAATTAGGTCATTGTGGGAGATTGGGCATACCTTTGCCTTGAAGAATCCAAATTAAGTCAGACATGTGGCATTCAAAAGACGATTCTGAGTGATACTGCAGGGCCAAATTTTAGATATTGAAAATCCAAAATCACAGAGATAATTTAGTTTCAAAATCAAGCTGGTCAAAAGCAAGAAAAAGGTGTGTATTTTTTTCGAACTCCGTATGTCTTGTGTGAAAAATCAGTTTGAATTGATTCCAAGGGAATATTGTAGAATAGATATCAGTATTGGGTTCTAAAATGCCCCCCTAAAAATAATTCAACACCCATTAAGCCTTCAGAAGTCTCTACTATGACTCATGAAGACGAAGAAGTGCAACATGACATATCAAAATTACAACAGAAAGTGCACCAAATTTCACTCTCGCAAAGAGCAACAAAAAATGAAATGGAAGTTTTTAAGAAAAACGTGGAAGCTAAGATGGATGGTTTGAAGAAAGAAGTGGAAGCTAACATGGATGGCATGGAAGCTAGCATGGAAAATGAGATGGATTACATGAAATAAAACATGGAAAACATGAAGAATGATCTAAAAGCAGACATGGAAGGTTTGACAAAGTTGATACAATAAATTTTTCGTAATGGTGAAAAGATAGTAGAGGAAACTTATGATGAGAAAAAAATAAATGTTAATAGTGATTTCATAAACTCTAATGTTGGAGGGAAGAACCACCATATTCCAAAGATGGATATGAGGAATTTTGATGGAAAGGATATTGTAACATGGATACTACAGTTGGAGCAATATTTTGATCTCAATAATGTGCAAAACACACAAAAGGTATGCATTAAAACTTTACGTTTAGAACAAAATACATTTGTATGGTATCGATGGCTTTTATCCCATAAAAAGAAATTCACTTGGTCATTTTTTACGCAAGAAATGATAGCACACTATAAGGATACAAAGAGCAACACCTTCTTTAGCCAATTGATAAATCTAAAACAAAAGGGTTCAGTGGTGGAGCACATTGAGGACTTACAAAAATTTAATATAAGGGTAACTGATATTCGAGAGGAACACAGAATTGATGTATTCATAGGGACGTCCATCATGAAGTTCGTGTTTGGGAACCTGATTCATTGGAGAAGGAATTTAGGTTGGCAAGAAAAAATGAATGTGAAATTATGGCGACAAGGAAGCCTACCACTCACATCTATAAAGATGGAAGTGTGGCTACTCCTAGACTTCCACAAAATACAAGGTTGACACCACAAAATTAGAAGAAAAAGAGAAAAAGGGCTTTGATACATTTGTGATATAAAATACACTAAAGGTCATAAGTGTGATGAGAAGAAATTATTTTACATAGATTGTGAAAAGGAGGAAGAAAATGAACAAGAAACTTGAAACAAAGAGGATATACACCAAGAACCAACCCTAGAAGAACAGGAAATGAGTCTGACCATATCATGTGATGCATTGGCAAGAATTACCACTCCTAAAACTATCAGGATAGAATGACATATCAAGAATAAAAAGGCAATAGTGTTGATTGATTTGGGTAGTACCCATAGTTTTATTCATTGTAAGGTAGCCAGGGAATTGAATTGTTTCCTATACCCAGCACCAAAATGTCAAGTGATCGTTGCAAATGTAGGAACTATAAATTACTTTGGAAAATGTCATAATATCAAGCCAACCATGGGGGAATACGTATTGAATAGTCCAATTCTTTCCATTCCAATGGGAGGTGCTGATGTTGTACTAGGAGTAAAATTGTTACAATCTTTGGGGACGATATCTTTTAATTTTCAAGAAATTTTCTTGAAATTTTTTTCGGAAGGAAAGTAAATCAAATTACGGGGTATCGCAGGGAAGATGAGAAATATAATAAGCTCTAATGTCATGACAAAACTTTTAAAGAAAGAACAAAGAGGCGTAACATCACAATTATGCTCACTAGAAGTTCCAACATCAAAAACATCTATTTCTCTAGATCTCCAAAAAGCCTTGGAAAATCATTCCAACATGTTTGAAACTCTCAAAGGACTCCCAGCTATTCGTGATCATGATCATGCTATTCATTTGATTCCAGGAAGTGTTCCTCCAAATACCAGGCCTTACATATATCCTTATGTCCAAAAGAGAGAAATTGAACGTATGATTGCAGAAATGTTAGAGGCTGGTATAATTCTACCTAGTCAAAGTTATTTCACTGCACCAGTAGTATTGGTGCACAAGAAGGATGGATCATGGCACGTGTCCGGATTATAGGGAGCTCAATAATCTCACTATTAAAGATCACTTTTCCATTCTTTTGATTCCTGTATTATTGGATGAATTACATGGATAAATTTATTTTACCAGTTTGGATCTTCATTTAGGATATCATCAAATTAGAATTAAGACTAACGATATTCCAAAAACAACATTTCAAACTCATGAGGGTCATTATGAATTTTTGGTTATGCCTTTTGGTCTTACCAATGCACCTTCTACATTTCAAGGGTTGATGAATTCCATTTTCAAACCCTTAGAAAATTTGTGCTACTATTTTTTGATGATATACTAATCTAAAATAGGTCTTGGAAGGATCATGTTCAACATGTTGACAGGGTGCTCAAACTATTTGAGGAGAAACAATTATATTCAAAAACATCCAAATGTTTCTTTGGAGTACAAGAGATGGAATATCTAATTCATATTGTATATCACGAGGGTGTTAAGGTAGACCCTAATAAAATTAAAGACATTAAGGAATGGAAAGTCCCCACAACCATAAAGCAGTTGAGAAGATTTCCCAAGTTAGTAGGGTATTATTGCAAGTTTGTTAATAATTATGGGAGAATAGTAGCATCTATAACAACATTATTGAAGAAAGATGCATTTTCATGGACTCCTAAAGCAACCAAGGCCTTTTAACATCTTAAAGAGGCAATGTGCCTAGCACTGGTCTTAGCTACACCAGACTTCACAAAAACCTTTATTGTGGAATGTGATGCCTCAGGAAATGGAATTGGTGTTGTTTTAATCCAAGAAGGAAGACCCATTACTTTTGAAAGTCGTATAATCAAAGTAAATCATTTACAGAAAGCTATTTATGAGATGGAAATGTTGGAAATACTACATGCACTAAAGAAATGGCGACCTTACCTAATGGAAAGACACTTCAAGGTAAAAATTCATCTTGATAGTCTTAAACACTTTTTGGAACAAAAGCTATCTTCAGAAGAGCAGAAAAAGTGGGTCACAAAGATGTTGGGTTAAGACTTTGAAATCATCTACAGAAAAGGGAAGCCCGAATTTTTTGCATATGCACTCTCAAGAGAGGATGAAGAGTTGGAAGCATTTCTTTGTGCCATTTCTATTATCCAACCAGATTGGATAACCGAACCAAGGGATGAATGGAAGAAGGAAAAATAAGTGTGGACACTCATTCAAAAGTTGCAGCAAGATCCTAGCTAATACATTTAGTTGGAAAAATGATTCCTTATGGTACAAATATCGCTTATATATTTGTAAGAATTCCCAACTAAAACAAAATATTCTTTTGGAATTGAAAAATTCTCCTTTAGGAGGACACTCAGAATTTTTAAAAACTTCCCACAGGGTGAAGAAATGTTTTTTTTGGGATGGCCTTAAATCTGATATTCAAAATTTTGTGGTGGAATTCTTGGTTTGCCGACAAAATAAAGTTGAGACAATTAAGACCCCATATATTCTACAACCTTTATCCATTCCAAGTCAACATTGGGAGGATATTTCAATGGATTTTATCACAAGTTTACCTAAGTCTGAAGGAAAGAGTGTCATCATGGTGGTAGTTGATAGACTTACCATGTATGCACACTTTTGTGCATTACCTCATCCATTTAAAGCAAGTACAGTTGCTACCTCATTTATGGAAACAATTCAAAAGCTACATGGAAACCCAAATATTATTGTAAGTGACAGAGATCCCATTTTTACTGGAAATTTTTGGAAGAAATTATTTTCTTGTTTGGGTACTCAACTAGCTCATAGATCATCTTATTATCCTCAATTCGGTGGTTAAATTGAGATAGTGAATAAATTTTTGGAAGGATATACACATTGTTTTGTATCTGATAAGAAAACACAATGGGTCAAGTGGTTACCTCTCGTTGAATGGTGGTATAACACTTCCTTCCATACTGCAGCAAAAATGACCCTATTTATGGCACTTTATGGATATCATCCATGGTTCATCACATCATCTTTAAGAGAAAATTATAAGGTTCAAGCAGTGGAAGATCACATCACGCATCAACAAGAAGTTCTCCTACTCTTAAAGGATAACCTAAAATTGGCACAAAATCATATGAAACAACAAGCAGATCGACATCGCAGCGATAGAAGTTTTGATGTAGTAGACTGGGTATTTTTATGGCTACAACCATACAAAAAAATGTCCCTCAAGCTAAGAAGGATAATAAATTATCGCCAAAGTACTATGGTCCTTACAAGCTGTAGCAAAAGATTGGTACCATGGCATACAAATTGGAGCTTCCTCCTTCTTCATGAGTGCATCCAATTTTCCATGTTTCATTCTTAAATAAGGTTATAAGTGACAAAATTCCAGTTCAAACAATATTTTGAAAACTTTATTTGACTACTTTCCTTTATGTTTCATAAATAATGTTAAATGTTGAAGAAAATCAACCCCTTTAACTTTTGTTTGACTCAATTTTGTCTAGTTGTTAATATATTGTAGAGCATGTTTATCAGTATAAATAATAGATTCTTTTGGAATCACGTAATGTCTCAATTTCTTCAATGCTTGTATGATAGCATAAAACTCCTTATCATTTGAAGAATATTTTTTTTTTGGCTTCATTGACGTTTTCATTGAAGTAAATAATTGGTCACTCTTCTTGACATAAAATACCTTCAATTATAGTTCGACTAGCATTGGTCTCAACCTAGAAAGGTTTCTTAAAATTTGGTACTGCTAGGATAGGTTGTTCTGGGATTTATTTATTTAATAACTCAAAGCTCTTATTAGCAAATTTTGTCCAATAAAATGGCTTTTAATCTCTTTTATAGTGTCAACAATTAGGTCACAAATGCTACAAAAAAAATCCAATGAACTGTTTATAAAAACTTGCAAAACAATGGAAGCCTCTTACTTCAGAAACACTCCTTGGGGCATGCCAGCTGTCTATGGCCTTGATCTTATTTTAGACCATATTCAAATCATGTTTTGAAACCAAAAAACCCAATTACAATAATTCCATTATTAGGAAGTTTCATTTCTCCAAATCAATTAGTAACTTCTCTTGTTTCAATTTCCCCAACAACATTATAACATGCTCTATATGTTTTTTTTTCCGAGACTAAATTAGGATATCATCAAGATAAACAATAATGAATTTCCCAATGAATTGTTTTAACAACTCATTCATCAACCTCATAAATCTACCAAGAGAATTGGTAATCCCAAAATGAATTACCAACCATTTCATATAACCCGTGATTAGTTTGAAATGTTGTTTTCCATTCATCGGCTTCTCTAATTCTAATTCAATGATATACACTTTTTAGGTCTATTTCGGAAAAATATGTTGTGCCGTTTTAATGATGTATCATATCATCAATTTAAGGTAATGAAAACATGTACTTTATTGTAATTTTCTTAATTTCTGGAGAATCCATACACATTCTTCATCCTCCATCATTTTTTGGAATCAATATTGTTAGAACAATGCATGGGCTTAAAATTTCTCATATGGGACCCTCAACAAATAATTCATAGACTTCATTATTAACCTCCTAATTCTTTTCTTGAGTCATTTTATAATCTACTTTGTTTAGAAGGTTGGCCATCGTAATCAAATGTATGTGATGGCTAATGATTCTTATAGGATGGAATTTATCCTGTAAGTCATCCACTATAATATCAAGAAATTTATTCAACATATTTTTACTTTATTCTAAAAAATTATTCAATTTTCTATTTTTGAGGACTATCATTGGCTTACTTATCAAAGCCATGTTTTCTTTCTCATGTTTGATTAATTGCAAAAACTCCTTGCTACTATGTAGCAATATTTTATGATTTTTTTTTCTCTGCTATACTTTCGTCTATTAAGGGAAAAAGCACACGCTTTTGACCATCCTTGTAAAAGAGATACGTATTATTCCTTCCATCATGTATGTATTTTCTTCCATATTCCCAAGGCCTTCATAATAGCACATGACGTATGTCCATAGGCATAACATCACAAATAATTTTATCATGTATCTAAAATTCTACTTCACATTGCTCATTGACTAGTATTTTATGTCCCTTCTACAACCATGATACTTTGTAGGAAGTGGGGTGTATGTTTTTATTTAGTTTAAAATTTTCTACCATTTATTTAGATACAAGATTATGAATATCCCCAATATCTATAATAACTTTACAACATTTTCCCCTTGATCAAGAAATAATTCTGAATATTGTTTTTCTATGTGTAGGTTCCTTCACTTCTTTAGCATATTTCAGTAAATTTCTTTTCATCATTAAGATTCTCCAATTTTAGGGGAATTCTCATGTACAAAATATTTTATACTTCTTTTATGAGTGTGTGCAATATGAGAACTTCCTTGACTAGAAGAATTCTTTGGGAATTCATTAGATTTATGATCCACTCTGTTACATGTATAAGATATAACTACAAAAGTCCTTCGTCTAGTACCTTTCTAATATGGTCTTTTCCCTCTAAATATACTCCTTTTGATGATGATGTCAGCTAATAGGAACTACTACCTCTTGACGATGATGTTAAATAATAAGAATTCCTACCTCTTGATCATCACATTGACTGATAAGAATTGTTTCCTTTTTCTCTTTGGATTGGAAATATTCCACTTGAGTATCCTCTACTTGAATGTCCTCTTCTTCTTGTTGTATTTTTTCCCCTTCCTCTCTCAATTAGTTTCCTTGCTAGCTTCTCTTTTACATTACTGGCAAAAAAAAATTAACTCATCTATTTTATTTAAACGCAATATTTGTGATTAAAGACATATTGTATTTAAAGAGACAATATCTATGATTGTAACTATTGTCTTTCTAAAAACAATAAAAAATTACATTAAAAGGTAATACAAAATTAGTTTTGTATTTTTAGAGACAATATAAAATAATGAATCTAGAAAAGTATCTCACCATTGGAATAAACCAATATTAAAAATAAACTACAATATCATTGATTAATTCATATTAGGACACAATAAAATTGAACCACCGACCTCTTGCTTATAAAGCAGGTGCTCTTCCATTGAGCTAGCACCCTTTAAAGAATTATGTGAGTTATGGTAGTCTTAGAAATTGCATATATAGACATTGATTTTAAGTTCATAATATATAATAATTTATGAACTATTTAATCTAATCATTAAAAAAATAAAAAAAAATAAAAAATAAAACTAGAATTATCACAAGCCTTTAATATCTTGCTATAATTATTGAATGGTTTATGTTTAGCATGTTTCCTCTATTCATATATTCCAACAATATGAATTTTTCAAGGATTTTTTCACATAAAATAAAGATAAAGTATAGATAAATTGCAGATCCATCGTCCTATCTATCCTTAAAAATTTTGTAGCATGTTAAATAATGCAACAAAAATATCATTACCTATTAGTAACGATAAAAAATGAGAGTCAACAATGTCCTTATATTTAACTTGCACCCTAGAAGAGAATATTAGTGCACAACCAACACATGCTTGGCCATTCAATGTAACCAATGCTAACAACCTACTATGCAATTACACTTCCAAAGAGGTATAAGTGTAGACCCTTTATGCCTTGGGGGAAGAAGCCTTAAAATGTTGGCCATGATAAATAGAACTGTTGTTATTTGTGCCTGAACCCACATGTGGAATTTTTCTTAGATAGTTGAGATATAAAGTAATATTGCATAAATGTAAAGCACCTACATAAAAAATAATGTAATTATATCTATACATCATAAATAAAAATAAAATTTAAAGAGAATTGAAAAGATAACCTGATAGGGTAATATGATGGTGGCCTTAGTCATGTTCATTCAACTCAACATGTGTGGAAGTTGTGTCTAGTTACAATGGCCCTAGTCATGTTCAATTAACTCAACATGTGGGGAAGCTGTGTCCGATTCCAATGGCCCTAGTCATGTTCAGTCCGGTCACCATGTGTGGCAACTGTGTACAGTGACAATGGGCTTAGTCATGTTCAATCAGCTCACCAAACTACATTTTTTTTATATCGTCTAATATATGCGCAAATGGTATAGTGGGAGATCAAAAAAAATTTCTGGCATGCACAGAGTTCATAAATTAGACCAACCTTAATGTAATGTTGTGAAATTAGTCGATTCTTAATGCACTTCCCTATGTAGTTAGAAAATTCCATGAGAAGAGTCATCTGTCTTCCTAATTTAAAGTGGTCATTCTACAATAGAAAATGGGAAAAGAAACACTACATTACTACTAAATTTTTCAAATTTAGTTGTAATTTTTCAAAAAATAAAAATAAAAGAAAAATATTAATCGTGAAAAAATTGAGATCAAATATCATACCCAGAAGAGCAGAGGAAGAACACCTATATATAAGGGCACATAAATAGGATACTATAGATAATAAAAAATTGCATCCAAGAAAGGTTGTTTCATGCTCTGTAACACACTTAAATCCAACATGAAATTTCATTAAAAACAATAATTCCAAATCCAAACACATTTTTTAAATCATGAAAAAATGTATGCAAGGTGTTAGACTATAAAAGCAAGAATACTACAACAAACAAAATCATATGGGAGAGAAAGGAAGACTTACTAAAGAGACAATACATACTAAATATTCAGTCAAAGCATTTCAAGGACATGTACATACTCTCTCTTTTACAGGAAACATCCACCGCTAGCCAAGAAATATTTCACCATTTTTAGTGAGTTGAATGGAATAATTTTACATTTTAGAGTGCTAATCAAACAAGAAACACTATAAGGAACTTTTATTGGTCAAGGTATTAATGAAAATGAGTAAAACTAGTGAAGAACCCTTAGCCACCATGCACTAAGAATTTTAAGCTAGAAATTTGAAACTTAACGAACTTCAACCCTAGCTAAACTTCAAGCTGCATTTTTTCGAATTTTATATTTAGAAAGGGAAAAAAAAAAAACACTAATTCATAAAACCTAACCTAAACCCCATACATTTTTAACAATTTATTGTATTTTTGAAATATATGCTTAATGTTGGAATGTAGCATTCTTTTTATTGTATATGTTTAATGAGAGCATGGAAAATATAATTTTAGGTCCCTATATTACTAGTATAGTCCCTTATTGTTGTTAGTGTAACCCTCTTATTATTATTATCGTACCCCTGTAACCCCCATATTGTTATTATTGTGCCCTTAAATTATTATTTTTAGGTCAGCTAGGATTACATTATGGCCCCACCAAGATTACATTGTGTCCCCATGGGCTCCTATATATAGAAAGGAGGTTTTGTAATTTTTATCATTCAAGAATTGTTCATTCATGTAATGTATTGGAGGCTGCCCCCTCGAAGTGACTTATTTCTAAGGTGTTTATATCTCTTTTCTTCTATTTTTGGAGCTAGTTTCACAACATTTGGTATCAGAGCTTTGGATTCTAGGGTTTCACTGCTCCAAGCAGGTCATCGTGGCATTTTCGCTATAACTTTGTTTCTACGAAGGTTAAAAAGCTGAAATTTTTAGTGTGCAAAGCCAAAACCATGAGGAACATCATCAAAAAATTTCATACCTTGGTTCACAATATTTTCAGAGATATAATTTGTGGAATTTAGGTCATTTTTCAAGCTCCTAGATTTAACCTAAACATGTCATCGTGGAATTTTCACTATAAATTTGGTTATACAAAGGTTTAGAAGTGAAAATGTTTAGAGTGTGAAGCTGGAATCTTGAGGAACATCGTCACAAATTTTCAAATCTTCGTTCACCATATTTTCAGAGATATGATCTGTGGAAGTTAGGTCTTTTGCAGTCTTCTAAATTTCATCTCAAAGAGGTGACCATGGAACAAGCTTCATAGCTCTCTCTTTGAGTTTCGGATTGGAATTTTGTAAAAAATGGTCGTAAGTGCATGGACAATATTTTTTTGTCTATAAATTTCAGAGCCAAAGGAGGAAACAGTGACACGTGGCAAGTCGTACATGTGCGCTCTACTAAACCAGCCCATAATTTGGTCATTGTGGGAGATTAGACATAACTTTACCTTGAAGAATCCAAATCAGATCAAACCTGTGGCATTTGAAAGAAGCTTTAGTGGGCTACTACAGGGAATAATTTCAGATATTAAGGATTTGCAATTATAGAGATAACTGAATTTCAATATCGATCTCCTAAAAAGCAAGTAAAAGGTGTGTATTTTTTTTCCAAATTGCATAAGTCTTGTTTGAAGAATCAATTTGAATTGATTCCAAGGGAATATTGTAGAATAGATATCAGTACTGGATTCTAAAATGGCCCCTAAAAATAATTCAACACCCAATAAGCATTTATAATGCTCTATTATGACTCATGAAGAAAAATAATGGAAACATAAAAAAAATTACAAGAGCAAGTGCAACAAATTTCGCTCTCGCAAAGAGCAACAAAAAATGAAATGGAAGTTTTGAAGAAAGGCATGGAAACTAAGATGGATGGTTTGAAGAAATGCATGGAAGCTAAGATGAATGGTTTGGAAGCTAAGATGTATGGCATAGAAGTGGGCATGGAAGCTAAGATGGATAACATGGAAGCTAAGATCGATGAAAAAATGAAAGACAACATGGAAAACATGAAGAATGATCTAAAAGTAGACATAGAAGGTTTGGCAAAGTTGATACAAGAAATTTTTCCTAATGGTGAAAACATAGAAGAGGAAACTCATGATGAGAACAAAATAAATGTTAATCATGATTCCATAAACTCTAATGTTAGAGGGAAGAACCACCATATTCAAAAAATGGATATGAGGAAGTTTGATGGAAAGGATCCTATAACATGGATACTACAGATGGAGAAATATTTTGATCTCAATAATATGAAAAACACACAAAAGGTACGCATTGCAACTTTACATTTAGAACAAAATACATTTGTATGGTATCAATGGCTTTGCTCCCATAAAAAAATTGTCACTTGGTCAATTTTTACAGAGGAAATGATATCACATTATGAGTATACAAAGAGCAACACCTTCTTTAGCCCATTGATAAATCTCAAACAAAAGGGTTCTATGGGGGAGCACATTGAGGACTTCCAAAAATTGAATATAAGGGTAACTGATATCTCTTCATAGGTACTTTAAAGGAGAACATCCAACATGAATTTCATGTTTTGGAACCTGATTCATTGGAGAAGGCATTCAGGTTGGCCAAAAAAATTGAATGTAAAATTATGGTGACAAGGAAGTGTTGCTACTCCTAGATTTGCACAACCTACAAGGTTGAAACCACAAGAATTGGAAGAAAAAAGAGAAAAAGGGATTTGCTACAGTTGTGATAGAAAATAATTGAAGGTCATAAGTGTGATGAGAAGAAATTATTTTACATAGATTGTGAAGAGGAAGAAGAAAATGAACAAGAATCTTAAAAAGAAGAGGGTATACACCATGAGCCAACCCTAGAAGAGGAAGAAATGAGTCCGACCATATTGTGTAATGCATTGGCAAGAATTACCAATCCTCAAACTCTCAAGATAGAAGGACATATCAAGATGAAAAAGGTAATAGTGTTGATTGATTCAGGTAGTACCCATAATTTTATTCATTGTAAGGTAGCTAAGGAATTGAATTGTTTCCTATACCCAGCACTAGAATGTCAAGTGATGGTTGCAAATCGAGTAACTATAAATTTCTCTGGAAAATGCCATAATATCAAGCTAACTATGGGGGAATATGTATTGAATAGTCCAATGCTTTCCATTCCTATCAAAGGTCCTGATGTTGTACTAGGAGTGCAATGGTTACAATCTTTGGGGATGGTAGCTTTTAATTTTCAAGAAATTTTCTTGAAACTTTTTTCAAAAGGAAAGGAAGTCAAATTACAGTGTATTGCAGGGAAGCTAGGAAAGATAATAATCTCTAATGTCATGACAAAGCTTCTAAATAAAGAAAAATGAGGCGTAATTGCACAATTATGCTCACTAGAAGTTTCAACATCAAAATCATCTATTTCTTCAGATATCCAAAATTTCTTGCAAAATCATTCCAAGGTGTTTGAAACTCCCAAAGGACTCCCACCTATTCGTGATCATGATCATGCCATTCATTTAATTCTAGGAAGTGTTCCTCCAAACATCAGGCCTTATAGATATCCTTATGTCCAAAAGAGCAAAATTGAACATATGATTGCAAAAATGATAGAGGTTGGTATAATTCAACCTAGTCAAAGTTCTTTCTCTCCTCTTGTAGTATTGGTACACAATAAGAATGGATCATGGACCATGTGTCCAGATTATAAGGAGCTCAATAATATCACCATTAAAGATAAATTTCCCATTCCTGTGATTGATGAATTATTGGATGAATTACATGGAGAAATTTATTTTAGCAAGTTGGATCTTCGTTCAGGATATCATCACATTAGAATGAAGACTAAAGATATTTCGAAAACAACATTTCAAACTCATGAGGGTCATTATGAATTTTTGGTCATGCCTTTTTGCCTTACCAATGCACCTTCTACATTTCAAGGGTTGATGAATTCCATTTTCAAACCCTTCCTTAGAAAATTTGTGCTAGTATTTTTTGATGATATACTAATCTACAACAGGTCTTGGAAGAATCATGTTCAACATGTTGACAGGGTGCTCAAACTATTGTAGGAGAAACAATTATATGCAAAAACATCCAAATGTTTCTTTGGAGTACAAGAGGTGGAATATCCGGGTCATATTGTATCTCACGAGGGTGTTAAGGTAGACCCTAACAAAATTAAATCCATTAAGGAATGGAAAGTCCCCACAACCATAAATTAGTTGCGAGGATTTCTCAGGTTAACAGGGTATTATCGCAAGTTTGTTAAGAATTATGGGAGAATAGCAGCACCTCTAACAACATTATTGAAGAAAGATGCATTTTCATGGACTCATGAAGCAACTAAGGCCTTTGAACATCTTAAAGAGGCAATGTGCCTAGCACCGGTCTTAGCTACGCCAGACTTCACAAAAACCTTTATTGTGGAATGTGATGCCTCAGGAAATGGAATTGATGTTGTTTTAATGCAAGAAGGAAGACCCATTGCTTTTGAAAGTCATCCAATCAAAGGAAAGTATTTACAGAAACCTATTTATGAGAAGGAAATGTTAGCAATAATGCATGCACTAAAGAAATGGAGAACTTACCTAATGGGAAGACACTTCAAGGTAAAAACTGATCATGATAGTCTTAAACACTTTTTGGAACAAAGACTATCTTCAGAAGAGCAACAAAAATGGGTCACAAATATGTTGGATTATGACTTTAAAATAATTTACAAAAAAGGGAAGCTAAATTTTGTTGCAGATGCACTCTCAAGAAAGAAATAAGAGGTGTGTAATATTCCCAATTAGCAATGGCTAATTGAAATATTTAATTTTTCTCAAATTTTCCTTAAGTGGTTAGCTTAGGAATAAACATAGTTAGATTATGAATAAAACGTGAGTAAAAGGGGCCATGACTCACTCTAAATAAGATGCACGTGGTAATTACAGGGGGGAGACGAATTGGGCATGTAGAAAAGAGGTAATACCATGGTATCATGAGGGGAGGCGCACGTAGCAAGGAAGATTACCGTGTTATCATGGGTTGAGGCAGCCATAGGATTCAAGAGCAGCCAAATGCTATATTAAGGAGATAATTTCCTCATTGAGGGGAGCATGGAGAATTTATGTATTTTGAATCTGGTCATTGCGACTATTGAGCACACTCACTATTTAGCCTGTCTGCATCGCTGTTTAGTGCATTGAGTGTCTTCTTTCAGAGATCTCGCCCTCAGCTCCAGGGTAATTTGAGTGCCTGCTCGGGTGAGGTAGTCCCGTCAGCATCTGTGTAGGAAGAACGACCTGTTGTATTCGTAAAGGAGAAATGATTTTATTAATTGCGCAGCACCTGTGGAGGATCCGTGCATTTATTGGCTGCACAGAAGGACGCAATCTGCATTCAGGAAGCTCCGGGTGCATTCTTGGTAGATTGTGGAAAGGAGATCAAGCACAGGAATAGCAGCGCGACTATTGAGGGAGTTTTGGATCAGTGGGTGATTATAATATTGCAGATCCCAACCAGTGGAGGCGTGATTAATTAGAGGATGCACAGATTCATGAGGAGGCACGTCTGGGCAGTGACACAGTCATTTGGCATCAACTGGAATGCAAATATGAGTCACAGCTGTCCCATGCAACACAGATCTGAAATACAGTAGCATTCTGAGAATAGATCTTAACTTGCCTTTGCAAGTATAGGAGCTATCACTTTGATCATTATTGTATTCCTATATATTTGGTAGATTAATAAAATGGCTTAGCATTCCCATGGTATTTCTTGAGTATTTGTTCATATTTGGAATGCATATAATTGTATGTCTGCATGTCTGTTATTTCTTCCCCTTCACATTGAGATTTTTGTACCACTTGTTGTGTTTCCCCCACACTCTTAGATAGAGTCTGGAAAGGGCCAGATAGCCTCCATCTCTGGTTAGAGCTTGCTGTGTTTTAGAAATTTTCCCAAAAAGGAATATTACAATGGTATCAGAGCATAGATTTGGCTCAGCCTGTGGAGCTAGTAGTCTACGTCATCGGAAGAAAAACCTTACATCTGCCACAAACATAGGAAATATAGAGATAGTGAGCGTAGGTTGAAAAACACCTACGGAGAAGGAGACTGCATTCGGGTGGTTGATACAGAATAGGAAGAGCCTGCGATAGAAGCAGAGTAGAGAGAGCCCATGGCAGATGATAGCAATGCAAAACAGTTTGGGGAAGCACTCCTCAAATCAGTGCAGGATCTGGCAAGATAGATAGAAGTGATGGGCCAAATATTCACGGCTATGGAAGCTAGACAACGCGAAATCCCAAAGGGTTTCCATGTTGCTGAAGGGTCGGACACATCCCACCAATTGTAGGAGAGGGTTTCTGCTCCACACCAAGCATCATATGCCCCCGTTCATGCCACTATGCCCACTTTTCTGAGTATAGATATGGGGTCAGGAACACAAGAAGAACCAGACTACATAAGTGAGTATTTTGCTGAGTACCAGGCAACTTAGCAAGATTTCAGGGATGCCATTTTATTTAAAGACCTTTTACAGATCAAGCAGGACAGCAGACCCCATGACCATCATAAAGGCCACAAACATTATCCTGACGAAGATACCCAGCACACAACAAGGCGATTCCATTTGCCTACGTTTTATGGTTTATCAAACAGTTCGGCCAAGTCTTGGGTGGAGAAGCTGGATGTATATTTCTAGCTCAACCAGATGTTAGAAACAAAGGCCATCAAGGTAGCCACGCTAAATTTGGAAGGTGAGGCTCAGGATTGGTGGTTCCATGGAAGCGTGACGCTTGGGCATTCCTCTATGACTACCTATGCCGAGTTCACCCAGAGACTCATTAAGAGGTTCGACCGGAAGGAACCGGAGGAGCACTTTGTTGAACTAACAAGGCTCAAATAGACCGGGAGTCCTCAGAAGTATATTGCAGATTTCCTGAGGATTTCAGTGATGGTGCCAAATCTATCTGCAACACAGATGATCTATATGTTTGTGGAAGGGTTAACAGAGCCACTCTGATGTCTAGTCAAATCCACTAGGCCAACCACACTCCAGCATGCCTTACCCCGGACCAAGACATCTTACCCCGAGAAATCGACTTTCCAAGAAAAGGGGAAGGATGTGAGGATTCCACTTCCAAAGGGGAATCAGGGTAGGGTACAACTTGATGATGATGCTCGGAGGGAGTTGAAGAAGAAGAGGTTGTGCTTTACCTGTCAGGAACCATGGGCACCAGGTCACAAATGTGCTACTGGAAAAGCACATTTTATTGAGGTCTTCTCCGAGAGTAGTGGGGAAGAGGATGAGTATGAGGATGGGGAGGCAGGAGACAGTCAGACGGAGCAAGATCATTTGCCACCCCCACCTTTAGGGGCAAGAGGTGCGGCTTTTTCACCCATAGGGGGGACCCTTGTAGCATTACAAGGAGTACCCAAGTATCTGATGCTACGGGTCAGAGGGATAGTACGTAGGCAGCAAGTTTCAATCCTAGTAGATAGTGGGGTAACCCACAACTTCATCGATGCACAGATGGTTCAGAGGAGAGGCATACTGACAGAGAGCTTCGATGGATTTTTAGTATTGGTCCCAGGGGATCAGACGATGCAGTGTGCCAGGTATGTTCTATAACTGGCCATGACGATGGGAACCTACGCAGTGACCGACCAATTTTTCGTGGTTAACATACCAGACACCAATTTGGTATTGAGTGTACAATGGCTGATTACTTTGGGGAAAGTCACCACTGATTGGGAGGCCTTAGAGATGTAATGGGATGACAAGAAGACTGGGAACCATGAGAAGATACGCGGGATGCACACTTACCCACCTCAGACTGTTTCAGCTCACTGGATGGAGGCATACTTCCGGAAGGGAGACATAGAGTGGGCAGTTGAGTTGCGAGCATTAGTGGCAGGGTCTACCAGGCAGATAGTTCATCCAGATATACAGGCCATGCTCGACAAATATGAGACAGTATTTGGAGAGATACCACCGGGATAGCCATCAGATTGGGGGTTTGAGCACACTATTGAGTTATAATAGGGCATCCGGGCTGTTATTACCACACCTTATAGGCACCCCAAGGCCTATTGGGATGAGATTGAGTGGGCCATCCAGGAGTTGTTGGCTCTTGGACATATTCGGCCTAGCACCAACCCTTTTGATTCTTTGGTAGTGTTGGTGAAGAAGAAGGATGACACATTGAGAATGTGCATTGATTATAAGGCCCTAAATAAGAAGACCCTGAAGAACAGGTACCCCATACCGCGAGTTGACAAACTGATGGATGAGCTAAGAGGAACCCAATTCTTCTCAAAGATCTATTTGAGATCCAGGTACCACCAGATTCGCGTGAGGGAACAAGACATTCCCAAGACCGCTTTCACGAGCCATTACGGCCACTTTGAGTTTTTGGTCATGCCTTTCGGGCTAACCAACACCCCAGCTACTTTCCAGTCGTGCATGAACCATATCTTCTTCAGTAATCTGAGGAATTTTATGTTGGTCTTGTTCGACGATATATTGATATATAGCAGGACGTGGGAGAAGCATCTCTAGCATATAGAGGCAATACTGCATATTTTGGAGGAGAAACGGTTCTATGCTAAGCTCTCCAAGTGTGAGTTTGGAATGACGAAGATGTTGTATTTGGGACATATCATAGGAGTGGATGGAGTGAGGGTCCACGAGGAGAAGATTAGGGCCATCAGAGACTGGTCAGAGCCAAGAAAAGTGACGGAGCTTCGAGGATTTATTGGCATCTGCACCTATTATAGGAAGTTCGTCAAGAGTTTCTCTCAGCTTGCAGTACCCCTTATAGACCTGACAAAGAAGGGGGTATTCAGTTGGTCGGATACAGCGCAGTGGGCTTTTGACAGGCTCAAGGAAGTCATGAGCAGCTGTCCAATGCTTGCATTGCCAGATTTTACACAGCCTTTTGTTTTGGAGTGTGATGCGTCAGGAGAGGGGATCGTTGCAGTCTTGATGCAGGGAGGCCACCCTATAGCCTTTGAAAGCATAAAGCTCCTTCCTCATGAGCAGTTTTATCCTATATATGACAAGGAGATGTTGGCCATTTTTCATGCATTGGCCAAATTCCAACAGTACTTACTAGGCAATAGGTTCCAGGTAAGGACTGATCACAACAGCCTCAGGTTATTTTTGGAGTAGAAACAGTTATAGGAGAGGCAGCAAAAGTGGATCAGCAAGATCCAGGCTTATGACTTTGACATTTAATATGTCAAAGGGAAGAATAACATGGTAGCCGATGCACTTTCACGTAGGCCAGCCACGTTGTCTCTGATGAGCTTAGATACAGATTGGAGAACTCGACTTTTGGTGGAGTACTCCAAGGATATATTTTCCTGTGAGGTCCTGGATGGTCAGGTGATAGATGACAGATATAGGGTGATAGATGAAATCATCTACTACAGATATAGGATCTTCTTGACAGAGGGCTCCCAGCTCAAGGAGAAGATACTCCAGGCATCCCATGACTCACCATTATCTAGACATCAAGGGTTTAATAAAACCTACTGGGCCATCAGAGAGAGGTTCTCATGGAAAGGCCTCAAGGAGGACGTGCTCTGGCATATTAGGGAGTGCGAAGTTTGCCATAGAAACAAGGGGGAGATGAACCATCTCGCAGGCTTGTTGCAATATCTTCCCATTCCGGAGGGGAAATAGGAGAGAATTTTGATGGATTTCATCACAGGGTTTCCCATGGTGCAGGGCAAGGACTGCATATACGTCGTCGTTGATCGGCTGACCAAGTACGCACACTTTTTCTCCATATCCACACACTACATAGTAGCACAGGTGGTGGAGCTATTCTTTAAAGATATTTTTAGGCTACATGGTCTTCCCAAGACCATCATCAGTGACAGGGATAGTCACTTTATGGGCGGATTCTGGTAGGAGCTCTTTCGGCTGGTAGGGATGGAGCTGACACTAGGCACCAGCTATCACACACATACATATGGGAAAAATGAAATAGTTAACAAGTGGCTAGAGGGCTACTTGTGTAACTATGTTAGTGGGCAACATAAAGCATGGCTAAAGTGGCTGCATATGGGGGAGTATTGTTACAATAACACATATCATATGTCCATCGGTATGACACCATTCTATGCTTTGTATGGGTACCATTCTTTATCTTTTGTTGATATGATGTTGGGTGCTAGCAAGGCTCCGAGAGCCAAAGATTGGATCTAGGAGAGTCAAGACATTCTCTGCACTCTCAAGGATAACATGGTGACAGCGCAGAACCAGCAGAAGCAGTATGCCGATAAGGGTCGGATTGTAAGAAAATTTGAGGTAGGAGACTTGGTATACCTACATTTACAGCCATACCGATAGTCATCACTGAAACATAAGGGAGCTGAGAAGCTCAAGCCTCGTTTTTATGGACCATACAAGGTGATACGCAGAGTTGGACAGGTTGCGTATGACTTGGAGCTGCCCCAAGGCAGCAAGATTCATAACATTTTCCATGTATCATGTCTGAAGAAAGCGTTGGGGCAGCAGGTGACAGTAACAAAGGAGCTGCCACCTACAGATGTTGAAGGTAATTTGGTATTATAGCCCGAGGTAATTATTGATACCAGGGAAAGGCGACTATGAAATAGAACAATCCGGTAGTTCTTGGTAAGGTGGAAAAATTTTCCGGATGAGCATGCGACTTGGGAGAATGAGAAAATCTTACAGCATCCATCACTATAGTTTCTTGGGGACAAGAAACACTCTACGAGGGGAGACTGTAATATTCCCAATTAGCAATGGCTAATTGTAATATTTAATTTTTGTCAATTTTGCCTTAAGTGGTTAGCTTAGGAATAAACGTATTTATATTATGAATAAAACGTGAGTAAAAGGGGCCATGACTCATTCTAAATAAGATGCACGTGGTAATTACAGGGGGGAGATGAATTGGGCATGCAACAAAGAGGTAATACCATGGTATCATGAGGGGAGGCACATGTAGCAAGGAATATTACCGTGGTATCATGGGTTGAGACGGCCGTAGGATTCAAGAGCGACCAAATGCTATATTAAGGAGATAATTTCTTCATTGAGGGGAGCATGGAGAATTTATGTATTTTGAATTTGGTCATTGCGACTATTGAGCACGCTGGCTGTTTAGCCTGTCTGCAGTGTTGTTTAGCGCATTGAGGGCCTCCATTCGGAGATCTCGCCCTCAGCCCTAGGGGACTTCGAGTGCCTGCTCGGGTGAGGTAGTCCCATCAACATCTGTGTAGGAAGAACGACCCACTGTATTCGTAAAGGAGCGGCGAGTTTATTAATTGCGCAGCACCTGTGGAGGATCCACATGTTTATTGGCTACAAAAAAGGACGCAAACTGCATTTAGGAAGCTTCGGGTGCATGCTTGGTAGATCGTGGATAGGAGATCAAGCGCAGGAATAACAGCGCAACTATTGAGGGAGTTCTGGATCAGTGGGTGATTATAATATTGCAGATCCCAACCAGTGGAGGTGTGATTAATTGGAGGACGCACAGATCCACGAGGAGGCACGTATGGGTAGTGACACAGTCATTTGGCATCAACTAAAATGTAGATCTGAGTCACAGCCATCTCATGCAACATAAATCTGAAATACAACAGCATTCTGAGAATAGATCTTAACTTTCCTTTGCAAGTATAGGAGCTATCGCTTTGAACATTATTGTATTCCTCTATATTTGGCAGATTAATAAAATGGCTCAACATTCCCATGGTATTTCTTGAGTATCTGTTCATATTTGGAATACATATAATTTTCTGTCTGCATGTCTGTTATTTCTTCCATTTTGCAATGAGATTTTTGTACCACTTGTTTTGTTTCCCCCACACTCTTAGACAGAGTCTGGAAAGGGCCAGATAGCCTCCAAATATTATCCTATTTTTAGAGGTGAAATATCTGGTAAATTCCCTCACAATCCATCTCTGGTTAGAGCTTGCTGTGTTTTAGAAATATTTTCGAAAAGGAATATTACAAGGTGGAAGCATTGCTTTGTGCCATATCTATTATGCAACCAGATTGGATAACCAAAGCAAGGGATGAATGGTAGAAGGATGAAGAAGTTTGGACACTCATTCAAAATTTGCAGCAAGATCCTAGTACATCTGATACATTTAGTTGAAAAAATGATTCCTTATGGTACAAAGATCACTTATATCTTTATAAGAATTCCCAACTAAAACAAAATATTCTTTTGGAATTGCACACTTCTCCTTTAGGAGGACACTCGGGATTTTTAAAAACTTACCACAGGGTGAGGAAAGAATTTTTTTTGGATGGCCTTAAATTTGATATTCAAAAGTTTGTGGCAGAATTTTTGGTTTTCCAACAAAATAAAGTAGAGACAATTAAGACTCGAGTCTTCTACAACCTTTATCCATTCCAAGTCAATGTTGGGAGGAGATTTCAATGGATTTTATCATAGGTTTACCTAAATCTGAAGGAAAGAGTGTCATCATGGTGCTAGTTGATAGACTTACTATGTATGCACACTTTTGTGCATTATCTCATTCATTTAAATCACGTACAGTTGCTACTACATTTTTGGACACAATTCAAAAGCTACATGGAAACCCAAGGGTTATTGTGAGCGACAGAGATCCGATTTTTACTCCAAATTTTTTGACAGAGTTATTTTCTTTTTTGGGTACTGAATTAGCTCATAGCTCATCTTATCCTCCTCAATCTGATTGTCAAACTGAGATAGTAAATAAATTTTTAGAAGGATATCTTCGTTTTTTTCTATCTGATAAACAAACACAATGGGTAAAGTGGTTACATCTCATTGAATGGTGGTATAACAGTTCCTTCCATACTGCAGCAAAAATGACCCCATTTATGGCACTTTATGGATATCATCCACCGTCCATCACATCATCTTTAAGAGAAAATTTGAAGGTTCAAGAAGTGGAAGATCACATCAAGCATCAACAAGAAGTTATCCAACTCTTAAAGGATAACCTGAATTTGGCACAAAATTGAATGAAACAACATGTAGATCAACATCGCAGTGAGAGAAGTTTTGATGTAGGAGACTGGGTATTTTTACGGCTACAACCATACAAAAAAATGTCCCTCAAGCAAGCTAAGAAGGATAATAAATTATCGCCAAAGTACTATGGTCCTTACAAGGTGTTGCAGAATATTGGTACTATGGCATACAAATTGGAGCTTCCTGCTTCTTCATGAGTGCATCTAGTTTTCCATGTTTCATGCTTAGAGAAGGTTATAAGTGAAAATATTCCACTTCAAACAATATTGCCACAACTTGATGAGGAAGGAAAAATCATATTGGAACCTAAAGCATTCATGGAAACAAGAACTCAACAACTACGAAATCAATCAATTTTAAGAGTATCTCATCAAGTGGAATAACTTATACCACTGAAGATTCTACATGGGAGGATGAAAATTTTATACAAAAGCACCCAAAGCTACTCAAGCATTGAGGACAACACTTTTTTGAAGGAGAGGGGCATGTTAGGTCCCTATATCACTAGTATAGTCCCTTATTGTTGTTAGTGTAACCCCCTTATTTTTATTATTGTACCACTGTAGCCCCCATATTGTTATTATTGTGCCCTTGAATTATTATTTTTAGGTTGGCTAGGATTACATTGTGGCCCACTAGGATTACATTGTAGCCCCATGGACTCCTATATATAGAAAGAAGGTTTTGTAATTTGTATCATCCAAGAATTTTTCATTCATGTAATGTATTGGAGATTGCCCCCTCGAAGTGGCTTATTTCTAAGGGGTTTATATCTCATTTCTTCTATTTTGAAGCTGGTTTCACAACATATAAAATTTCATTTTTTTTAATTATATAGCTTCTTGGACTTAATGCCAAATTTTATTACATAGCTTCACATGGCCGAATTCTTTCCAACTTCATGGTTGCCAAACTAAAACCTGGTGACTCAAGAAGAAATCATTGTTGAATTCTTTCCAACTTCATGCTTGCCCAAATTAACATTTATGTACGTAACAATGCTATCTACTAAAATCATTCCAAGCCCTATAAATACATCCATCATGTGGTAACCTTCACTAAGAAGCTATTCACTCACACATTATTTTCTTAGAATTGAAAAATAAAAAAGAAACCATCTATTCACACCTACTATCGTTATAAAAAAAATCCACGTGCTTCCTTTTATGTTCATTATTGCAATTGCCTCCTCCCCAGTTAAACACAATCACAATAAATAGTAACAAAAAACGCCTAAATAGGGAAAAATATGATATACTCTAATAATTGTATGATAAACCTGAGATATATTGTACTTCTAGCTACTTAGAGTTTCCAATCCCATTATGCCAGCACTCCCACCATGGTATGCATTTCTAAGTGAAATCATGTCATGATTACCATTGTACAATCAAGCCATCAATGTGGCTAACTCATTTGCTTCTGATATTGAATTGAAAAATTAAACAACCTACATGGTTTTCCATGTTAAAAGATAATAAAAATTAGAACATCAACTAATAACAGTGAAAAAAAGGAAAAGTTCATATATATTGTAGTGAATCATGGAAGAAATTGATCATACATATTACAGAGCCTTAAACTAGAATGCAAGTTGTCAAAGAGTTTCATCCCTACCCTTGCATCTTGGAACATTTTTGAAATGTTGTAGCTTCTTTATTTATAATAGCTAAGTTACTAGTAGTATCAATTAAAGTACTAGAAAAAGAAACATGGGGCATACCCAGAAATCCCAACTGTTTAAAAATAAAAAAACAAAAATTTAAGAAAGTAATTTTTCAAACCAAGAGAATAACTCAGAAAGGGCCCAGCATGATTTAGTTGATATCTATCAAGAAATAAAATCCAGAGTACATAGTTCATCTGAGTTTAGAGGATTTTATACAACAAGAACCTTTGTTTGAGCCACCAGTGCCAAAAAGATCAGGAAGAATTTCTTTTGTTCAAGAACAAGAATCCGAAAAAGTGAGAGGTTTGTTGTAGACAATGATCTCAAGAACATGGAAGCCAAGCCAATCATATCTTGATGTGGTTCTAGATTATGGTTGGTAAGAGGTTAATGGGTTGAAATATAGATATATTTGATATGTAATAGTGGTATAATCAAAACTTTAATATAGAGGTTCATTAGTTAAATTTGGATATATATGAGGCATTTTACCAAAAAATTCAACAAGGGACTCAAAATCTATGGATCAAATGATAAACTCAAATTCTGATAAATTTTTCTCTCCTACAGCTCAACAAATTTATGTCAATATTGGTAATCTATATTAGGCTTATGATTGTATGAAGCTAGAAATGAGAACTAGTTAGTTTAATTTGATTACAACTGAGAAATCACCACAACATCCACCTATTAATCATCTAATATATTTTTATATTCCTCCAAGTCATGGTATCATAATGATTGAAGCTTCTGAAACTAAGAAATGGCATAAGGCTCTAAAATGGAAACAATTTCTAAAACAAATATTGACATGATGTTTCAAAAGGGAGTTGAATATCCCATTTTATATTTATTACACACAGAGTGACAAAGAAAATACTGTATCTATAGAAATTTAAGAATTGGTTAAAGATATATCCAGAAAAAATTGACAATTAAGCGTTCTCTTCCTACATTAGTAGTAGGGTGGTTGATATTTTGGGAAATATACGATTCAACACATGTTAATTTGTATCAAAGTCCCCAACAGACGATGTTATTTGACTTGAGAAAATAATTGTTCGTGAAGAACATTGGTTCAAGCCATTAATTAATTTTCATTACATCTGGAAAAGACTAAAAGATGGTGAAAAAAAATATAAATCGGAATAAATGCATTATTTATACAATATTTTTTTAGCCAATCAAAACATTGAATGTTTAACAGAAATTTTATAGAATAGTTGTTGTACAAGCTATACTTGATTGGTCTTGAATTTCCTGTGCATACCTTTCAAATCAATTATATGGTTGTACAGTCATTTAGTATTGGGAATTTTGGTCCATTGCTGTAATTTCAATAGCTGAACATCAAAGCAATCAGTTCTTCTTCTTTAGCAGATACATGGATAGAAAACAATGATTATAGTAGCACGATAACAAATGATGGTGTTAAAGTTATAATAGGGTATCCTTGTTGTAGGCTTTCAATCACATTAGATTTCATTTACTTATATGAAAATAAATTTATTTTATTATCACTTGAGCTTTACTGGAAGTACCTAACCAAACCCCTCACAATTCTAGAAATTTTATTAGGCACCAAAATAAATCCAATGTGTACGATTCTTTTTAGAATATTATAACTAAAATTTGTTGTCCAAATCACCTATTACTTTAGATCAAAGTATCCAGTACATGATATTCATGAATATAACCTATAAAATTTCACAAGTTATCATCTGGTTAACCTCTGAACAACTTCTAAATGCTAATTGATAAGATACAACACTATACTTTTACTATTGCTCTTATCAAACTATGGTATTGAGAGGTAAGACCTTGAGATTTTCAGGAATTTTAGAAGCTATTTCCTCTACAAAATATGCTATTGCATGATGAAGTTATATTTTTGTAGCATGTTGTAGTAATTCAATTTGAGTCGTGATGTCTTTTACAATATCTCGATGACAATGCACACAATACCTACAAAATCATCAAGATATCAACGTCCATTCTCATAAAATAGGTATTACATATTCCCTTCAACAATGTTCAACTACAAAAAAGAAGTCAAGGTATCAGAAAAACGATTATTATCATCACTTACTGTTTGAACAAATGAATCCTCTAGGACCAACTTGACTGAAACGAGCGTTAGAAAAAACTTAAAAAGGAACATTATTCCTCTCAAAATTAGCATGACATAAAGTGAACAGAACACAAAACAACATCACACATATCAATTATGGACTCCAATACATCATGATCCATCTATAAAATAATACATCAAGTTAAGGTTCTCTAAACAAGTTTAAAATGACCAATATTAATTATCTTGTGTAAGCCTTTGCATGGTGTGTCTAAATAAGTCAAGCATGTACTTAATCACACCTCACAGAATCTCTCTTATATAATCATACTGGAATGATTGTTGGGTTGGTATTATCATGGAGCCTAGAATTTGGCAAATTCTTCTATTATGAAAATACTCCTTTTATTAGATATATGACGATTAAATGGCATCAATAGTATCTTTATGAATATGTTCCTTTGTATTACACAAATAACAATTACAATAGTTCATTTTTTTCCCTAACACTACGACAGCCCGCTGGTAGAGAAAAATTTCATTCATCCTCATCTCAAAATCTCACCTCAAACATGGTCAAGACATTGTGAGCTCAAGATTTTATCTGCAAAATTGTCCATTTTGCATTATGTCACCAATTTCATGTAAGGGGCACTGCATATATGAGAAAGCTCATAATAGGGCTATGCTGGGACTCTGCCTAAATGAGGAGAGAATTCATGGCAACCAAGGTAGTTCTCTCAACATGTTTGGATCTTTCTTCCAGGCTATTTTCACTGTATTTCACCTTCGTATGACAAAAATGAGATTGGAAGGGCCTCCCAAGGTCAAATTTTTTCGCATTGCAAATTATACCAACATCATGCTAGGATTTTTATGGTAATATTAATTAAGACTGTTTATATAAAAAATATTTATAATAAAAATATAAATAACAATAATAATGTGAGGCAAAAAAGGTAGTTCCCCAACTGTATTAATATTGTATCAAAAGAAAATGTATAAGGATCTCCAGGAGTGAAAGAAAAAAGGGGCTTCAACTACTCAACCACTTTATATTGAAAAAAAAAAGATACTAATAAGATCCATGCTGCTAGGTTTAAAAATATTTTCACTATATCCAATTAATCGTTTACAATGTATTTACTATGATTATCATGCTTATAATGAAAATACGAGTGAGATTTGACTTAACCCTATTTTCCTAAGCCACATTTGTTGAGAGTAGATATCTTGCATCAATTTTCTTACACTTCCAGTCTATCAACCTCAGTTATAGATTCAATTCCCCCAACAATATGCACCTAAGAAAAGGGTAATAGTTTTCACATTACACTTGCAATTTGTTCTGTTTAGGCACTGGCTCAATTTCCATAATGATTTGGACCTAAAGTAAAAGGACAGTTGGCTCATAAGATTTTTGGTGGTCCAAGGTTGACATCAGCATCATATGAACTCCACTGGGGACATATTCATATGTATTGTTCTTATTGTAATTATCTTTCAATTTAAATTTAGTAACTTTAAGTTCCTAAAGAATTTGGTATAGTTTGCAATCATTTTATATCCACACACGAATATGAAATTGTATAGGTTGCATACATTTGTTATCATACTGCACCTCCACAACATTTAGAAAAATCTAGACAATGAGGACATGGACAATGTCTATGGGATATCAATAAAATGTTGTAGATGTTCTCTAGTTGATAACAGATAGTCCATACATGCCAGTCTTCTTCCTTATGTTGCAAGATCCATATGGAACACATGATACATAAATAAAGTATTAAGACAACATACTGGACCCTTGAATATGCCAAAAAATTATAACTGTTACAACAATGATAAATATTAGTTGATCATTGTTCTAGTGTGGTTTCTCTATAGCATATATGACCAAGATTCAACATAGTGAGAGAGAGGATGCAAATGCAATGATGTTGAAGAAAAACATGATACGATTTGAGTTAAGAAAAAATTATGAAAATGGTGAACCTACCAGCCCAATTTTGAACCCCTAAGTCTTGTTAGGTTTCTTTGTTCCTAAAGCATTATTAAATTCAAAGAGAAATTTAAACAAATAATATTTGTTCAATGGCAAAAAGGCAGCCTATATCTTGGGCAAAGGGAATTTTTCCAAGAAAATATTTTCTGTCATAATAGAACAACACATTACATTGCATTGAAGAATTCCATGGAACTCGAGCTCTAGGTTCTATAACCCAGAGGGAGATATTTTCCCCTCTAGTCACTATTGATATATAAAATATTTATAATTAAAAAAAAAACAATATAAGTTAATGTTTTGGACTGATTGGAGAATAACATGCATAATTATTTGATGCAAGGTTGGGTTGCTCCCCAAATGTCTTAGTCTGGGTATTTTCTTAGGGGAAAAAATTTTGTTGGTTTGCTATTTTTTGACCATTTTCTGAAACAAATACTTGGCATGGTTAATTTTTTTTATATATTTTACATAAGTGTGATTAAAATTTATATATTCACGAAAAATGTAAAAGTTTTAATAGTAAAATATATGTTTTTTATTGAATACTTTCATATATATATATATATATATATATATATATATATATATATATATATATATATATATATATATATATATATATATATATAATATATATATATATATATATTCACCTGTAATATTACATTATACATAGGTATAATATTTAAATCCTTCATAAATACCTTGGTTTTAATATTTTATGGTTGATCATCTCAACATGGTTCAGCTGAAGAAACAAATGGGAGGGAATTAAGAATCCTAAAAGGGAACATGTTAAATTTATGAGGTAGCTTCAGGAAGAATTTTCCTTGATCCCCAAAGTGAAAATTGAAATTGATTGGAAAATTTTTATACTTTGAAAATCATTAAGAAGGTGTCTATTTGAATTAATATTGCCTCACACATAAGAAATTCGAATTCGGCTTCAATATGTAATTAGAGGGAAATATTTTATTTTTAAAATTCAAATTTAAAGGTCGGTTTCAGATCAGCTCACCCAAGAGATGATACCTTTCAACTACTTCAAAACACTATATGTACCCCATTGAGGTGCTCCTCAAAAAGTATGAATTCAGATCTACAATTTTAGATGGCTACCTCAGGAATTTTGGATGACATTTTTTCTCTGAGCGTACCTCAGTAATTTCAGATGGTGTTCTCTATGGTTTCATTAGGATGTCTCTTTCTCCTCTATTTTTCGATGAAACTATGTCTCTGAAATACCAATAAGTCTAGAACTCACACTTAGTATGAATAGGACTATTTTGGTTAGGGTTCTGGTCTCAATAGGTTCGAGTTCAGGATAATATCTGTGATATGGTTTAGGGATTGTTTGTGAATGGGTTATGGCTAGTTCAACATGGGATTCTCTCTTAGCAAGAAGGCCACAACTAGGAGACCCTCTTATAGTTGGGCCACGGGACTAGAATCACCTACTCAGGAGGTCGAGTTGTTGTAGCAAGCTATAGAAATAAAATCTAGTAATTTGATGGTTGTTTGAGGTGATTTGGATACCTTAAAGGAGTCCATAAAAAAATAAAGTATAGTAACCTTGTTTAAAGTGAAAACCACCTTGTTTGAAGGCCTTGAAGTACTAAATAAGGGCTGAAGTAGCATGCCATTGAAGCCCTATCGAAAGATCCACTAAGATAAAGAAAAAAATGGCAAAAATATGGTCATAGACCAAATACTAGAGCCAGCGAAGGAAAACATCATGAGCAATAGGGAAGGAAACAAGAGAAATAATGAATTTTGAACATTCGATAGTGATCTACAGTTTTCCTTACCACAAGATTGATTGGGTCTAAGAGTACTGTTATCGAAAATTTATATTGGTAAGTCATTATGACTCTAAATAATTTTACTCTCTCTCTCTCTACTGAACATTTTATTTTAATAATAAGAATATTCGATCAACGGTTTTCCCCATCTTGCGGTTTTTCCCTGGCTTGAGCCAATTTTGTGCTCTCTTGTCTTTGCTTGTCCTTTGTGATAATGGTTTATGTTATTTTCTAAGTTATTTTAAATATAATAATGGTTTATGTGATTGCAATAAAGTGGTGAATAGGGCTAATATGACTCACTAAAGTAACTGGACAAAGAAAAGAAAATTTTAACTGAAAATTAACATGGTATCAAAGCTCACGTGAGGTCAAGCACAAGCAAGAGTAAAATAAATCGCTAAAGGTGTATCAAGCGCAAATATAATAGTCTCTATCTGAAATTGCCTTTGACCTATGAAGAAAAGTCAAGGCATGAGTCAATAAAGGGTTTATTATTATTATACATTGTAGACTCTGACCATTATCTTGACTAGTGTACAACCTGAAAGTTTTATATGCATTGACTTTGTCTCTCTATTGCATAACTCATATCTCTACATATGAGAAAATCCAAGGAAATATAAATTTCACAGAACGATGATTGGCTTGGTCTCAAGGGTTACTTTGATAGCTGAGTATTGTTTTGTGTCTGAAAGCCAAATTTGAACCATTTGCATTCAGATCAAAGTCATTTATTCCTTGTTGGTCGAAAAACCAAAACTCTGAGCATGAGAGGACCAAGTTTATGTAAAAAAGGAGGTCGATTATCTCTGAGTTGGAGGACTGATTTTGTTACCATAAAGGAGTGTTTCATTACCATAAAGAGGGGTCTAGTTACATCTCTATTCTTGGTTAAGTTGAGCCAATTGAAGGGCTAGAATATTGTTACATCCCTTGGTTATGATCATCCATCTGAGACGACTAGATATGATGTCAAAAAGGCCCAAGGGCATCTTTATCTACTCGTTGAGTACTATAGAAAGGGATAAGACCAAAAATACATAACAAGGCTGAGACCTGTAGCTTTTCCTAGAATATCATGAAGCCTATTTAAGGGATTATTCCTCCATCATAAAAAAAGCACAGATTTCTAGTTGATAGGCTTGCCAAACAACCTATTCATGGAATGAAGTCTCTAGGAGATAGGGGTTTTACTTACAGTCATTTTGGTGCTGATAATCGTAGAGATTATATAGTTGGAACCAATCTACAAACACGCAACATGATCCTTATTCACAATGATGATATTCTTCTTATTACACAGTAATTTGTCACCATCCCCGCAATCCCCGTCCCGCACATTGAAGGGCTCATTTCATGACCTATGAGCAGTGACATGGCTTGAAACCACTTTCATGACATCCCTCTGAACAAGAGCTTTCATTGCCCTAAAGACATCTCCTTGTGAAAAACCCTAAAAATGGCTCTTGTAATATAAGAAGGCCAAGACTCACTCACTGGTGAAAAATTTTTGAAGAGATCATACCAATTGGTGCCTCCTCGTCTCTACATCACACTTGCGCTAACAATTAAGATGTTTTTTAAAAAAAAAATGGCACTTTCATCCACAACTAATTAGAACTAGTATTCATCTTGAGCTGGAAGGTTTAGCTCGGATTTGCTGTGAGAGGAAGCAGCCAACCTCCTTATGAAGCTCTTTGATAGGCCAATCCCTATGACCATAGGATCCAATCTCTCTCCTCCATCTACAGCTTGCCCATCTCCATTGCAAGCTTATTCTCCAAGCCCCAAATTCCCAAGAGCTTATACAAGAGCCTTTTTAAGGCCAAATCATAAGGAGACTATTGTCAAGATCCGAAGAGAGAGGTTTGTCCCATCCTTGACAGGATTTTTGAGACGTGTTCTGCTGGCGACCCTCCGAAGGAGAATTCAACGTCAGAACTATGGTTGTATTCTTCCTTTGATTGATTAATAATAAGTGACTATTGGTTATGGTTCCACTCTTGTTGTTGTTTATGATGATGAGTTATGTCCTTTCTGACTGACATATAGTTGCATCTACTGGATTTTACACTTGCATTTGTTTTGTTTCTCGTGTGTGCAGGTGTCCTATCATGGAGATCGTGGGGATTGTGACCTGCCAAAGCTAAGGAACAGGAGCGCTACCTCTTCTACAAGCAACATCGTTGGAATCCAGGTAAGCCTTCGTCGCTAGTTGGCTTATTTGCAATTAGGAACTTGCACTATAGCATGAACAATTGTTGCTATACCCGGTCTGGGCTAGTAGGGATCGCCTCTATCCACAGAGGGGATTTACCTCCACAACACTTCTATAAACTAATTTGTAGGACATGGTATAAATATACTGATCGAAGTGATCCACTATGAAAGTTCATAGATGATATGGAATCAGTATCGGTGCACTAGGAAATATGTTTTGTTTTCCATGAAGCATTGCGTTGTGCACTAGTGAAATATAAGTCTTGTTGTAAACTCTGAACAAATATGTTATGATATGAAGCTTTTATCTATGGCATTCTTTTGAACTTACGAAATCTTAGTAGCATAGATTCTTATGAAGATGAATTGCATATGAATTGAGGAATATCCCCTAGTGCATTTCTGATAATGAAAATAGAGCTGCGTCAGTATGGTATGTGAAACTATCACCTTGATTACATTGAATCAACACTGTAGGCCATCACTTTATATTTGCATCCATTTCATCTACAAGATGCCATCAAAGATGCCATCTACAGGCACACCATTAGCAACAAGAAATATTGAGTATGGGTTTCTTCATTTAGTTGTAACAAACATAATTTTAAAATTTTTCATGCTACTAGGGTTTTCATTTTGAATAGAAGCAACACAGAGAGAATAAGGCTCTCTCTCATAAAGAAAAAATAGTTGTGAGATATACGAAATAAACATGA
Source organism: Pinus albicaulis (assembly GCA_034641835.2). Taxonomy (NCBI): domain Eukaryota; kingdom Viridiplantae; phylum Streptophyta; class Pinopsida; order Pinales; family Pinaceae; genus Pinus; species Pinus albicaulis. The sequence goes on from CM076579.1 coordinate 681,406,125, forward strand.
TTGTGAAGAAATGGTACAATAGTATGGTAAATGAAGAGATACAACAAGAGAAACAAAAAAAGAAAATATCGTAGATAGTGAAAGGGGTAGTGTTAGTAGAAACTGTGGACTGCAGAAAGCCACTAACAAAAGTATGCAGTTTAGTATGGCATTAAATGGAACATGAGCTCATGGGTAACAACCACCTTGACAGTTATATGTGGCATCAGTCCTATCTATGGCATCTTAGCACATACAACCAAACATCATCTATGGAAAAATGAAATTTATATATGCCAGTATATTCCATTTAACACAATATTGTTTAGGTAGGATAGTAGGAACTGACAAAACTCCCCTGTGGTTCTCCTCTTTCTATAAAATATTAAAATGTTATTACGTTTTCAAGGTACGATATATGGACTTCAACTAAAGCAGGAAGGAAAATATAATACTAAATTAGTCTTGTCTAGTGTTTTCCTAGTGTTGTAGCATAGGTAAATGACTTTTGGTTGAATATAGCTAGATGAATTCGATCTAGATTTCTTTTTCTTTTCTTTTATGGGATAATAAGACATAGAAAGTGGAATTTATGGACATGGGTGGTACTACATTGAATGTATTAATTCATGGGGAGTACTGCACGAGACTTACTTATAAGATAGTTATTCCCAACCCCGTAATTTATTTCTTGACATTCTAGGTTTATTTCATGTAGGGAGATGTAATGGGGAGGTACTAGACCTATAGCAGATATATTGGAAATAGGGACCTCAAAGTAGCTTGGAAATAGGGACTTCAGAGTAGCTTGGAAATAACAGATTAGAGCTCCCAATACTATGAATATATCATATATTTATTCAGTTTCTTATCTAAGAATGCATGCCAGGATCCTAAGAGCTGACACTTCCAACTTATTTTATGGTGGGCCTAGGTGTAAGGGCATCAAACCTTTCAATTAAACTGGGTGTATATGCTAGTGAAAAATTGATATCTCCTGTGACTGCTGGACACTCAGTGGAATGGAATCTATTGTGATGTGATCGATGGGGGCATATCGACTGACATGCATAGACCAGTGGGGAATGTTGCTGTGATATTAATTCATAGACATAGTAGTGAAATAGTTACACGTATCTATGTGAGTATCATATATAGTATTGAGTTATTATTCAAATGGAAATGTTACAAATATGTGATATCTTACATTATCAATGTATTAGCTTCCTGTTAAATTGAACAAGTAAATACCTCAATGTTATATTTTATAGTATCACTAGGAGAAAGGGAGGGAAAAATTATAACCTATCTTGTCAAAGCCGTAGCATGGGGCATGGACTAAAGCTGTAGCTAGTTCAGCTTTTTTGAAGGCTAAGGCGAAAAGAAGTGTAGATTACGGCAGTACCTTAGGCATAGTAGTTACTTTGTTAGAGCTTTTTAATCACTCTATATCGGTTCATTGAAACTAGAATAAATAGGATAAGTTCAAATACTGTATGGCTCTTACTTAAGTGTAAGGAAAGAACTAATGAATTGGTGTTGACTATTCCTCCTCTGGCTTACAAATGGAGAAGTTAATCGTAGAAATGAAATATTATTGCTTGTACGAAAAGTAGCCTTATGACAATATGGATGATACATTCGATTTATAACTAAGAGTTTCTACAAGTATAAAACACCAGTAACAAATAGTTAAAATATAATTTCTATTGTGAAATAAAGAGATAGATTGAACTGTGTTGAGCTAAAGTGAATGTACAAGTACTAATTCTCCATGCAAGCTCATATATCGAAGGAGAATTCGTACTTTCTATACAAATCAATCTATTAGTGTAAATCTTACTCACTATTAGTTCTACTCGGAAGCTACAAATAAAGAAGATGCTAAGACAATCCATGTGGCTAATGAATAAGGAATAATGCTACTAGACCTTAAGGAAAGAGTGCTAAGACCTTGATTTCTCACACAATCGCTTAAGAATACAACTAAATGGGGAGCTTGTTGATACCAGCTTTAACTAAAATAGGAACCTTAGGGCATATCAATGCAAGTATCATAGCATAGAAGTCTGAGTAGAAGATTCCCCAACCTTACAAGTTTATGATCTCTGACATCACAAACTTCCTCAAATGGATCGAAAACATAAAATGATTATAAATAATATTGCACTACTCATTAAGGTTGTTTTAATGATGCATAAACACTTGTTTATAGTTGCACTTACATTGATTTCATCGATAGTGTTGGTCTTGAATTCCGTCCGGGCTATGTGGGTTATGTCTCCCCAAATAGGGAAATTGTTACAGGTTTAAAAACATAACTTTAAAATTTTAGAAAAAGGTAAACCAATGTAACACGGGGATTTAATTCAATGTTTGGGGCCATGTCCCCAGTGTTTTCCCATATTTGGGACTTGGGGATTTGTAAACCCCTGAATTAGTCAGTGAAATCACAGAACCAAATTATATTTTTGAGATTAGGTTTTTATTAGTCTATAAGATCTTCTCTAAGGATATGTACTTCTATCTATGAGCCCAATTTGATGTTCATGGTCTCTAGCTAGAGGTATATCATTTTAGTTCTAATGGAATATTATCTTCCTACTTCAATTCCATTGATTAAAGTCTAGAAATGACTCCACGACAACTCTTTTCTATGAATTTTTCCATTCTGTGTGAGCTGATCATCTGAGAAAGTGGAGAACTTAGCCCATCGATTTCATAATCAGTTACCTCTAATTTTAAAGTCGTAAATAATTCATTATATTTTGTAGAACTATACCCAAATTTCACAGTCCTTTAATCCCTCTAACCACATCTACTTTTCCCATAGGACTGGTATACATGGGGCTTGATAAGTTATAATATCTAACACTCCTATACTATGTTTGATGTTTATAACATTTTCCTCCATAATCAATACTTCCTGTATTAGCAACTGATACTTCAAAATATTCCATTGGATACAAAAAAAAACTGAGATAATTTGTGAATATTGGATCATTGAAGTTATGGATACTACCAGAAACAACAATCGCTATGACTTTTTAATTCTTAATGTATATTTTTATCTTAGGGGTTTGACTTATTAATACACCTAGGAATGCATGAACTAATATTTCATTCTCAATATATTGATCTATGTTGAGAAAAAGTTCTACTACTTTTTCCCTATTCTTTTAGGTTCACAATTTCTTTCTCACTCATTTGTGGGGGTTCCTCTATTTCCTCCCCATCATTATTTGACATACTAAAAAATTTCCTTATTTGTCATTTATGCCCCTTGGAGCATTTCCTATTACAAAAAATAGGAAAGAAAATATATGATGGCAGAGGGGCTACACAAAGGACAATTCACAATGCACCCTACTATGCTTCATATCTCAATATATATTAATCATGATGGAAAAAAGGGGAGTGCCAAAATACGATCCAATTGGTGTAGGAAGAAACTCAAGTGTGGGGGTTCAAATCCAATGTGAGGAATTTGTTAGGCCTTCATGATCAGGGTTTCTAACGTCCAACAACACCTCAAAATACCGGCCTCAATCCTAAACATGGAAAACTAACATGATTTTATAACATACGTGTCAGTAACCCTTTCAAGTTTTGAGTAACAGGTGTATATTGAGGTTTTCCCTTCAAGTGTTTAGGATCAACACTACCAAATATTGTCTCTCCTCCAACTTCCTCATATTCATTCCTATTCATTCAAAAATAAACATTGGTTCTTTGATAAGGTCTTGGCTAACCATGTTATACCCTATTCAAAGTGGAAAGAGTGTTTCAAAAAAAAATTTATATTTTGCAGAGTAAATTTCCCTAGATTGCTAGAGAAGAAAACACAATCCTTTAGAAGCCAAAAAAAGGACTTAGTATTGGCTAATTATATAAGACATGCCTCGTACTTACAACCAGATCAAGAACTGAAAATATAGGTAAGAATATATAGGATGGTAGAGGATCTGCACAGAAGACACTTCACAATGCACCTCTTCACTGCATGTCTCAATAGATATTAATCATGATGCAAAAGAGGGGATTACCAATCATACCAAAATAGGATCAAATGTGTATAGGAAGAAACCCAAGCATGGGGGTTTAAATCCAATGTGAGAAATTTGCCAAGACATCATGATCGGGGTTTCCATCATGTGACAACACCTCAAAATACTAGCTTGCAGGTTCCCTTGGGAAGCAGGGTTGGAGGTAGATTTACAAAGAGTTGGGGAGGATTGTATAATTTTTCTTGTTCTACAGATGAAGAAAAATCAATCTATGACTTAAGGTTGGGGGATTAAATGAATTGATATTTTAACTATTAAGATTTGAGGAGGATTAAATTTTATGTTCTAAAAATGTAGCCAAATCAATGTTTGATTGAAGGTTGGGGAATAAAACCACTTGAGAGCTTGACTATGATTCCATATAAGAGTAGAACCATCCCCCCAGCAGTTCATTAATGAAGATCAGAGGGCAGAGGTTTCCCTAGGAGAGTGCAGACCAACAAGATCAATAGAAAAAAGCATATATGAAGGAAACTATGTAGTTTGTAATGCCTACCACCCATCTCCTATAATGCCCCCAAAGCAAGAAATTTTTGCTGATACTTGGCATTCAGACACTGTTTGGAGATGACAACAAGTGTAAAAAATTACACAAAATGTGGCTTTCTAACCCAACAAAACAAACTGCAGAAAGTTTCCATGGTGGAAAGGAGTCATAAACCATGCTTCTCCCACACACTTCATCAAAGTGATGCATGTAGATTCACTTCAAGACTAATTACATCCTTTGCTAATATTGGGATAAACAAAATTAAAAGTGATGGTAAAAAAGTATTCCTCCAACAGAGATTTAAAGTCAATTTTAGAGATTTCCTTGTCATTGATCAGAAAATAAAGCCCATAAATGAAAATTTATTTTTGAATTCTTTATGTGTCTACTTTCACAAGAATATCATAGAGTCACTACTGATATCTGACCTTTAGATTTATATTTTACATGGATAATAGGAATCTAGCTCCTACTGATTTTCACACAAAAAAAGTTGTTAGAACTTGTTTACTCAGAGGAAAATTCAATACATATGAATGCATTAGCTTTTGAAATTATGAAGCTATGGATAGTTTTAAAAATGGGAAGCTTCCTCAGTCCCATTTGAGTTGGAACATATGAACTATTTTAAATTCCCCACTATAAATCTCTCTAAAATCTTACTGTATATTAATGAAAGTTTCCTATTACAGTATAAACTGCATTTAAACTCAGCAGTGAAGCCCAACACAAAGAAAGGGCTCTAACAATGTGATGCGAGATCAGGAATAAATTCCATAGACTGAAAAAAAGAAGAGGAATATTGGAACTTTTGAAATTCAGAATGCCCCAACCACATTTTTTGGTTGATCAAGAAATTTGGTGCAAGCCAGCAAGGGGAATACTCCTTTTGGGACCCAATTTAGACCATAGGAATTTTTTCACAATGGATTCAATTTTATTTATGAAACCTTATTGCATGTGAAAGAGATGCATCTAATATGCTAGGATACCCTAAAAGACCACTCTAATAATAATAACCCTACCTCCTAATGTTAGCCACCTATGGTCCCAATGAAACAATGTTTTCTCAAATTTGAGAACTAACCAATCCCAGTTAAAATACTTGTATCCATAAGGATTTAATAAGCAAACCAAGTATTTTAATCCATCTAATAAAGGGTAAATATTAATTTCAAACATTGGAACAATGTTCTTTAGCTGCATTGAATCTGCATCCTCATCTATTAGCTCTGTTTTATCTTTATTTATTTTGAGGCCAAAAGCATTGTTAAATTTCATGAAGAAGATGGAGAAAGCGTCCCATTTAGAGATACTAGCATCCCTAGCACAAAAAATATCATCCACGAATAAAAAAATGTGATAGATGTCAATTTTTGGATATCTTACAGCCTTTGATTTCTCCTAAAACCTTCCTAGAATTAATTTCCCTACTAAAATATTCCATCATTGGAATGATTAATAGCTAAGATAATGCATACTCTTGACACTCCCAGCTTCCTATATGGTGGGCCTAAGTGCAAGGGAATCATACCTTTCAATTAAACTGGGTGTATAAGCTATTGTGAAATTTATATCTCTTGTGACTGATGGAATCTCAGTGGAATGGGACCTCCTGTGTTGTGATTTATTGGGGGGTATCGACTAACATGCAAGACCGGTGGGGGATGTTGCTGAGCTATCAACTCACATACAAAGTAGTGGAATAGTTACACACATATATGTGAGTATCATATATAGTATTGAGTTATTCAAATGGAAAGGCTACAAATATGAAATATCTTATATTATCAATGTATTAACTCCATGTTACAATGGACAAGGTAAATGTGTAGATGCTATATTGTATGGTATTGCAGTGCAAAAAGGAGGGAAAGAGGCTAACCTATCTTTTCAAAAGGGGACTAAAAATAGAGCCTAGTCTTGACTCATCAAAATTAACTAAGGAGGTAGGGGGGACGAACTAAAGTAGTAGCTAGTTCAACTTGGTTGAAGGCTAAGGCGGAAAGAAGGGCAGGTTACAACCATACCTTAGGGTTAGTAGTTACTTTAGTAGAGATTCTTCATCACTCTATATGATTTCATTGAAATTATATGAAAGAGGATAACTTCAAATACCATATGGATCTGACTTAAGTGTAAGGCAAGACCTAATGAATGGGTGTTTATTATTCCTCTTCCGGCATAGAAATGGAGAAGTTAATCATAGATATGCGATATTATTGGTTGTATGAAAAGAAGCCTTATGACAATATGGATGATACATTGGCTTTAGAACTAATATTTAGTACAAGTATATAACACTAGTAACTACTAGTTATAAATATAATTTCTATTTTGAAATAAAGAGATAGATTGAACTACGTTGAGCTAAAGCAAACGTACAAGTACTAATTCTCCATGCAAGCTCATATATCGATGGAGAATTACTACTTTGTATATAATTCTAGTAGTGTAATCCTTACTCACTAGTATTTCTACTCTCAAGCTATAAAGGAAGGCAATGCTAAGGCAGTCAATGTAGATAATTAATAAGGACTAAGGCTGCTAGAAATTAAGGCAAGAGTGCTAAGACCTTGATTTCTGACACTACAACTTAATACTATGGCTAAGCAGGGAGCTTGTTGATGCTATATTTAACGAAATTTTGAACCTTAGGTTGTATAAATTCAATTCTCATAACGGAGGAGTCTGAGTAGAAGATTCCCCAGCCTAAGAAGTATATCAACTCTGACATCACAACCTGGATCGAATGTATCAAGAACATAAACTGATTATAACTAATATTGCACTACTCATTAAGGTTGTTTTAACGATGCATAAAAAATAGTTTTTAGCAGCACCTACATTTATTGCATCGATAGTGGGAGTCCTAAATTCCAAATCTAAGTATTTATTTATCGTGATAATTGACTTTTTGAATGTCTCCATCAATAATAAAACAAGAAAGGACTAATGTGTGTTCACAAGGTTTAACTATGAATCAACAAGTGAAAAAGGGTACTACTTTTCCTTAATCCTACCCACAACTAATTAGATAGGCCGACAGGTGGTCTTACCACTACATATACTACATATACTATGCAATACCATGTGATTAAACCCAGAAAAACTACACATATATAGAGCTATTGAGCACAACTTTCACACATGTTCTAGGCAGATTAAAGGTTCCAATTAATAAGTTAGTATCCTAAATTGATTGAGCACTCACTCGAATGAATAAATAATATTATAATTATTTTCTCATGTTATTTATCAAGAGAGAGAACTTGAGACATCAAGCTTTGATAGAGTGACCCCTTAAGCTTACCTCTTGTGCTCTCAAGAGCCCGGGCTAAAAAGGGACACATAGTATTAATAACTGGTAAAGAACAAGCTAGCAAAGAAAAAGAGATCGATATTGGTTAGAATTGATTGCATTAAATGGTAACTAAAAACCACGATCCATTGAATAAATGGGTATAATATAGTGGTGGCTATGGGATAATTTCATCTATATATCTCTACAGATGTATTACGACATCATTCTTGCTATGGATCAAAATCTTGAGCATTGATTGTTCAAAGAGGGTTGGGTTGTCGAAATAAAACGAAATATTAGACAACTCGAGGATGTATAATACACTAATATAAAACATTATTTTAAGATCAATGCTTCAAAGCATGAGACTTTAAATAAGGGTTGATGGGTATTTTAACAGCCAACAGAAAATTTTCAAACAAAAAAGGTAGAGATGCAAACCATACCTCTTGCAATCGAGTGGTTTCTAGGGCATTGAAGATACTTATAAGACTCCCCCTTATACTAGCAGTCCCAAGGAGGCTTCCATCAAGGTGAGCAAAAAGCATGTGATGCGAGAGTCATGGGAAGTTAAGAATTTTGTTCTCTTAAGACCATAGTGCTAGAATCTCATCTGTCTACATTGCAACCTTGAGTGGACCAATACGAAGCTATTTTAAGCATGAGAAACATCACACAAACCCTTAGGGTTTTTCATCGTCTCAATATTATGCACGAGCTTCAAATCCTTGAAATTGTACACAAAAATCCTGGGCTCCAACACCACCACAATTCGATATCGTCTTAGCTTCACGACCCTAACCTCAGACCTAAAGGATAATTCCCTAAGACAATGAATCTAATTATCATCCCAAATTATGACCTTATTGGTCAAGTACTGGGGATCCGAAACCCCGCCCATGAGGGCCAAACTATTACATAAAAATAACATCTCCACAACACCAGTACTACCATTATTGAATTCCATTCTAAAGGTTTCTCTGAATGGATCGCAATTGTAAACCTACAAACATTTCTTTGTGCCACAAAAAAATTAGTTGAAGTCCGTCCTAGAAACCCTCCTCTATGTGAAATGAAAAACATCTGAAATCAAACTTGAAAACCCTACTCTAGGCCACAAGAAAAAAATTGAAGTCCTAGTTTAATGATACATAGATCAATCAGGATTATTCATTGGAAGTCTCTGGGGAAGACAACAAATTTGAATCTGGATAAAGATATGGGTCAAGTAGGGGTAAGGAGGTGAAAATTTTGTATTATCACCTTCCATACAAAAGAAAAATAAAAAGAAAATGAAAAGAACCCAACCAAAACAAATCTGATATATTTTATCTTTGGTGTTTTCCTCATATTCACTTACATTAGGGATAGTAATTTCTTGTAGCTTTTTCCCATTAAAAGAATTTGATTGTCATTGTTGGCCTATATGGAAGGTTAAGTGGTGAATTTATATTCTGTTGGTATGTTATTTCTCGTGTTTGCTATTGTTTGGAAGGAATTTTGTTAGAATTATTGATATTTAACCAAATTATTAATTAGCATGATAAAACTCATGCATAAATATATTATAATAAGGAAACGTTATCAGTTATTGAGAATTGTTATTTCATGTATGCAACTTATGTGGCTTTTTAGTTTTCCAACCGTGGAAGTGTAAGCACCAATGCTTGGAGGTGACCTAGAATGGATTAAATGATATTGAATAAATAGGGTAATAAGGTGCCATGGAGGAAGCACATGCATTAAATAGGGAAAACAAGATTTTAATCAAAAAGCAATAATTAAGAAGTGGTGGGTGAATAGAAAAAATGGGATTGATCACAATAATTTGATAATGAAAATGATTATTAGTGAGGATGTAAACATAGAGGCGCAAGTAAAAGAGTTAATAATGTTTCAAAGGTGTCAATAGAATACCAAAAATTTGTTCAAATAGGGGAATTTAATAATTGGAAAGAGCTTGGAGAGAAGAATAGGCAGGAAAAATATGTCTAGAAATTTGGAAGAGAAAAAAGAAGTGATGGCACAAGGAGGTGAGAACATTCAGTTAGATGGATCATGATAGTCTACAAGGAAGTGTCAGTTTGTAAGGTATTGATTATCCTATGGAGAGAGATATCATAATGAGGAAATACGGGGAATAAACACTTAATAATGTGTTCTAATTGTTTGAGCTAGAGGAAGGTCAAGTAGTAGACATGATATAGCCTAGGAAAAGTGGATCCAACCCAAGCCAACAATCCTATGAATTTTAAAAGCCTAGAGTTAACCCCTAAATTTTTATTTTACTTTTTACTTAAAAACACCTTTTCTTAGTAGTTTGGGATATATAGTAGTGAAAACAAAATTAAGGTGGGAATACAAGTATAAGTGGCATATGTTATGTTTGAATTTTAGTTCAAGTGGGGAAGTAAGCCTAATTATTCAAACGTGTACATAAGGTTTTATCTTGGTTAACAACCTAACCAACAATATGGTTATGGTATTTCCAAGAAATTTATGAAGGGTATTGGTGATGAAAAACCACATTCATTCTTATGGGGATTCATTTGGAGGGTGAAAAGGATTGTAATGCTAGTTTATAAGTTGATAAAGTTCCTAACCACATTTTGGAGGAAGCTTCTCTAATGCTTCATGAAGTTCATATAGATTTATCCCTACGGTTTAGCTAAGCTCTTTAACAAATTATAGGTGATATTTATATCTAAGTTCTAGAGGTTAAACATTGAACAAAAAAAAATCCCTAAGCTGGAGGAGATCAAGAAAATGGTTGGAGAAATTTCTCAGGAGTATGATGAAAAATTAAAAAACTTGATCAACAAACTCTCTTATATGATCCATAAAACTCAACACAGATAATGATCCATTCAAAGTTTGTTTCTTTTTAATAGTGTACAATTAATGCAATAGTTATGGGTGACATAGAGGGATGCCTTACCTTAGGCCATGAGGATAGAATCTTGTATGGTGAACATCCATTTCACTAAAAAAATTCATGCTTGGTAGGATCTAAGAGAGAATTATGTAAGTAGTTCCTTCTAGGTAAAAGACATTGGTATTACTATTGTTAAATGGGGTGGCATACAAGGATTCATTGGTAGCTATTGATGCAAGAGGATAATTTCAACAATTTATTTCAAACTTTGTATTTTTCCTTCAGAAGGTCTTAGAGATTTAGAGAAGAGGAATTTTTTTTCCTTGTTGCCCTTTAATTCTGTATAATTTCTAAATACATATTTAGGATAGGAAATTTTAGTAATTTCAGGTAGAATTTAAGATGTTGTTTGGATTTTAAGGCCAACTAGTCATTATGGAAGTTGAGTCTTAGGATTAGGATTACTTGTGGTATCATATGCATATTTCAAAGTCCAATACACCAAGGCAAATACATGGAGAATATTTGGGGGAAATGTGATTGTCCATAAAATGTAGATCGGATTTGGGGACCTTGTAGCTCTTTTCCTTGGACCCTACTAGTTCTTACAGGTTGTATATGGAACAGTTAGTAGGAAAAGGGATAATATTCCCAAGAATATTAGTGTTGGAGCACCTATGGCTTGTGATAAAGGATAAGGGGTTGTAGGAGTTAAGGGGTTCAAGTGTTTAAGAGTCAGGGGTTAAGGGAAAAGGGTAAAAGGTTAGGGATTAGGGGGTTTATGGGTTAGGGAGTTGAGGTATAGTGGTTTTAATGGTTAGAGTTTAATGGATTGGTGGATAAGGGCTTTAGGGGTTAACGATTAACTATAAAGGGCTTACAGGTCATGGGATTTAGGGGTTAAGTGCCTAAGGGTTATGGTATTTAGGTGTCAATGCATTAAGGGGTTAGGGGTTAATGAGTTTATGAATTAGGGGTTAAGGGTTAAGGGGCAAGGTTTAAGAGGATATGGGATTAGGGTTTATGGGGTTCAAGGATTCTAAGTTAGGGGTTATGGGTTGGGGGTTAAGGGGTTAGTGGCTTGGGGTTTAAGGGATCAAGGGGTTAATTTTAATGAGTTATGAGAGTAGGGGTTAAGGGATTGTGGCTTTTGAGTTAAAGGGATATGGAATTTAATGGTAATGCATTAAGTGCATATGGGGTGTGATAATGTGGCCCCTAATCCCCTTATCACAACTAATGGGGGTTCCTCTATAATTTTTTCTCATTGCCTTACCTATAGGTCCCCTAACCCCTATGCCTTAAGGCCTTACGGCTCCTTCTCATTATCTAATGTTAGGATTATAGATATTTCTATACCATGCTCTAACCTCTCACTTCTACCCATCCATTCTACCTTTATGTCCCGTTGCCCCATTCAATACACTAAAAGATCCCCCTCCCCCAAAATTCATGAGAATTGAACATTTGTCCATTTATACTGGTGTCTTGGGCATAAAATCATACTCTTTTCTACTAGAGGTATTAGATGTCATTTCAATGAGCTACAATTATAGGTGAGAGCTATGCATATCTAAATAAAGGTGTATCAAGGGGCTATTACTCTATTGGATATAGGATTGGACGATTTTAATTTTTAAATTAGCGAAATGTAAAAGATGTGAAGACAATATCCATTCTTCTTCTTTCACCAAGCCATGTAAAATAAATGAAGAAAATAGTATCGAACCCTTGGAGAAGGAAAGTTGAGAGCAACAATTAGCATAAACAAACAAAGAATCCAATGAGCTAAGCTGAGAGAGGTCTCCCTTTGTAAACAAGCATCCATAGGCTTGTCAAAGTTAGTATGAATCTTTACTAGAAGTTGAGTAGTCTTTACATCACCAACCACATCCAATAGAAAGGTACCAACCCCTGTAATAAAAATGATGTCTCCAAAGAAGGTGTAGTCAATACCAATAATATCATCTTATGAATCTATTACAATATGATTTTAAAAGTATGTTTCCATATATGTGTGAAAGAAAAAAACCATTTGATTAGAGAAAGGAACTATTTTTTAAGACCTCAAGAAACCCCCTTTAAGGAGACAAGAGGGGTTTGAAACCATAGAATACAAGATTATCTATGAACACTAGCTCTAATGTATTTTCTGCATGTGTTTGTTCACCAAGTTTGACATGTGATAGACAATATATGAAGCATTTTTTTTTTTTCCGTTTATCATATTCATTAGATATCATGTTGCTAAGAATGAAGTGTTTGGATTAGAGTTAAAGTTTCTATTTTAGTTTGTTGCATTTATGTTTCTTTTACAATATAAATCTTTCTGGTCTATTATGCTAAGATAGTTTTTCTTTCAAATATTCAAGGAATATGTGAGCTAATATAATACCATATTGTAATATTTGAAATAACATGATGAACTATTTAGAACAATTTATGGTGTTGGATTGGTCCAAATGTTTATTTTTGGATGGATCGATGTACATCTTTATATCCAATAGACAAAAATCATTAAGAATTGTTGCAAGTTTGTTGTTGACATGTTGAAGTACCATTGAGAATTAGAGGTAGAATATTTAGACTTGTATGTTGTCCCATATCCGAGTGTGATGATACCTTGTGGCGGTAGGAAAAATTTCCATTTTTTGAACTCTTGAATATATTCTATATGCTCTTGAGAGGATTTCAACCTTTCAAATAAAATTACAAACAAATGTACATTCATGTGATAATTACTAATTGATTTGAGGGTGACTCAACACACTATAGCATGTTGCCTTATTGAATTTGTTAGTAAGTTAGGGTTTGATCAGTTTTTAAGCTTCAGTGGCATATATTATGGTTGTTCGTGTTTTCGAGAAGCCAGTTTGGAGTGGAGGTTTCGCTTCCTTTATTGAATTCATTTTATTTTGTTCTTATTCTTATGCATGACCATTGTGGTATATTATCGTTTACAAATATTTTCTTCTTATGTACAGAAATTTTTTTTTGTTGCATCCTTGAAAAACTTGCACAATTTTCGTCATTTATCTATGTAGTACCTTGAGATGTCTTGCTTCTTTCAGTTGGGCTGGAATTTTCCACCTCAAGAGGGTTGTTAGCTATTGTCTAGCTAAATTGATACAACATTTTTTCTTGTTTTATTTATTTATTTCTCTTCAAGGAGGTGTTTCCTTTAAAGTCTAGAAGAAGCATTGAAACTGGAATGATTATAACACTCATCAAAAGTTGTATGTTATCATGGGTAAGACAACCCTCAAAGGGTGAAACATTAATTAGAAGTGTTATTCTTAATCCAAATTGCAGTGAAAAGGTGGGTACTCCTTCAAACTGTCGTGGACATGCCCCTGGTCCAAACTTCTTATTTTCGTCTCTGAGGTAATAAAACATTTGTGGTTAGCCTGAGACACCACTTTATTATCAATGTGTACATATTTTTCAATTCATTAGTTTTCTATGTGCTTTACAATCATATGTCTTTTGAACCCACATTTTATTTTTTTCCTTTTCAATTGGTATGATAAGCTATTCATTCTAAGATGTAAATGGGTATTTATTTTTTTCGACATCTCTTCTCTACTGTGATTGATAATTGATGCTTGTTTTACTCCTCTATTACTCTTAGTAACTGTTAAGGTTCTAACTTGGCAACATATGTTTTTTATGTGCATGTATTGTTGTGTTATTGACTGTTGAATTCCAAAGAAAGCATTATTTATTTGATGGAGCATTGATTGTTTTAGATCATATACCAATGTATTATACTATATGTAGGAAGAAAATAATTTTGAAAAATGATATTTTCGAAGTAAGTATGTGTGGAGGTTCAGAGCATCCAAAAATTCCTAGTGTATGTGATACAAGTAAAAGTAGTGTTCGGGTAAAACTCAATGATGTTGCCATGGTTGAGAAAAAATATTATAAGAGTAAAGAACTTGGCAAGATTAGCTTGAATAATTCCGTTATTGCAATGTCATTTTCGCATACACAAAGAGTGGCATTTTAGTTTTGGGTCGTTACACTAATTCCTTTTTACATGTGTTCACTTAACACATGAAATGAAAGAAAGACAAGCTTACTTCCAGAAAAGGAAGTCCTCCATCTTGTTAGTGACTAAAACCTGAAGGTAAACCTCCCAATGAGTTTTTGATATATATCTTATTCAGACACCTAAGATGACTGGGCACCCCCCACCATATCTATCCCTCGACCATTCAGTTAGTTGAACAACAGTTTCTTTTTCATTTTTTTCTTTTCAAAAATGTTTAATAAATGAGGAATTTGAGTGGGCTTCCTTCTATTTAGATGCTAGGTATGAGAGATAAGCTCAAAAAAACCCATAATTTGTATTCAATCTCAATGTTCCCATCCTTACAAATTCATGCTATACATCTAGGGTAGAGAGGAGTTAAATGGAACTGATGAACATGTTAACAATTAGTGAGCCACACCCATTAGGTGTAAAATAAATGGTAACAAATTTTATGCAATGGGTTGTTACAGGGATTAACTTTCATCACTTTATCAACCTCAACAAAGTGTACCATGTTGGCCCATTTGTTTTGCTTGATGTGATATAGTGTTGCTAGAAAAAGTAATTTTGATAACTTTATTTCCCTCTACATGTCTATATTCTCCTACTTCTTTGTTCTCATACATCATATATTGTGATTTGAAGCGAACCCTTCATTTTGGTCTATCTCTATATCTCAGTTGCTTATACTCCTAAAACATGAGCATGAGAGAATAGGGTCACTACGGAATTTGCATGGGTATGAATATTCATTGGATTAACCACTCTTACATTGGCTCGTCTTGATTTTTTCTAATCAGATCTATATTCGATGCCTACTCCTTCAATGTGGGTATGAAATCGAGTCCCAAATCAACGAATAACTCCTTCATAATGGGTTACCCCAAATAAACATACATCTTAACACGTATGTGATTCAACCAAACAGATTTTCGATGCATATTTGTTTCTTCTATTTTAGAGTTAACAATTATACCATGGTCATAACCATTAGTCAGAGACTAAAATTTTTACAGTAGTGCAACCTCCCATGAAAAATAGGAGAAGGCTAATGATAGAGGAAAATGCAGAGTATATGAATATTGATGGTATGGATCAATAATTTTGTGGGAGCAGACATAAGGATGATATTTTTTATTTTTTTTTTAGCATTTGATTGTGAACATTTGTGTGTTGAAACATAGATTTAAAAATATCAACCAAATCATTTCTTAAAGAGTTGATTTTCATTGAGATGTGGGGTAATTTCAAGCTAATCTATAATAATATTTGACATCTTTGAATTACTCTATTTTGTTTTGGTAAGTAATAATAAGACCTTAAAAGTCTTTGAATGTATTTTGTTTTCATCTAAAAAAGCCCTTGCTGAAAGTGAAATCGAGAAATTTTGTAATATGACGGTAAAAAATCAAGCTATATTTTGGATTGTTTATTCTTCTCAGTGCTGGTTTCTTCTGTAAGGTCTTAAAAATTAGCTATTAGCTCGATTATTTTGGAAAGTATATTTGATATATGCCTAAATGTTTTGCGTGTGTTCCTTTTCTTCATCTGATGTGTTTTGTGCATGTGTTTCTTCACCCAGTTTGACATGTGATATAAAATATATGAACCCTTTTTCTTCGTGTATCACCTTCATTAGATATCATGTTGCTAAGAATGAAGTGTCTGGATTAGAGTTAAAGTTTTTTATTTTAGTTTTTTGTCTTTTTATGTCTTTTAGAGTATGAATCTTTCTGGTCTCTCGTGCTAAGGTAGTTTGGATTTTAGATATTCGAGGAATATCTGAGCTAATATAAGACTATGTTGTAATCTTTGAAATAACTTGATGAACTATTCAACACAATTTATGGTGCTAGAATATTGATCTGGATGTTTATTTTTGGAGGGATGTGAATCTATGTATCCAATAGACAAAACACATTAAGAATTGTTGCAAGTATGTTGTAGAAATTTTGAAGTGTCATTAAGACTTAGAGGTAGAAGATTTAGAATTGTATGTTGTCACCTATCCGAGTGTGATGATACATTGTGGAGGTAGGAAAATTTTCCATTTTCTTTAAATATTGGATATATTATCTACGCTCTTGAGAGAATTTATTTCTTTCGATCTTTCAAATAAAATTACAAAAAAATATTCCTTCATTCTATAATTACTAACATTGGGATTATCTTATTACTGATTTGGGGTGAATCAACAAAGTATAGCATGTTGATCCATTTGTTTTGGTTGATGTGATATGTTGTTGCTAGCAAAAATGGAGAGTCACGCTTTGTGACACATTTTCAGACTTCAAAATGATTTTTAAATGGCTAACACACTATTTCATATTTAATTTATTTTTGAGGAAATAAATTATCCTCCTTCTTAACTTATGGCCTAGAGTGAGGTTGTTGGTACCAGGGAAGATCACAAGTATACTCACTTAAAAGTTAACAAGGCTCTAAGATAACCCCAATTGACTAAATTTTGACCATTGGGTATTGCTTCAGGATGCAAGTTGGCCTCCCTCTAATCTTGGAGGAAAGATATAGGTTGTTTGTACTAGGTCAACTTGTGGTATAGACTCATTTAAGACCATAACATAGTTACTTTATTCCATAGCATAAAAATATCAAATTATGCAAGTTGAACTTGGGTGGTGAGGATAACAAGTATTCTACACAACCACCCAAGCGAGGCTCAATTGGTATCACATTCCTTCATATATTTACTTGTTTCTTATTCAAGTTGTCAAAAATATGTTGTGGAGGGGTTTCCTTTTCTCACATATGTGTGCTCATATATTATTTGATGTCTAATTAGATTGTGACCATAAAATTATATTATTATTATTATTATTAGACTACACTTCAATCTATACTTTTACTATAATACATTTATTGGAAGATATATCTCAATTTATGTGTTTTCCATAAGGTGCATCTTAGTATATTCAATTAATTAAAGATACATAATCTATTCACAATATATTCAAGTACTTAAAGGTATAGAATATATTCACTTTGGATGTGAGATATTAGTAATAACCCACTCAATGGTACAAAATCTATTCACATTGGACCTAAGTTATAATGTAGAAACTCCATGGTTGAGGAATGGTTCCTACGGAATTCCTCGAAAAAGGAGTGTTCAATTGGGTATGTTATACATATGGAAAACTTTGGCTAACATCCAATTGGATATGTTATACATAGTTCAAAATTAGGAGATAACAAACCATATTGTTGCACATAAAAATGCACTACTCCTCAAATATTACGGTAAGTGCAAGAGTATTGATTGAAGATAGTTTAGTCACATCATGCAATTATCACCCAACTATATAGTAGAGAGACCAACATGGAAAAAAAAACATAGAATTGATTGATGGACTCACTTTCATGGGCAGTTCATGAACATTTTTATTTTCTTATATAATGTACTTTTACCCACATCTGTAGATCAAATAATAATGGAATTCATAATAAAGTTTTCTTGGTGAAGTAATTCATTTTTTCTGCAAGATCACGTTACATAGCTATAATGTCTCATGTTTTTTCATCCATCCAACCAGAAACATATCTTGGTATAATTTTGAAGGAAATCCGACTCAAATTATCAAAGAATCTGCACGCGATATCATTAAAAAATTATGTTTCTCCTTATATGTTGATTATTTCTTCTCTTCATTGTGTTTTGTATATAAATTCATTTCAATTCATTCATATCATATATACTCTGTCGCCTAGTTCCAATTCAAAGGTTGAGTTCATAAAATTGTTTGTTGTTCTTTATTTGGAAAGTGCTTGTGGCTTGAATAGGTTTCAAGAGATGGGAATATCAAATAGTCATTGACCAGGCTAATGCAAGTTTTATATGTATGATGTGTAGCTTCACTCCCTGATGTCTCTAATTTGGTTGTGCATTTAGGAGCTAGAAAGGTCATCCTTCACCCACATTTATTGTGAGCTCAATCAACTAGTGGATAAGCTCTCCGAGGAGGTATAAGAGTAGCTAGCCGATGAACTATCAACAAGATCAAGGTTGTGGCACATCCCAAGAAAGGGAAACTCACAAAATTTAAGCTAACAATAACCCCTACTCCTAAAGTTGACAACCTGTCTCCCTCAAGGACCACTACCACCTTTCCTTCATCAGGCAATAATTCCTCAACAACTCACTCAATTGCATCATTTATATACCCCCAACAATCTATTTATGTTATTATGCCCATAACATTTTTTGAATAATCTAATGTTTCATATCAGTGAATGTAAAATTCCAATTTACTATCTGAAAACCAAATTTTCATCCCTTGTACCTAACGAGCCTTCTTCATTGAATATTTTATTGAATGGCATTTTGTTTACTAATTTTTATAATTCAATAATTTCCCATCTATTAGGATGCTTCTCTATTTCATGCCTTACGTTGTTTCCTTCGCAACAAATAGTGCAATTGCTAGTTTAGTTTTTTTCACATATTAAAAACAATAAAAAAATTTAGTTGATGGAATGTAACTTAATTGAAAATAACTTTGTTATGAAGTATTATCTAAAAACATGAGATTAAAAGTTCAAATCCTCTTGAGTGGCCAACCAAAAAATGATATTTTTTATCTGTTTCGTTATTATATTGCTAGAATGCGGTTCAGTGAAAAAGGGAAATATAATATAAAAGAAATAAAATTCACATGATTAAATTTCATTTGGTTTGAATATCTATTTTCAAAAATTAAAAATATAATTATCCACTATCCACTCATGGAATTTCAATACAAACTTCCCAATGTTAATCGTTTTGTCTTAATTGCTAAATGTCTTAAATGGGTTTAGTATTAATTGTCATTGTCTTACGTGGCCATTGTCTTAAATATAAAGTTTGTCTCAAAGATTTTGTCTTAAATATAAAAAAATTTCTTAAAATATTTTTGTCTCGAACATAAATATAATTTTTTTTCTTAAAATATGTTTGCTTCAAACTGCTTTTTCCTTAAATATAATTTTTTGTCTTAAAATATTTTTGTCTCAAACTATTTTTGACTTAAATATAAAGTTTTGTCTTGAAATACTTTTGTCATAAATTGTTTGTCTTAAATAATTTTTTCTCAAATTGTTTCTATCTTAAATATAAAGTTTTGTCTCAAACTATTTTGTCTCAAAATACTTTTGTGTTAAATTTTATATTTAAGACTATTTCATTGATATCAAATTTTAATCTAAAATAGAAAATAAATTTATAAAAAAAGGTCTTAAAAATACCATTAATGTAATGTAGTAGTGAGAGAGGCTCGTCCACATTGCAAGTTTCTACGCACGGTCATATAACACACTCCACGCACAAGCTTATTCACACAATCCTTAACTAACACAAGTAGCACTCTTTACACAATGATCAATCAATTCAGACTCACAAACCTCACTCCATACCAAAATAACGCAAAATGACGCAGACAATTTGCAAAGTGAGACCCCAATTTCTGATGACGATTCACATAAAACTCCAAGCTACTTAAACTTTACTTCTCAACAGAAATTCGAAACCTTTCTTCCTTCTTCCAAAACTAAGCTACATTCATTTTCATATTTGGCTAAGAAGACTCTAGAATTCATGAGAGTGAGGAAGTTTTCCCATTTTTGAAATGTCTTGATTATAGATATTTTGAAGGTGTTGAATTTTTCATATTTGGCTAAGAAGACTCTACAATTCATGAGAGTAAGGAAATTTTTCCATTTTTGAAATGTCTTGATTACAAATATTTTCAAATTGTTGAAATTTTTTATTCTTTACATGATTCTAGGATTTTGTGGAAAGTTTTTTTTTTTTTAATTCTTAAGAAGATGTTCTGCATTTATGATCTCACAAGTAGGATATTTGTTGACGAAGGAAAAAACATAAAACAATTATAATTAGCTAATTATTTTATAGTATGGTTTAAATATTTATGTCATAAGGCATCACTATTTGAAAACAACTCCCTTAGCTGCCACTATGTTCATGTTTGAGCCATTGGTTCAAAATCACTATTTGAAAACAACTCCCTTAGCTACCACTATGTTCATGTTTGAGCCATTGGTTCAAATGTTAGACGATTGAAATGTTTTACGCCATTAGATCACGTAAATATTTTTATATATGTTTTTTTGTAATATTAATTTTTTTCCTTTTAATAATTTAGAATGAATTTAGGTTTTGGTGATGATACAAAAGTTGTAATGTCATGTTTAACATTTTGACTATGTCAAATTACACAAAATTAAAAATAAAAGTAAATTAAATTAAAATATTGACATATTGTAATGAACATTTTAAATAGGTCAAAATATAATAAGAAATAAAAATAATAAAATAAAATAATGATAAACTATAAACATAGCTCATGATATTGACCCACTGTATTCATGTGGAATTTTGTTTCTTTATAAGGGGAACTATGATGTCCTAAATCAATCTTAACTCTAGATCTAATTATTTAATAAATTATTTTTAAATGTTTATAACCACTATTATTTTAAAATTTTACTCAATAAAATGTATCTAAAGTTTCATACATCCAAATATACATA
Organism: Pinus albicaulis; assembly: GCA_034641835.2. Lineage (NCBI taxonomy): Eukaryota > Viridiplantae > Streptophyta > Pinopsida > Pinales > Pinaceae > Pinus > Pinus albicaulis. The sequence continues at coordinate 681,427,425 of CM076579.1, forward strand.
GTTTTTATTCTTTTAAAATTTTACTTAATAAAATGTATCTAATTTTTCATACATCTAAATATACATAGTTTTTCTTGTTCTCTATTATTTTTGTTACAACTATTTTATTATTTCCGAAAATACATGGTTTTTTTGTTATATATTATTTACGTTACAATTTTTTTATAATTCGTGAGTATTATTTCTTAAAATATAAAAAATTAAATTAATAATGATTTTTTTTTTTAAATGTGTGAATCTTTTTTAAATTTCCAAATTATTTGAGAGGACATGATTTATCTTGAGGAATAATGATGAATTTTCATAATTCTCATTTCTTAAATAACACTAAATTTACCTTTAAAAGGGTCGGTAACAATTGTTTGTATCAAAGTCAAGGATACAAAAGAAATGAGACATGGTGAATAGAAGCTTCCAACTTTACAACAAGCCCTAAAAAGGCATAAGTTTGAATGTATGGAATCCATTTTCCTTGATACGATGAGAAGTGCAATGAAAAATATTAGAATTTGGAAATTGTCACGAAGCTTATCTCATGTTCCATTCATTTAGATCTGAAGTATATGAAAGAAGAAAAACAGGACAATGGATACTTATGAAGAATGTATAATTCTTTACAAGGAAATGACGTTGACAAGGCTATGGAGGACCAAATAGCAGAATTAAAAACAGAAGATGACTCTTCATAAAATGGTTTACTCAAGGATTTTGGAATCCAGGTGAGCTACATTCTCTCACTAATTCAAGAAAGTTCTCAAAAAGAGACAGACAATAGTGATATAGAGACAATTTATTCATAAACAAGAGAAAGCTAGAATTATAACCCGAGATAGAGTTATGGGAAGAGAAACATTCCAATTATAAGGAGGACTCAGAAAATACTAGACCAAATACACTTACCTATTTCAGTCAGTTGAAAAAAAAGGGTATCTCTAAAGGGTCACTTGGGGAAGAACCTATTATTTAAAATATCGGGAAAAATAATTTCATTTCAAAACAAAAATGTACTCAGAAGGGAAGGGATTTATTACATTTAAAAAAATTTCCCATTCTTGTCACTGCAAAATTTGATTGTTTCTTTTTATTTGATGGGAAAATAAAGGATCTTTAAAAGGCACTAAAGTCTTGAATTATGATCCTTAAAGAAGTTGCTAGATTCCCTGATTATGAGTTGATTTTTTCTTCTTACTTTTGGGCCTTCATGATGTAGTGGAATATTGGTTGTTCAAAGAGGAATTATGGCAATATGATTGTAGATAATTTATTAATATAAATTATCTGAACTGGGATTAATTAATCATCCCAAAGGGTTAAAAAGGGCTCAAATGTATATTATCCATAAAATTGATGATTAAGATAACTCTATTCTCTTTGTTCAAATGACATATGAAGGTGGATTTGCCATACTTAAGCTTATTAGTAGTCTCTTATGAAGTACAACATGTCATAGTGATAAGTTTTTATTCCACTAAATAATTCTAGCTGTAGAGTAGAGTAAGAATTCTAGGAGTAGTATCAGAGGAATTCAACATTGCAAATGTGATAGAAGCAAATAATTTCATGGAATGGTGAAGTATGCCCAACTTGGTCGTAAAAACCAAGTGCATCCTTCATGCAGAAAAAAATAAACATGCAGATTTCGTCATATAGATGTCTTGAGTACTTTGGCCAAAATGTCTCATCCATCACGAAAAAAACATCTTACATGCAATTAATAACAAAGAATTTGTTCCACATCAATTACCCAATATGGAAATTTTTATTTGAGGTCTCGTAAACATAATTCTGCAACCCGAGAAAGTTCCTACTACCTCTTCTTTGTTATATGCTATTATTTTCTATACCACAACCTTATGGCATTTCCTTTGCAACATATGGCGCAATTTCTAGTTTATGATTTTATGATTTCACAATTAGGATATTTGGTGACAATGGAAAAAACATAAAACAATTATCATTGATTGATTATTTTATAGTATGGTTTAAATATTTTATGATTCTATACTTTTCTTGACATATTTTTGGGTAAGGTTTTATAAAGAATATAATTACATGTTATTGGAATAATATATCTGAATTGTTAAATATATATAGAATAATTTTCCGAAGTGTATTTAGAAATTTGCATACATTTCTACAAAAACAAATACATTTCAAACAAAGAAAAAATAAATAAATAATAATAATATAGATATTATCTATTTTTTTTTCATATTAGTTTTTTTTTTTTAAACAATTTTTGGCCAAATTATAATATATAATTTCATTAAAAATTGTTCCCAAAAATCCTCCAAAATAAAAATATGTTTTTGAATGCATAAATGGGTAAAAAACTATGAGAAACCTCATTGTCCAGAGATCATAACTCAAACTTGTGATTCCAAGAAATCCTTGTCAAATATTTAGCAAATTTAACCCAAAATATATCTATAAAAGCTCCAAAACATAAAACAGTTAAACCACAACAATAATTAGAGGATAGAAACATTCTACAACTTGATATGATGGAGATATGTTGTTAAACACACGCATAGTAAACACACACACAAGTAGGAAAATAGGCGTGAGTTTTTATTACCATTAATATGATGTATATTTAGAATAAAATGGTGTGAGTCTTGGATTCCACACTCCAAGGTCACTTGGACTCCTCTTTGTCCATTCAGTTTCCACACCTACCCATAGAGGATTAGGTGTCCAACATTCCCCCACTTAATCCGAAGGGGTATGTGTGAGTCTGTTGTGGTAAAACACAACCCCCCCATTTTTGACTTGTTCACTTCAAATAATGGGGACCCTTTTTATAAATTTTTGGCTAAGAACCTTTTAGGATTTTATTTAGCTGATTATCCTACGCTTTTGTTAAATTTTCATTTTCTTTGGATTCTTATTTTTATTGTTTTGTTAAAATCGATTTTTAATAAGCTTCCCATTGATGCTTGTTTTACCTCATTTAGTCAACTGGTTTAAAAATGGTACTCTTTTGAAGTCCCATCATTTATCTAAGTCTCGGTTAAAAATGCTATTTTTATTCTTTTTATTTATTTTCAGAGTAGCTGTAGTTTAGAAAAACTTAATATTAAAAAATATATATTATTATTAAAAAAAAAAAAAAAAAAAAAATGGATCCGTCACAGATTGCAGATCGCAAATTTCAGATTCGTCGCAGATCGCAGATCGCAAATTTCAGAATCCATCGTAGATCGCAGATCGCAAATTTTAGAATCCATCGTAGATCGCAAATCGCAAATTTCAGATTCGTCGCAGATCACAGATCGCAAATTTCAGAATACGTCGTAGATCGCAGATCACAAATTTTAGATTCGTCGCAGATCGCAGATCGCAAATTTCAGATTCGTCACAGATCCCAATATCGCAAGATCACAATTTTGCAATTTCGAATCCATCGCATATCGCAATATCGTAAGATCGAAATTTTGCAATTTCGGATCCATCGAATATCGCAATATCGCAAGATCACAATTTTGCAATTTCGGATCCATCACATATCGCAATATCACAATTTTGGATCCATCGCAATTTTTAGAACATGCACATTTAAAAAACCCCCATCCAAGGTTCTTGCGATTCGCGATGTGTTAAAATTTTTTAATATAAAGTTTGTTTTTTTCCTTTTTTTGTTTCATCCCTTATGCCTCCCGTATCTCCACCTCACGTCACCCTCACCTCACACTCCACTCACCATATCCCTCCATAATCTCACGTGGATGAATTAATGGGTTTAGATTGATTTCAATGGTTTGTTTTATGGGTTTTAGGTTTGGATTGATTCCAATGGTTTGTAAATTAATTTTTATATTTTTTATATTATAATAATTATATTATAATTATAATGTTTATTATAATTTTAATATAATTTGAACTATAATATTAATTGTATTTAAATTAACCTTTTCAAATCATTTGTATATTAATTTAATTTTGTAACTGAATTAATTTTTATTTAGTTAATAATTAATTTAGAATTAATTATTAGATAATTAGAATCTAATTTAGGATTAAATTTCTAATTAAAAATTCTGATTTTTAGCCCAGCAAACAGAATTTCTAGATTTATGCCAGATTTGACTCATCAACTTTGGAAGCTCATAGATTGAGTTATACTTGACCAAATGAGGTCTAGGACGGCTCATTGGAAAGATAAAATCAAGGAGAACATTTATGAGGAGGTTTTACTGACAGATTTGATGATTTATTGGGTAAAAAATCAGGCAGAAGATCAAGCTCCAAATTTCTAAAAATAAAATCAATTTTCTGAGTTTTGTTTTCTTCATTTTCATTTGCCCAGCCTCTTCTAATTGTAGATTCATGCATCAATATTATCCTTGGTTAATTAAGATTGTTATGAGTATCAATAAGAAGCTCAAATTTCCTTTTTATTTATTTAAATAGAATTTGATTGGATTTGTTTTAAATGTTAGAAATAATATTTGGATTTTATTGTTCCATCTTAATTCATTTTAATTTATTTTTGCAGGAAAAAACAATAGAAGGGATATTGAGGAAAAATATTTCAATCAATGAGAAGACTCCAACAATTAAAGATTGGAATTTTTGAGCAATTAAAGTTGGATTGGGCAGATTTTTTCTTCAACAAACTCTCTTCTAAAAATACTTTTGGGAGGATTATAAATTGCAGATGGCAAAATGTAAAAAAGGGGCTGCTCTCCTCTGCAATTCCAGACTTCTAAAAGCATTTCTGTTATAGGAATTTAGAGTTGTAGATGGGGAGGAGAGAAAATTTCAGATCTGAACATTAATGAGGGTTTATTCTTTATATCTTGAATTATGCATGATGGGCAGAGTTTGCATTTCTGCAGCTCTAGTCTTGAAAGCAGAAATTCAAGTAATGTAAAGTACTATTAGAGACCAGGATCAGAGAAGCAGATTCAATTAACTGGTATTTTTGGCATTTCTATATCAAATACCAGTTTCATTTTTATTTTAATAAAATTGTTGTTTCATTTTATTCATGTTTTTGGCATTTCTGTTGATATAGATAATTTGTCTCAAATTGTTAAGTATCTCTGCTCTTATGAATTAAACTCTGATTTCTGAGTAACCATTACTTAGAAATTTGTCTTATAATGCTGATTTATTAAATAGTAATGTGTTGTGAATTTCTTCCACATGTTATTGTTTAATTATTAGTTTGACTGATATGATAATCGATATCATTTTTGTGAATTTCTTCTGGAGTGTTGTTGATTTATTATTTTAGTCAAATGGTCTCAATAGAATGTGTTTTGGTACTCACAAATGTGAGCTAATTGAATTTATTCGTTAGTTTGACATTAATTAAAAGCCAGACATATTTTAATTCTCATCACTTAATTATCTTGCTCTTAATTGGGTTAGATTTTCATCTACCTGATTGAGATAGGATTTAGATTAGTTTCTTTTTGCTTGCATTATAGAATAAGTTTGCATTTAGATTAATTTCTACATTCTTTTAAGTCCTCTTCTCGAAGAGGCAAAATCTTAGTTGTGGTTTGGCTGAACCCAAATCAGCTTAAGGGTCATTCTCTTGCCTGATCAGCAAGAAGAATTGATCTGATATCCCTGTCTATTGGTAGTTAATGATACATCATAAACCAATAGCGATAGGGAAAAGGTAACTGGACCTAGTTAAACCAGTCGGAGCCACTATCATAAATGGAAAAGGAGCTGCATTAAGGTCCGGACCGGGTGGTTATCCCCCAATGTTGTAGCAGCGATTTTCGAGGCTTCAACATTTTTGGCGCTAGAAGGAGGGCCTGAAACTTGTTGTCTGTTGGAGTCTTTTCAATTTTAACATTTTATTTAATCACAATGGCTCCTTTTAAACTTCCAATTTGGAGTTGTGTCCATGGACGTGCATCTTCCAATACTCCACCCGAAGTGGTAAGACTCTTGTCTTAGGTAAAGTTTAATGGTGAGAGAAATTCTTCTGCTTTTAATCATGTCCTTCAATTTATTCAAAATGTTTCAAATTATGATTTTCAAGGAATTTATGAAGGCATTTTATGCAGAATTTTTACTCTCACATTTGCGGAAAAAGCCAGAAACTGGTGTAGAACTCTTCCGGTTGCCTCAATTCACAGTTGGGATCAATTTGTTACAAGTTTCATTTGTAAATTTGACCACTATGATTATGATCAGATATGTGATGAAATTGAATATCTACGAAATGAAAATGAGTCTGTTAGAGATTTTAATATTCGACTTCATTTGAATTGTTTAAAATTTAATGTCAAAGATGAACCTATGAAAGAAGAATCACTAGATTGGTTTGAACATAATTATTCTCTTCTTCCTATTCCCGATCCATATGGAATTAGTTCAAGCTTTGTTCCATCCTCTTCCAATATAGATTTGAAACCCAATTTGGATGTACAAATAAATTGTGATGAAGAGGTTTCACAAAGCTTGGAAAATATTTCTAATCAAATGCAAGAAAACAACAACAGCAATTTTGGAGAAAGACCTGCATTGGAATTTGAAAGTTTTTCTGCATTAAATTCAGAAAATCAGATTGAAAATCAGCAAGTGCAAGCAACAATCAAAGTAAATAATAGCATGCAAACTTCTGTACAAATTTCTGAATCTTTTCATGGTGAACAAATGCTGAAATCAGGACAGCAAAGCAGTCTTCTTCAAGAAAGCATGCGTACACAAAGGAATGATTTAGAATCCGAAATTTACAATGAGCATAATATACAAGAATTCTCAAACAGAAACATTTTTAAATGCATTATTTCAGATTCACATTTTTCCCTTTATCCTGATATTTTTAATGATGGTAATTTTTCCCCTCTTGGTGTTAATGATATTTCAGAAAATACAGAGGCTGATCTAAATTAATTACCATTAATTTTTTATCAAGATAGAGAAGCAATTAATGATCATTCTTTTGTCATTAATGAACATGAAATTCTTGTTCCTCCGTGTTTGGATATATTGGATAAGATTGAAGGGAATTATAGAGAATCTTGTGAAGTCATTTATGATAATTACTCTGACATTGAGGATGTTGATTTCTATTTTTCTCAAGAGAATCCTCATGATAAAATTCAAATAACATCTGAGAATGAGGAACATTTCAATTTAGAAATTATTCCAACTAATCCTCACTCTAAAGCAAATAATCATCTTCATGATTTCACTATTCGAGAAAATATTCCAATTTATGATTCATATCATGATCAAGCTTTCATTCCTATTCATAATCATAAATCTCTTTCTAATTCACAAGTTGAAATTCAAAATTACTCAAATTCCATAATTTTGGCCAATCCTTGTGAAAAAGAAATTATTTCAAAACAATCCCAATTGTGCTGTAACATTAGTTGTAACAATAGTGATTTCATTTTATTTTTGTTTCCTCAATTATTTTGTATTAAATCAGATTTATTTTCAGATTTTATTTTTCAGATTTTTGATACATTACGCTGGCATATTGAGCACTTTATTATCAAACATTCAATTGATACATTGCCCTGTTGGAAAATTGAAGTTTTATATTATAATCAAAAGCATCAAAAGCTATTTCAATTTCAATTTCAATCAATGCTAATGTTTTATCAAAAGCTTCTATCTTCTCAAAGGCAATATCAACAAGATAATGTATTTTAGAAATCTTCCAGCAATCCAATTTAATTAATAATTTTCCATTTCATTTAAAATATTTCCATCCATTTTTCATTAATTCATTTGAAAAATATTTGGAAATTTTTCCTTCATGGAAGATTGTCAATAGCTTAACATTTACACATAACACTAACAGTTTTTTCCAGGCCTTTGAATCTAAAATCCCACATCTACAATCTGGCATGTTATCTCTTTCTTTGAATATTTCCCAATCCTTAAAAGAAATTCATCCGGATTTCTATGATCCAATTGGTATTCAATTGGAAAGAAAATTTCATGAAAAGGAGATTTTAGATAAGCTTCTAACAATAGTTGTACATTCTACTTACAGATTTAATTTTCTTAGTTCAATTAGATTTCTATTTTTATTACTAACATTTGAACTGTACATATATGCAGGAATAAAAATGAGAGAATGGTTACACTGGAAATATGACTATACCTAGTCATTTTCATGTATATGGTTAGAATAGGAGTAGAATTAATTTAGTTAGTTTGTTTTATGTAGTTAATTTATTTTCAACAATTCTGTAGATTAAAAATAAAACAAAGAAATCAGCCATTTTCATACATGTTGAGTAAAAACATTTTCTTCCTATCAGAAAATTTTAATTCTTGTTTTCCTTTTTAAATTTTTACAGCAATACCTCTACTCTGTCTATTTTGAATAATCTCTTGATTAAATTCAATTAAGGTTGCACTTGGCATCAATCGCCTCAAAGCCACTTTTCTTAATTTTGGGATTTCCTTCTAAGATTTTCTTTTGAAATTTATATGATAAAGGTTTTGAGGATATAAAAGCTTCATGATCTCATTATCCAATGAAATGTATGACTTTCTATGATAAGCTTAATTCTGACTCAATCATTATTATTCAGTCTAACCTTTCGTGGCAATCATAAGTTCATATTATCTTCCTCGAAATTTGCTAAGCTGACCTTAAGGATGTCCATTTTGTTGTGTGCACACATTCAAATCTGTTTTAACATTTTTCCACAATTAGTGGCTTTATCCCATTTAGACCTTTAGTTTATTATCTGATGTTGCAAAATGCATCATATTCATTTACTAAAGGCATTATTGAACAGTCACTATAACAATACAGATCTTTCTCAAGTTAATTCGGAATGTGCAGAGGTAATAAATTGTTGTTGCAATTCAAAAAGGAAGCATAGTTTCATATTTATTTCTGGTAAATTTTATATTTCCTGAACATGAATAAACATATTTTATTTAGGCTGGTTGATCACTCTGATTTAGAATAAATAATAAGATGATTTTGAACAAAGTCAGAATTTTGATAAATCGAAGGAAGAATTTGAAGATTCATGAGGTAAAATCTACAGACAATTTCCTTCCAGGTATGCATTTACCAGTTCATTTTCATCTATTATTAGTTTATCTTTTCTTTAGTTTATTTTTGATACTTTTTCTGTTTTAATTGCAGGTTTTCATTTGTTTTCAAAACTTTAAGTAAGCAGCAAACCCATTTTAAAATTTGCAACAGGTTCAGGGAAATTTTATTTTGAGAATTTGAGCATTTTTAACTTTTCTTTCAACCATCATAAAACCCAATTGAAATTTCAAGCAATATTATAGGATTCAACGTGATTTTCATATTGTTGATACTTCAGTGAAAATTTTTGCAATATTCTCAGCCTGCTCATCTTCGTCAATCATTTCATTCCGATATCACATCATCCACTTCACAACCATTTGTAGCGAAATGTTTCATCGGAAGTAGCTCTTAGCAGTTTTGATAACAAATGGTTTAGAAAATATCTCCGATGTATTACTTCACTCATATGCCATATCGCATTTTGCATATCAGAGGTTTGCGGTTAAGTATACTTCCATTATCATGAATCGTCCATCTCCGATAAACGACTTTACCATGTTACGATGACCACATAATTTCGGACCCGATATGAAATTCAAATCAAGTTTATAAAATATCGCATCCATTCAATCGCAAATAATGGTAGGAGCGTAACTTTAAAAGGGTCGATGTCTCAGATCCGATATGTTATTAAATTTTCATCATAAATTTATCGGGTCCACTCTTCATCGCATATCGGCATATCAAGAAATGTTACATCATGTGCTTATGATCGCCGATTAGCATTGCCAATTAGAAATCGCCGATATCGCAATCGCTTCATCGCATTTTTAATTATTCTCACATCACAATTCATAATCTGCAATGTGCAATGTGCAATATGGGAAACACAATGTCAATATTCCCCGATCCCCAATATAATATATCTTTAATGATGTGATCGCTTCATTTCATTGCACATGTCCTCATTACATGTTTTCATATCGGCAATTTGCCATTGCAATCTCTGATGTGATAGCTTTCAATGCATGCCTCTGAGCCATTAACATTTAATCAATATATGGCATAGCAACAAAGGTGAAGTCTTGCAAATTAAAATTAAAGCATCGTGAAGAAACATGTGATGTGATCATCCAATACGACGATGTGTTATTTTAAAAGCGAGCTTGGATAACCACTATGGTAATAAAAGATGTTAATGAAAAATTTGCAACATATTCAAATCATTTTGATTTCTCATATATTTCAATTTTAAATATATAATTCCATAATTAAAAATAAATTCAAGACCTCTCTGTCTTCACATTTAAATTTTATTATCTTGGATGTGGTCTTGATTCTGGAAAATTTATAAAATCATGGAGTTTATATGAAATTTATAATATTTTGAGAAACAGTCATTACTGCAAATTTTCATTCTCATTTCTGATGCATTTGTTTTCCCTCGACCATTAAGCATTCCATTTTTTTTATTTTGCTGCTTACTTTAGTTTAGATAAAATAAATAATGATTTTGGGTTATAGGATTTTGGTTAGTTTGACTTCTTCAAGTTTTTAATGTTAATTAAAATAAGAAGTCAGCTAGTTTGGAGAAATTGATACCTTTCAGGTAAGATCAAAATCAATTATCCAATGGTAAGATTCATGTACCCACTTTCATTGATTTCCATTTCGTTACTTTAGTTTATATGATTCATGCTTTTATTCAGACTAATGAACCTAGTCAAGCATTTTAAGTACAATTCTCTTTTCTTTAATTATTTTTACTTGAATTTTAGGAAAATCTCATATCAAACAGAGATAACTGGTTCTTCTCCCGTGTGTCACCATTGTTGTGGTAAAACACAACCCCCCCATTTTTGACTTGTTCACTTCAAATAATGGGGACCCTTTTTATAAATTTTTGGCTAAGCACCTTTTAGGATTTTATTTAGCTGATTATCCTACGCTTTTGTTAAATTTTCATTTTCTTTAGATTATTATTTTTATTGTTTTGTTAAAATCGATTTTTAATAAGCTTCCCATTGATGCTTGTTTTACCTCATTTAGTCAACTGGTTTAAAAATGGTACTCTTTTGAAGTCCCATCATTTATCTAAGTTTGGGTTAAAAATGTTATTTTTATTATTTTTATTTATTTTTAGAGTAGCTATAGTTTATAAAAACTTAATATTAAAAATATATATATTATTCAAAAAAAAAAAAAAAAAATTCAGATCCGTCACAAATCGCAGATCGCAAATTTCAGATTCGTTGCAGATCGCAAATCGCAAATTTTAGAATCCGTCGCAGATCGCAGATCGCAAATTTCAGATTCGTCGCAGATCGCAGATCGCAAATTTCAGAATCATTCGCAGATCGCAGATCGCAAATTTCAGATTCGTCACAGATCGCAGATCGCAAATTTCAGATTTGTCGCAGATCGCAATATCGCAAGATCGCAATTTTGCAATTTCGGATCCATCGCATATCGCAATATCGCAATATCGCAATTTTTCAATTTTGGTTATAGGATTTTGGTTAGTTTGACTTCTTCAAGTTTTTAATGTTAATTAAAATAAGAAGTCAGCTATTTTGGAGAAATTGATACATTTCAGGTAAGATCAAAAGCAATTATCCAATGGTAAGATTCATGTACCCACTTTCATTGATTTCCATTTCGTTACTTTAGTTTAAGTTTTGTTGTTCTGATATATAAATCTGTTTTGCAGCTCTTCATAAAAGCTTCCAATCCTCCGCCAGATCATATTTTCGAAGTCCATACTCTTCTCCTGGCTTAATTTCAAGAAGCAGCGATAATCCTCATTGAAACAACTACGCTAGGAAGTTTCTGAACCTTTAATTCGTTTCTTTAAGCATTCCTTTTTATTAGAAAATGATTAAGATGATGCTTGGAAACAAAAAGATTGATATCAGACAAAAAGTACTCATTGTGGCTGAATTTTATCGTCATTGCTATCTAAAAAGCCTAAAACACTACAACCCTGCAAGGTATGATTTTTCTAAATCTCTACATAAGAAGGATTGATTACACGATTATTTCTTTCTTCATATTATTGAGACATTGGTATAAACATTCTTGTTTGAGTTTATCTTGCGAAACTTGGATTTTCCTTTCCATTTTTAAAATTTCTTCATTTTTATTTTTGTTTGTTAGTTTCTTTCTTATTTTAGAATAAGAATTCTTTTCCTTTGATTCTCAGTTTTGATTTTGGTGACTTTGCCATGATTTATATGGAAGGCCTTCTTATTACCTAACTATGGTCAGCATACATGGAGAAAAATTGTTAATAGTCATCTATTAGCTTTTTCTTAAATCTCTTACTAAAAGTTTGATTTTCTTATTATAAAGGTAGACATACTTAAGGAAGAGATTACCAATTTAGAGAAGTTGACAAAGTATCATAAAATCTAGAGAAATTTTTTTTCATCAAAATTGTAATCATTTTGAGATTTCAATACTTTATTAAGATCTTTCAAAGTTCTATTATCTGTCAAGAAAATTTATTTTTAACCAAGTAAAGACACTTTACAGCAAAGTACCTTTTAACTCTGAAATTGTCATTCTTAACTCTTAAGGAGTCAATAATTCTCCCTGTCCCTAAGAGTCTCATTTTTCTAGAGTATAATCCAGAGATATATTTAACTTAAAAGATAAGAGGTCTCATCATGAGCCTACTTACCATGATCATAGGGGAAAAATAGGCTGACATTACCAACACTGTTAAACAAACCAGGGTAATGGCTTATGATTGCAAAAAATTATAAGAAAAGGGGTCTCATCACGAGCCAGCTTGTTCAGTCCAATTATAACCAGTGAATGGCATTGTCAACTATCTGGCTACCAAACCAGGACAATGGCTTTTAAAATTTATAATAAAAATAAAAATAAAAATAAAAAATAAATAAATAAAAATAAACATATATAAATGGATTTATCTCTAGGTCAATAATTCTTAAAGATATGGGATTCTGAATCATTGGTGATTAAAAGGTAACCCTGTCGAGACTATAGATGTTTGCTGGCAGCAGTGGCTCTACCAGTGACAAATGAGTATATTTTAAAAGATAAGTTGTAAAGTGACCCCTGCTTTATCTCTACAACTAATTACGGACTGATATAGAAGCTTTGAAATATTTTAATTTATGAGGAATTTTAAGAAAAATTATAGTTAGATCATTCTTGCTTTTATTCAGACTAATGAACCTAGTCAAGTATTTTAAGTATAATTCTCTTTTCTTTAATTATTTTTACTTGAATTTTAGGAAAATCTCATATCAAACAGAGATAACTGGTTCTTCTCCCGTGTGTCGCCATTGTTGTGGTAAAACACAACCCCCCCCCCATTTTTGACTTGTTCACTTCAAATAATGGGGACCCTTTTTATAAATTTTTGGCTAAGCACCTTTTAGGATTTTATTTAGCTGATTATCCTACGCTTTTGTTAAATTTTCATTTTCTTTAGATTCTTATTTTTATTGTTTTGTTAAAATCGATTTTTAATAAGCTTCCCATTTATGCTTGTTTTACCTCATTTAGTCAACTGGTTTAAAAATGGTACTCTTTTGAAGTCCCATCATTTATCTAAGTCTGGGTTAAAAATGCTATTTTTATTCTTTTTATTTATTTTCAGAGTAGCTGTAGTTTAGAAAAACTTAATATTAAAAAATATATATTATTAAAAAAAAAAAAAAAAAATTCAGATCCGTCACAAATCGCAGATCGCAAATTTCAGATTCGTCGCAGATCGCAGATCGCAAATTTCAGAATCCGTCGCAGATCGCAGATCGCAAATTTTAGAATCCATCGCAGATCGAAGATCGCAAATTTCAGATTCGTCGCAGATCACAGATCGCAAATTTCAGAATCCGTCGCAGATCGCAGATCGCAAATTTCAAATTCGTCGCAGATCACAGATCGCAAATTTCAGATTTGTCGCAGATCGCAATATCGCAAGATCGCAATTTTGCAATTTCGGATCCATCGAATATCGCAATATCGCAATATCGCAATTTTACAATTTCGGATCCATCGCATATCACAATATCACAATTTTGGATCCATCGCAATTTTTAGAACATGCACATTTAAAAAACCCCCATCCAAGGTTCTTGCGATATGCGATGTGTTAAAATTTTTTAATATAAAGTTTGTTTTTTTTCTTTTTTTGTTTCATCCCTTATGCCTCCCGTATCTCCACCTCACGTCACCCTCACCTCACACTCCACTCACCATATCCCTCCATAATCTCACGTGGATGAATTAATGGGTTTAGAGTGATTTCAATGGTTTGTTTTATGGGTTTTAGGTTTGGATTGATTCCAATGGTTTGTAAATTAATTTTTATATTTTTTATATTATAATAATTATATTATAATTATAATGTTTATTATAATTTTAATATAATTTGAACTATAATATTAATCGTATTTAAATTAACTTTTTTCAAATCATTTGTATATTAATTTAATTTTGTAACTAAATTAATTGTTAGTTAGTTAATAATTAATTTAGAATTAACTATTAGATAATTAGAATCTAATTTAGGATTAAATTTCTAATTAAAAATTCTGATTTTTAGCCCAGCAAACAGAATTTCCAGATTTATGCCAGATTTGACTCATCAACTTTGGAAGCTCATAGATTGAGTTATACTTGACCAAATTAGGCCCAGGACGGCTCATTGGAAATATAAAATCAAGGAGAACATTTCTGAGGAGGTTTCACTAACAGATTTGATGATTTATTGGGTCAAAAATCAGGCAGAAGATCAAGCTCCGAATTTCTAAAAATAAAATCAATTTTCTGAGTTTTGTTTTCTTCATTTTCATTTGCCCAGCCTCTTCTAATTGTAGATTCATGCATCAATATTATCCTTGGTTAATTAAGATTGTTATGAGTATCAATAAGAAGCTCAAATTTCCTTTTTATTTATTTAAATAGAATTTGATTGGATCTGTTTTAAATGTTAGAAATAATATTTGGATTTTATTGTTGCATCTTAATTCATTTTAATTTCTTTTTGCAGGAAAAAAAAATAGAAGGGATATTGAGGAAAAAGATTTCAGTCAATGAGAAGACTCCAACAATTAAAGATTGGAATTTTTGAGCAATTAAAGTTGGATTGGGCAGATTTTTTCTTCAACAAACTCTCTTCTAAAAATACTTTTGGGAGGATTATAAATTGCAGATGGAAAAATGTAAAAAAGTGCTACTCTCCTCTGCAATTCCATACTTCTAAAAGCATTTCTGTTATAGGAATTTAGAGTTGTAGATGGGGAGGAGAGAAAAATTTCAGATCTGGACATTAATGAGGATTTATTCTTTATATCTTGAATTATGCATGATGGGCAGAGTTTGCATTTCTGCAGCTCTAGTCTTGAAAGAAGAAATTCAAGTAATGTAAAGTACTATTAGAGACCAGGATCAGAGAAGCAGATTCAATTAACTGGTATTTTTGGCATTTCTATATCAAATACCAGTTTCATTTTTATTTTAATAAAATTGTTGTTTCATTTTATTCATGTTTTGGCATTTTTGTTGATATGGATAATTTGTCTCAAATTGTTAAGTATCTCTGCTCTTATGAATTAAACTCTGATTTCTGAGTAACCATTACTCAGAAATTTGTCTTATAACACTGATTTATTAAATAGTAATGTGTTGTGAATTTCTGCCACATGTTATTGTTTAATCAATAGTTTGACTGATATGATAATCGATATCATTTTTGTGAATTTCTTCCAGAGTGTTGTTGATTTATTATTTTAGTCAAATGGTCTCAATAGAATGTGTTTTTGTACTCACAAATGTGAGCTAATTGAATTTCTTCGTTAGTTTGACATTAATTAAAAGCCAGACATATTTTAATTCTCATTACTTAATTATCTTGCTCTTAATTGGGTTAGATTTTCATCTACCTGATTGAGATAGGATTTATATTAGTTTCTTTGTGCTTGCATTATAGAATAAGTTTGCATTTAGATTAATTTCTACATTCTTTTAAGTCCTCTTTTCGAAGAGGCGAAATCTTAGTTGTGGTTTGGCTGAACCCAAATCAGCTTAAGGGTCATTCTCTTGCCTGATCAGCAAGAAGAATTGATCTAATATCCCTGTCTATTGGTAGTTAATGATACATCGTAAACCAATAGCGATAGGGAAAAGGTAACTGGACCTAGTTAAACCAGTCGGAGCCACTATCATAAACGGAAAAGGAGTTGTATTAAGGTCCGAACCGGGTGGTTATCCCCCAATGTTGTAGCAGCGACTTTCGAGGCTTCAACAGAGTCCAAGAAGAGAGTTGTAATAAAAATATGAAAAGTATGCATGGCAGCAGTTAGGCTGAATCAACTCTCTGAAATGTTGGCATAAAGAGGTGGTTTAAGGATGACTACCAACAATGGAACACTTCCAAATTTGGCAAGAAGATGAGGGCTTCTACTAGATGAATTGTCCCTCATATTTAAAGATGGATGCCTTCAACCTAGAAGAAAGGAGGTCTACAACCTGTGATGGTTTAAGGATGACCACCAACATTGGAATGCTTAATGCATTTCCCGGAACTCTAACAAAGTTGGCAAGAAGCTGAAGTCTTATACTAGAGGAAGTGCTTTGAATTCTTTGAAGAGGAAGAATAGCAATCTCGCATAGACGGTTTAAGGTTTTCCACCAACCAAAGGAATGCTCATGGGCATTCGTGTCTCCGACTACAAATCTGAATCTGGAATGACAAGTTGTGGCTTAGGCTCGCTTTGAATTGTTGTTTCTTTGGCTATAACTCTGAATCTAGAATGAGATATTGTGGCTCAGGCTCGCTTGATGTGGCTTTAAAGCTTGTAGATTACCACTATTTTCCCTCTTGTCAGGTACAAGGTGAGATGATGGCGAAAACTCAACTCCAAAATTGTTCAATATTCTAGAACAAGTTCTGACATATGACTTAAACCTCTTCTTGGTTGTTGATGCCCATTGTCAAGAAGTGATCTATCTAAGATGAATCTTTGTTCTTGCAGGAGCTTTGGTTCTGAAGCATCTGTGTGAAGAATGGGTGTGCCGACCATAGAGATTGCATGGGTGAGTATTGAAACCATGAGCTTTCATATGGCCAACTCGATCACAGTTTTGGTATTTTACAATTTGTTGTTGTTGTTGTGGAAGAGGAGCAGGATTTGGAACAACTAAAAGTGAACTATCATAAAGAAATCTGGCACTCTAAAATTTGATAGGCTTTAGTAGTCTGGAATATGAAAGGACACCTCCTTTTCATATCCAAGACTCGTTTTGTGCTTGTTATGGACAAGCTCTTCCCAAGGTTTGATGATGGGCTTGGGAAGTGCAGTGTAAACATCTGCGTTTGCATACAAATATGTTTTTGAAATAGGCACTGAATGTGAATCGACTGCAACATTATTGACTTGATGCTTATAGGTGTATGTTTCAAATATATGAACAAAAACAAATTCGTAATGATGACTCTACTATTGTAATTATGCATGCTAAAGCTTAGATTCAAGCTGCAAAAAATCAATCTTTTCCTATGTATCTTGTAATCATGTTTGAATATCAGAAATGGTGTCCTTGTTGATTCTAAATTCACTTTCAGTGGTAGATTCCATTAGAGTTCTCAAAAACTCTAATTAATTATCAATTTGATCCATTAAAAAGGAACTATATGCTGACACTTGTTCCAAAGATATTTTAATTTTCAAAATCTAAAAAAAATTCTTAAAAATCCCAATCTAATGCAGTAAGTACATATGATAGTACTTCAATATCTTAAAAATCTCACAAACCTTGCATACACATTAGAATGGAATATCCATGAATAAAAAATGCAGGAGTCTACAATGGTCGATCCGTGATCATCAGAAACCTAGACAATCCCATGGAAGCTTCTGTTTATGGAGAAAATCCATATCTAGTAACTGTGGCCCGCTTCTCACCGAATGGAGAGTGGATTCCATCAGGGGACACTTCTAGCATAGTTCGAATCTGGGGATGAGGTTCAGATCATATTTTCAAATATGAGTACAAGGCCCTCTTGGAAATAATACGCAGATTCGGTACCCATGTGAGTGCCATCATGCCAAATATTATCACCCTCTTCATTAATCACAAGAATGTTGGCTTGATTGGAGCCCTTGCAGGATTTTCTCTTGCAACCATTTTTACATGGAGGTACCTAAAATCTCGTGGAGGACATCATAGAAGACTAAAAAAATGAAGAAATTCACCAACAACAAACTCTGATGACAACTACCAATCAACTAGTGAAACAATTTCATCCTCTACTCTTTGCCAACCCATTTCAAGTTTGAACTAAAAAAAAAATTTCCCATAGGAATTTTCTACAATGCAGCTAAGTTTTTCACAAGTTGTAAAGGAACAAATAAATGGTGGTCGAAAGATGGGGAGATCATCCTTTGTGCAGAAGCTGGAACCATATTCGCATATCGACATTGGTGCTGAGATAACTTCTCAGTTAGCTAGATTTATTCTCTATAGACTTCATATATCACCTGTTGGGTGAGGATACATTTCTTCTAATGTGTTGGGATCTGATAATATTTATTTCGGTTAATGGATTACATGATTGGTGTCTAGTTTTATTACCTGAATGAGAGATCACACACATTTTGAAGAAGAGTGCATTAAATAGAAATATGGTTTTCTAAAAAGGGATTTCGACATCGTTCGTGCATGAACCCTAGCTCTGTGCTTCTCGAGACGAATGTGCTTCTTGTAGTCAAACACATTGTATTATAGCAGGATTTATGAGGTAGCCAACCATCACACTATCATTGAACACAGAGTACTCGTCTTGGTGTGTTGAATATGACGACCAATGTGAGAAATAATTGTATATATATTTTTTGGGTATAGGAAGTGATGGAACTTTAATGGCTCATAAATGGTGAGTAGAAGAAAAAGAGGAGGAAGGCAGGCCGAGAGGAAAAGCTTGGAATGAGTAGTGGAATGCCAACTTGTTGATCATGAGCTGCTCGAAACAACAACTGACATAAATGAAGCTGGAGCAGGTGGAATATTTGTCTGAAATTGTCGTGCTTTTCATCGAAGTGATGTGCAGAATTTCGAAGACATACCCCGTGCCACCGAACCCAATTTTAGGCCTTTTTCACTTGATCGATCATGGAGGAGGATAGCATGAATTGTGATGAGGAGGATTGGAAGGTCGAGTGTGCAGCATTTGAGGGAGGTACAAGTGCAGGTTTGAGGGAGTTCTAAGCGTGCGAGGGTCACAGTGTTGTGAGTAGGGTGTCAAGGTTTTTTTCTATAGATACCAAAAGCATAGAGAATTTGATACAACACATCCAGGCTATGGTAGTATGGTTAGACCTAAACGGAAAGCTCATTAGTGAGGAGCAGGCGTAGAGACATTATGGCATTCAATACAATTTTCAAAGAGAACAAAAAACTGTCGAATTGACAGAGCGATAGACCTACAACAACATTAGGATTGAGGAAAATAAATTATGGGGCAAAGTTGCATTCATATAGAGAAACTGTCAAATATTACAAGATTTTTCAAAGGAAACCACTTCTCAGAGATTGCGGGCATACATACTGGTTTCCTTTCCTAGAAATAAATTTGATGCAATTTATTTCGCCGGACTGTCCATACAAATATTTTCTCTTTGTGACAACAAAGAGAGTTTCAGCATGTGAAGAGGAGGTAGAGAAAATGTTAATTAGAATATAAATGGTTTAGTAGAGTAGCGCCCATGTGTAGCAGAGTAACAATATACAATATTTCTATAGTGGACAGGCCAAACATAGAAATGGTAGACAAGTTCAGGAAAGAATGTAGAGTTGGCAGAATCTAAAAATTCCAGTGCTTAACTCATGCTCTAATACCATGTTAAACACACGCATAGTAAACACACACACACATGTAGGAAAATAAGTGTGAGTTGCTATTACCATTAATATGATGTATATTTATAATACAATAGTGTGACTTTTGGATTCAACATTCCAAGGTCACTTGGACTCCTGTTTGTCCATTCAGCTTCCACACCTACCCATAGAGGATTAGGTGTCCAACATTCCCCCCTCCTTAGTATCGGAGCTCAACCTGAAGTTGACATGTGTCCCTTTTAAAAATAAAAATAAAAAAAATTTCTAATAAGAAACAATGTAAACTATAATAATAATAATAATTAAATATAGAAATTTGGTTAGTTTTAACTAAAATTATTATAACACAACAATAGTCCATTTATGCCCCACTTTCCTTGCTCCTTTTAATTAAAGTAATTGAATTAAAAAAAAAAAAAAAAATCTACTTTTGAGTTCCAAAAAGATATATATTTCTTATATTTTTTTAAAATATTTTAATGAAGGCCTTAAATAAAGTATTCAAAGATCTATGCTAACTAATTTATTTACTAAACAAATAATTAAAGGTAAAAATTTCAAGAAATAGATATGTAATTTATTCAATTTTTAGTATAGAATTAATATATAGCATTTCAAAAATATCAATAATAACAAAAAAATCAAACATTTCAATATGCACTCCTAAGTATTATTTAGAAAATTTGAATCTAGAAACTCTTGGAGCATAATACTTCATTCATTAAAAAGGCTAACTATTAGTCATATATAACTAAAAATATATTAATAACAAAAAACAATGTAATCTATAAACAACATATATTGAAAATCATATATATATATATATTATTGGAAAAAATTATTAAATATATTATATATAGTAATTAAAAAAATAAAAATAAACTTGAAATAAACATATTTTTGGAATTACAAATTTAAACTATATCACCTACATAATCCAAATATCTCAGATAATTTTCTAATAAGTAAATTTATTTATACATTCAACAATCAATTTAAAAATTAAAAATTTTGTATATATTATCCATAAATTTCACCAAATATCATGAAGAATCAAATCATATTAACCATAGATTGGTTTTAACCATAAATTTCTTAAATATCAAGAAAATTAAATCTCTTGAAATAAACTTGGAAATCTCTAAAAATACATTGTCACGTTAAACAAAATTTTGATTCCTCTACACATAAACATTTTCTGGAGTAACAATTAAAATAAATCTATACTCATATACATTTCCACATCTAAGCATTAAATACATATTTCTCAGCCAATTAATTCCATGCCATCTCATGCAAGAATTCAGTGACAATCTTGAGACTTGAGGAGTCTTTTTGTCGCCTAGTTACATTCAACACTCAAAGTCGACGCACCGCCCATGCACCCAACAATATCCCAAAGATAACTTCGCACTCGCAAATTCCAATCAACGTTTATAAAATGATTTATTAAATAAGTAAAACTATTCAACTTTTTATGGTTTAGATTTATTTGAAATTTGGATTTACCAAATATATAGAAGGATTAAATTTGTTGTTTTTATTATATACAGAGGAATCTAATCTCTTTTTATTTTAAATAAAAGATGTTTTCATTCGATATCTTATTTTAAAATTATTTTTAAAATGTTTACACTTCGTAATATTTATTTAAAATTAAAATAAATCCAAACAAATTTTATTTATTTTTATATAATTTGACTTATCAAAATATTATAACATTTTTTAAGTAGCTTATTAGAAAACACAACGAACACACAAAAACAATTATCTTTTCCTGACTGTACGAACTGATTAACAGTAAATGCCGATGCTATGGATCCTTTGACGACTAATGATGATGGCTAATTAGGTACCTTGATCTTGTCATTTTCAGCTTTCTAGTTTTCATAAATAAATATCTAAGTAGGCAACGCTTCTATGCCTACCTGTTTGTGGGTACGGAAATTAGATATCTACTATTTAGAAGTTTCTTAAAAAAAAAACTGTTATTGCATAAGTGGAGATGATAATGTTGAGAAAACTGATCCAACAGGTGAGAATTCAGTAAAGAAAGTACGCTCCTTCACAGCAGTCGATGAAGTAGGAGGAGTGGTCCATTACATATATGATGCAGGAGCATCCGACTAGGGAGGCAAACAGACAGCAGGTTTTCATGTTTTTCAGTGATGTGTTATTTTACAGGTCTTTGCACCTATCCAGGTTTAATTTGTTTTTTATTAGAGGATTAGCTGTCAGTAGGAGCTGTTTTAGTTAACTAATTTTATTTTAATTATCATTAAGAAGCTGTAATAGGTCACTAGGTTGTTTTTAAATTCGTTAGTCATAAAGTAAAAAATAGTAAAAGGTGAATAATGTAACTGTGTAACTAACAATGAGTAGTTACCAACTGGTAACGAACTAGCATGTGACTGGAATACAAAAGCACAGAGAAGTAACATTACGAGGGTTCTGCAAACTGTCAACGAAGAGGAGGAATAGACAAATAGTACCAGTTTTAAAGCAGACCACCTGTGTTATTAATTCTTCTGAGTTATAGATTTCTTGTTTATGTAAATCATACAATTTGTTGTTAATCTGTTGATTCAGCCATGCAGTAACAGGAAACCAAGATATTGAGTGAATAGCTGTAACATTACAGGCAGACTATCAAAGTACTATAGTTGTCTCCTTATCAAACAGGTGTTCCAAAACATACAACGAAGAAGACAAGCGTTTCGTGAGGTGAAAACACGGAACAAAGAACGAACAAGACATGCAAGATAAGAGCGAAATCTAAACCATAGGTAAACCATTCTTGTAACGACATTTTTCTTTATTTGTGCAAGCCGAAAGAAAAATAACTGAAATTCTACTGAATAGACAATAAACCCATATTTACAGTCCAAATCTTTTTAAGATCGTTTGAATATATATTTACAAAATATCAAAACCACTCGGGTTATACGAACCCTACAGCTAGGGTCTTTAAGATTGAAACCCTTCCAGTGACAGAGGGTAGACTCCCTCACAGCACATTAAAATACAGTGGAGAACTTCTCCAAGTTCCGAAAAACAAATTGAACGGAGAGGAGCACAGCAACCACAGGTTGCTCACGGAAGGACAAACCCCGAGACTCAACAGAGGAAAGCAGAAGCCGGCGTAACCCCGGCAAGACATAACAGAAGACAACAATAAAATATGGATTGATTCTACCCGTGAGGAGTGTGTCGAGAGAGCCATCCGGGATGTTGGGCTGCCGAGAACCCCAGCACACCTGCATAAAGTAACCAAGAACGAGCTCAGCTCGATTACACACCAAATCGTGTTTTTACCAGAACGAGAGTGGAGAGAGGGTTTGAAAACAAACCTTGTAATGGAGAAAGAGACCATAAGTCCTCGACTGAACGAGCGCCATTGTGCCAAGACTGGTTAGACTTCTCACAAGGAGCCGAGCAGTTAGGGTGTGAAAGAAATGAGATAGTGAGTGTATCAGAGAAGGAGAACTTACCAGTTGCGCATCGGCGGAGACGAGAAGAACCTGTAGACAGAGCATTGGGAGGAGAAATACCTGTGTAAAAAAAAAAACACGAGATTATCCATGTGACTTATAAAACGTGGAGAAAGAAAAAACCAAAAACTGAAACAGGGTCTCGAAAACAGGGAAACAAGAATGTTACAGTGGGCAAGTTTAAGCCCTGTCGAAACAATGGAATAGCTGAGAAAAGTTTGCAACAGAAAATCGGCCACCATCGCCAACTATTGCACAGACAAATTGAGACTTCGGCACGAAGTTACCAGAAGAACCAAACCTCCAGCGGAGGCAAACCCAAATAGAATGACCGCCAAATGAACTGGCTATCGAACCCTTAGGCGAGAAAAACGAAGGCATAACCACCGAGCTGGAGCATTAACTGATGGAGTGAATGCTGAGTTACCGGCGGTATAACCAAAACATACGGAGACCAAAGACGAGGTTGAACATTCATTTCTATTTATCCATAGTGCTCGAATGGTTTATTGAAATGCCACGTAATGACACATTGTCATTTGTAACAACACACCTTATTATGATATAACAGTGACACACATGCACACATTGACATTTGATCAAGCCTATTGTTAGTTTATAACAGTGAATCGAGGTGTGGACTGGTGCCTACTCATCAATATACTTCAGACATTTGTGACTTTCTGGCATGGCTGGAGAGCATCTTGCTTAACACGGGACCCCGATTTTCCATCGCTATTTTGTCTTTGAAATGGTTGAGCATCCTTGCATTTCTTTTGCTTCTTCCATTTGTGTTGCTTCTCCTCTTTGAAGGCTTTGAAGTGTTCGCTCGTCTGATAGCATTGGCTATAGAGTTTGTGACTAAATTATTTAACGTGTAAGGGTGGAGATTATAATTTTCAAAGACCTTGTACAAACACCAAAGAGCATCATTCACCATATTGTCCAACAAAGATTCATATGTTTTGTAACCACTTCATATGGATATTGGTCTACATCATCCCTCAATGGTTCCTTTGCAAGTCTATCTACCATGAAATTTAAGTGAATACTGAAGAAACTAAAGACGGCGGTAACTCCTAGAGCTCTTCTGTTGCCCAAGATCCATGTTGATAGGTTACCGTTTTGAAGATTCAAAACAGCCCGAAAATATATAGTATAAACCTTAAAATTTTGACCAATGTATTGCACCTAACATTATCCTTCAAATTTTGATGTGAATTTTAATTTTGATTCAACGAAAGCCAATATATGGCTCTATGGTTGTGGTTTTCCTTTCAAAATCATAGCTTGCAATTTTCCATTTGTGAATACTCAGAACTTTCGAATGGATGGCTTGCAATATTTTCCGATATACATGTGATTGTGCCCAGGGTTCGAAATTGAAGTAGTTATTACATTTCAAGAGCCGTCGAAGTGGTAAAAAAAACATAAAATTATTCATACAAATAAAATTTAAACAAAAATTTAGTTGCCAAAAACTATAAAAATAGCACCACATTATATTTAATAATGTGGTTGATATACACGGATAGGCGTATATAAAATAAATTTACAACCACATTCACCAATATGGTTGATATACGCGGATAGGCCTATATCCACTACACATCACATTAATCTATATATCAATAAATTACAATCACCAAAATATTTTATATATAAATAATATTTATTGATATATTAATAATATTATAATATTTATTAACAATATATATTAATATATATTATATAATAATTGATTATATTATTAATAAACCAAGAATTAATAATATTATAATATTTATTAATAATATATATTATTATTTATTAGATTAATAATATATATTATTAATAATATTAATATTTATTGATATATTAATAATATCTATTAATAACATTTATTAATATACTAATAATATTAAACCCAAAAACATAAAAAAGTAATAAACTCTAAGAATTAATATATTAAACTGAAGAGGTTAATAAAGCATATGAGACAATATTTAAAAGCAAAAAACCTAAGAGATTAATAAAACCTAACAATTAATATTTTAAACTAAAGATATTCATAAACCCAAGTGATAATTAATAATACAAAGCCAATGTCATCATAAACCAAAAGTTTAAATATTATAAACCAAAGGAATTGGTGAATCCAAGGGATAAATATTATAAACATAAGGGAGCAATATTAAAAACACAAGAGATTAATAAACCCTAAGAATTGATATTTTAAACTAAAAAAACCTAATAAATCAATAAACGATAAGAATCAGTATTCTAAACATAAGATATTAATAAACCAATGTGATTATTAACATTATAAACAAAAAGAACTAATAGACCCAAGGGTTTAATATTATAAACCAAAGGAATCAAAGAACCCAAGGGATAGATATTATAAACCTAACGGATGAATATTAAAAAAAAATAGAGATTAATAAACCCAAAGAATTAATATTTTAAACTGAAAAATCTAAGAAATTAATAAAGCCTCAGAATTAATATTTTAAACTCAAGAAAATAATAAACCCAATGTGTGATTAACATTATAAACCAAAAGAACTAATAAACCCAAGGGTTTAATATTATAAACCAAAGGAATCAGTGAACCGAAGGGATAAATATTAAAAACCTAAGGGATCAATAAGGCTAAGGGTAATATTAAAAACAATAGAGATTAATAAAACCCAAGGGTTTAATATTATGAACTAAAGGAATTGATAAACCCAAGGGAAAATCATTACCCAACAAATTATAAACCAAAGGAATTGGTGAACCCAGGGGAATTGATTTAAACATTAAGACAATTTTTGTCACAATGCAACATTAGACCAATTATGACCATGGTTGGCCATGGGTGTTTTTATTATTGAGACAATATTTTTCAGAATGTGACATTTGATCATGGATGACATTGATCGATTATTCATATTATAAACCAAAAGAACTAATAAACCCAAGAGTTTAATATTATAAACCAAAGGAATTGGTGAACCCCAGGGAATTGATTTAAACATGGAGACAATTGTTGTCAGAATGAGACATTGGACCAACTATGACCATGGTTGGCCATGGGTAATTTTCATATTGAGACAATATTTGTCAGAATGTGACAGTTGATCATGGATGACATTGATCGATTATTCATATTATAAACCAAAAGAACTAATAAACCCAAGGGTTTCATATTATAAACCAAAGGAATTGGTGAAACCAAGGGAATTGATTTAAACATTGAGACAATTTTTGTCGCAATGTGACGTTGGATCAACTACGGCCATGGTTGGTCGTGGTTGATTTTCATATTGAGACAATATTTTTCAGAATTTGACATTTGATCATGGATGACATTAATCGACTATGGCTAAAGAAATTAATAAACACTAATAATTAACCCAACATACTTTTCATATTATAAACTAAAAGAAGTAATAACCCAAGGGTTTAATATTAGAAATCAAAGGAATTGGTGAACCCAAGGGAAAAATATTAATAATGTAAGAAACCAATAAGGTGAAGGATCAATAAAATTAATAAAAAAATACTCAAGTTGAACAAATTAATAAACACTAATAACTAACCCAAGGGATTATTCATATTATAAACCAAAAGAACTAATAAATCCAAGGGTTTAATATTATAAACCAAAGGAATTGGTGAACCAAAGGGAATTGATTTAAACATTGAGACAATTGTTGTCCCAATGCGACGTTGGACCAACTATGACCATGGTTGCCCATGGGTGATTTTCATATTGAGATAATCTTTGTCAGAATGTGACATATGATCATTTATGACGTTGATCAATTATTCATATTATAAACCAAAAGAACTAATAAAACCAAGGGTTTAATATTATAAACCAAAAGGAATTGGTGAACCCAAGGGAATTGATTTAAACATCGAGACAATTTTTGTCACAATGCGACGTTGGACCAACTATGACCATGGTTGGCCATTGGTGATTTTCATATTGAGACAATATTTGTTAGAATGTGACATTTGATCATGGATGAAATTGATCGATTATTCATATTATAAACCAAACGAAATAATAAACCCAAGGGTTCAATATTATAAACCAAAGGAATTGGTGAACCCAAGAGAATTGATTTAAACATTAAGACAACTTTGGTCAGAATGCGATGTTGGACCTGGCCATGGGTGATTTTCATATTGACACAATATTTTTCAAAATGTGACATATGATCATGGACGACATTGATCGATTATTCATATTATAAACCAAAAGAACTAATAAACCCAAGGTTTTAATATTATAAACCAAACGAATTGGTGAACCCAAGGGAGAACCATTACCCAACAAATTATAAACCAAAGGAACTGGTGAACCCAAGGGAATTGATTTAAACATCGAGACAGTTTTTGTCACAATGCGACGTTGGACCAACTACGGCCATGGTTGGCCATGGGTGATTTTCATATTGAGACAATATTTGTTAGAATCTGACATTTGATCATGGATGACATTGATCGACTATGGCTAAAGAAATTAATAAACACTAATCATTAAACCAATGTACTATTCATATTATAAACCAAAACAAGCAATAACCCAAGGGTTTAATTTTACAAAACAAAGGAATTGGTGAACCCAAGGGAAAAATATTAATAACCTAAGGGACCAATAAGGCGAAGGATCAATAAAATTAATAAAAAAATATTCAATTTGAAAAAATTAATAAACACTAGCAATTCACCCAATGGATTATTCATATTATAAACCAAAAGAACTAATAAACCCAAGGGTTTAATATTATAAACCAAAGGAATTGGTGAACCCAAGGGAATTGATTTAAACATAGAGACAATTGTAGTCACAATGCGGCGTTGGACCAACTATGACCATGGTTGCCCATGGGTGATTTTCATATTGAGACAATCTTTGTTAGAATGTGACATATAATCATCGATGACGTTGATCAATTATTCATATTATAAACCAAAAGAACTAATAAAACCAAGGGTTTAATATTATAAACAAAAAGGAATTGGTGAACCCAAGGGAAAACCATTACCCGGCAAATTATAAATCAAAGGAATTGGTGAACCCAAGGGAATTGATTTAAACATCGAGACATTTTTTGTCACAACGCGACGCTGGACCAACTATGACGATGGTTAGCCATGGGTGATTTTCATATTGAGACAATATTTGTCATAATGTGACATTTGATCATGGATGACATTGATCGATTATTCATATTATAAACCAAAAGAACTAATAAGCCCAAGGGTTCAATATTATAAACCAAAGGAATTGGTGAACCCAAGGGAGTTGATTTAAACATTGAGACAATTTTTGTCACAATGCGACATTGGACCTGGCCATGGGTGATTTTCATATTGAGATAGTATTTATCAGAATGAGACACATGATCATGGATGACGTTCATCGATTATTCATATTATAAACCAAAAAAACTAATAAACCCAAGGGTTTAATATTATAAACCAAAGGAATTGGTGAACCCAAGGGAGAACCATTACCCAACAAATTATAAACCAAAGGAATTGGTGAACCCAAGGGAATTGATTTAAACATCGAGACAATTTTTGTCACAATGCGACGTTGGACCAACTATGACCATGTTTGGGCATGGGTGATTTTCATATTGAAACAATATTTGTCAGAATGTGACATTTGATCATGGATGACATTGATCCGATTATTCATATTATAAACCAAAAGAACTAATAAACCCAAGGGCTTAATATTATAAAACAAAGGAATTGGTGAACCCAAGGGAATTGATTTAAACATTGAGACAATTGTTGTCACAATGCGACGTTGGACAAACTATGACCATGGTTGGCCATGGGTGATTTTCATATTGAGATAATATTTGTCAAAATGTGAAAAATGATCATAGATGACGTTGATCGATTATTCATATTATAAACCAAAAGAACTAACAAACCCAAGGGTTTAATATTATAAACCAAAAGAACTAATAAACCCAAGGGTTTAATATTATAAACCAAAGGAATTAGTGAACCCAAGGGGAAACCATTACCCAACAAATTATAGACCAAAGGAATTGGTGAACCCAAGGGAATTGATTTAAACATTGAGATAATTGTTGTCACAATGATATTGAGACAATATTTGTCAGAATGTGGAAATTGATCATGGATGACATTGATTAATTATTCATATTATAAACCAAAAGAAATAATAAACCCAAGGGTTTAATATTATAAACCAAAGGAATTGGTGAACCAAAGGGAATTGACTTAATCATTGAGACAATTGTTGTGACAATGCTATGTTGGACAAACTATCACCATGGTTTGCCATGGGTGATTTTCATATTGAGACAATATTTGTCAGAATGTGACATTTGATCATCGATGAAATTGATCAATTACTCATATTATAAACCAAAAGAACTAAAAAACCCAAGGGTTTAATATTATAAACCAAAGGAATTGGTGAACCCAAGGGAATTGATTTAAACATTGAGACAATTGTTGTCACAATGCAACGTTGGACCTGGCGATGGGTGATTTTCATATTGAGACAATATTTGTTAGAATGTGACATATGATCATGGATGAAGTTGATCAATTATTCATATTATAAACCAAAAGAACTAATAAACTCAAGGGTTTAATATTATAAACCAAAGGAATTGGTGAACCCAAGGGAATTGATTTAAACATCGAGACAATTTTTGTCACAATGCGATGTTGGACCAACTATGACCATGGTTGGCCATGGGTGATTTTCATATTGAGACAATATTTTTCAGAATGTGACATTTGATCATGGATGACATTGATCGATTATTTATATTATAAACCAAAACAACTAATAAACCCAAGGTTTTAATATTATAAACCAAAGGAATTGGTGAACCCAAGGGAATTGATTTAAACCATGAGACAATTGTTGTCACAATGCGACGTTGGAAAAACTATGACCATGGCTAGCCATGGGTGATTTTCATATTGAGATAATATTTGTCAAAATTTGACAAATGATCATAAACGTTGATCGATTATTCATATTATAAACCAAAAGAACTAATAAACCCAAGGGTTTAATATTATAAACCAAAAGAACTAATAAACCTAAGGGTTTAATATTATAAACCAAAGGAATTGGTGAACTCAAGGGGAAACCATTACCCAACAAATTATAGACCAAAGAAATTGGTGAACTCAAGGGAATTGATTTAAACATTGAGATAATTTTTGTCACAATTATATTGAAACAATATTTGTTAGAATGTGGCAATTAATCATGGATGAAATTCACCGATAATTCATATTATAAACCAAAAGAACTAATAAACCCAACGGTTTAATATTATAAACCAAAGGAATTGATGAACCCAAGGGAATTGATTTAAACATTGAGACAATTGTTGTCCCAATGCGACGTTGGACCAACTATGACCATGGTTGGCCATGGGTGATTTTCATATTGAGACAATCTTTGTCAGAATGTCACATATGATCATTGATGACGTTGCTCGATTATTCATATTATAAACCAAAAGAACTAATAAAACCAAGGGTTTAATATTATAAACCAAAAGGAATTGGTGAACCCAAGGGAAAACCATTACCCAAAAAATTATAAACCAAAGGAATTGGTGAACCCAAGGGAATTGATTTAAACATCGATACAATTTTTGTCACAATGTGACGTTGGACCAACTATGACCATGGTTGGCCATTGGTGATTTTCATATTGAGACAATATTTGTCAGAATGTGACATTTGATCATGGATGACATTGATCGATTATTCATATTATAAACCAAAAGAACTAATAAAACTAATGTTTCAATATTATAAACCAAAGGAATTGGTGAACCCAAGAGAATTGATTTAAACATTAAGACAATTTTTGTCACAATGTGATGTTGGACCTGGCCATGGGTGATTTTCATATTGTCATAATATTTGTCAAAATGTGACATATGATCATGGATGACGTTGATCGATTATTCATATTATAAACCAAAACAACTAATAAACCCAAGGGTTTAATATTATAAACCAAAGGAATTGGTGAACCCAAGGGAATTGATTTAAACATCGAGACAATTTTTGTCACAATGCGACGTTGGACCAACTATGACCATGGTTGGCCATGGTTGATTTTCATATTGAGACAATATTTGTCAGAATGTGACATTTGATCATGGATGACATTGATCGATTATTCATATTATAAACCAAAAGAACTAATAAACCTAAGGGTTTAATATTATAAACCAAAGGAATTGGTGAACCCAAGGGAATTGATTTAAACATTGAGACAATTGTTGTCACAATGAGACGTTGGACAAACTATGACCATGGTTTGCCATGGGTGATTTTCATATTGAGATAATATTTGTCAAAATGTGACAAATTATCATAGATGACATTGATCGATTATTCATATTATAAACCAGTAATGTAAGTTTACAATGAGTATGCTCTAACCAATAATGTTCCATGTCAATGGATTCCCAAGACATAGTCAATTTGTTATAATTAACTACTATGGTAACGTATGTTAATATTGGAGATATAAGATATAATATATGTTTAGTATTGTAAGTATTTTATGATTGCTCGTTTGGTAGATAAAATTTACCATGCTGTATAATTTTTTTGTTTTTTTATTTTTTTATTTTTTAAAGTTTTGTAAAGATGAATGTTACATTCATCTAATAAAACTAAATAACACTCAATTTGAAGAGAGCCATAGCATGATTATTATTATGGATGGAGGCATCTTATAATTTAATTATACAATGTAAATTTATAAATGTTATTGCATAATTCTATGGTTATCCTATTTGTCATTTTTATTTAAATTATTTTCATGTAATTTATTAAATTAAACCATGCATTGTGAACTAAATCCACTTTAAAATTAAAATAAATCACATCTTGTGAACTGAATCCACTTTTAAATTAAAGTAAATCATGGCTTGTGAACTGAATCCACTTATGTCCTTGAATTCTAATAACAACATATTATAAAATACAAATATATAATTTCAAAGTTTGTCAAATATTTTTTAATGATATTTTTAATTATTTATTTTTCTAATTTGAAAAATTACAACTAATTAAATTAAAATATAAATAATAATTAATATAATTTTAAAATTAATATTAATTATCTATAAATAAATATAATATATATACTTTGTTAAAAAAATTACACTTATAAAAATTACAATTAAAGACTTATCTTTAGAGATGGCATGTAGAAAGGAATTTTCCACATAAAATAACAATAATAATGTGTATTGTAATTATGAAAAATGTTTTTTTTTATTTATTATTTTTTTAAATTTATAAATTTTTTAAAAATGTATTTGGAAATAAAAACTTCGAATATATTACTTTTTACTTTTAAACAACTAAATGAGTCCATTATTATGATATCTAATTATTTTATTAACTTCATCCTGAACAGCATTTCTTTCGATGAGGTAAGGATTGAAAACAACAAAGAAGAAACATCCAATGTCTTCATATGTGAATAAATACAAACATCACCTAATTTCCATTGGAATGGAAGAAAGTTTTATATGAAAATGATGAAATTATTTTTGTAGTGGCAGGTGCGAGAGGTGTATTTAGCCACAGTGGACAAGTGGAAACAACTTATTCCGGGAGTCTGGGCATAGCATCAAAAAATCAAGCTTGGTGGTATGCCTGGTTCCAAGCCATTAGACTATCCAAAATCCTTCCTGTGCATAGGCTAATCATAGTTCAGGACTTAAACAATATCATTCTCAATTAAAATCCTGGAATGTTTATTTTCAACAATAAATTGTATGATGTATAAATATATTAAGACAAAATAAATAATTTAACCCTTACTTTGCAACAACAAATGAAGTGAGGTGGAAACCTTAATATTGGTCTTTTACAATGTAATTATTTTGAATAAAATAATTGCATTAACCACAATCTCTCTGCTTCTTGTTTATAAATTAAAGCGAGAAACCTTATTTTTGAAACAACAGAGTAGTAGAGGTCGGAGGAGCCACCTGCCACTTCACTATGCCAGTTCATTGCACAGTGAGCAACGCGGAGGATCCCACGACACCACATAAGCGGTTGACGTGAACCAATCACATTCAATTCACGTTTGTTTGGTCCATGACGTCACCAACTCATTTTGGTATGCGAATTTTATATGAAATTCAACTCATAAAAATTTTGGATTCCGGTGGGGTCAAGCGCTAGCCAATTGCGTTGCATTTGCATTGATTTTAGGCTTGGGTGATGTCATCCGGATTGGAACGCGAATTTCCAATCAAACGCATTTTAATCGATTTGAAGTTCGGAGGTTTGGTTTTATGGCGTTACGTGTAGTGTAGCTGTAACTGGCCTCCTTTACCTCCGGTGGGTTCGAACCTTAGACCCAATACTGCATTTGAAATGCCAGTAGCCTCTGGTGCAACTCTAGAAACTGCTCTTTATTTCATGGAGCTTTATGTCGGGACTCCTCCTCAAAAAATCCTGCCTATAGCAGACACTAGCGGTGATCTTGTGTGGGTGAACTGCAACCCTTGCCAGAATTGCAGCACTTTCCCGACATTCAATCCCGAGAGATCCTCTTCTTTATCATACGTTTGTTATTACTCCAAAGAATGCTATGCCCTATCTCCAACATTATCATGCATTTTTAGACCTAAAATGGCCTGCAAGTACAACTATGGATACATGGACAACTCCAGCACCAGTGGACCGTACATCCGTGAAACGATTTCGTTGAATTATACCATGGGGAAGCCATTGAAGGCACATAATGTTTTGATGGGATGTGGACTGAACAACCAAGGCTAGACAGAGGTTGGCACAGAAGGCGTGCTAGGGTTAGGTCAAGGACCCAATTCATTTGCAATACAAATGGCCAGTTTATATGGAGGAAAATTCTCTTATTGTTTAGAATATTATCTATCGCCCACCACAGTGAAAATATCTCTAGTATTTGGAGACATGGTCGAAGATTCAGCTCCATCGTTATTGAGAAAGCCAATTCAATATACTCCAATTCTGCAGGGAGGATCATCAACATTCTATTACGTGGGCATACAAGAAATCAGTATTAATGGGGAGAAACTTCCAATATCTGCCAGTGCTTGGGAGATGGATAAATTTGGAAATGGAGGAACAATAATAGACTCTGGCACTTCACTCACCTATTTAGCAGAGGAAGCCTATGAAATAATACTGGAGGCCCTGAACATGGCAATTACATATATAAGGGCTACAACAATGTCTCCGCAACAATTTGATTTATGCTTCAACACTTCAGGAGTAAGTGAATTAAAATTGCTCGAGTTCTCAGTAGTTTTGGAACGAGGAAACAAATTTATTCCATTGCCAGAGAACCATATCCTGCAGGTAGAAGATAACATGAGATGCCTGGGACTCAGACCCATTACAAGACCATCGCCAAGTGTTATTGGAAATATTTTACAACAAAAAAAATTCTGTGAAACCACTTTGTTGAAATGTTTGGGTGACACTTTGGTTCACCTTCTAATAACAGTTCCCGCTTGTGCGATAGCTCTGCAGAATTCATTGCTTGTGGCACTGGGTGAAGATAATGGTCATTAAATAATTCATTGCGCGTGGCATGTTGCTCCTGTTGGAAGATGTATGGACATCGATATTTCTTGTTGTTTGAAGATATGGCCACCTCCATACAAATCCCATGATTAAACCTAAAACATTAAGCTAACCACATGCCATGCGGCTTCGATGATACAAATTTCTCACCCGAAACGTGTCCTTCTTTCGCTCTAATCCCTCATACTC
This sequence comes from Pinus albicaulis, assembly GCA_034641835.2. NCBI lineage: Eukaryota > Viridiplantae > Streptophyta > Pinopsida > Pinales > Pinaceae > Pinus > Pinus albicaulis. The sequence goes on from CM076579.1 coordinate 681,462,582, forward strand.
TCATACGTGGAGATAAATAAGAGGAACAGTAAATTTCTAATGATCATTTGGTAAAAAATTATTTTAAGTAGGGTTTAAACACTTGATTTAGACATGCAAGGAGGTTATGGCTTTTAATTTCATTCATTGATTGAGTGGCGACGACGAGAATATACCAGAATCTTTCAATCTAAACCATCATATGAAAAAGATTAATTAGAATAATCATAAAATAAGCGATTTCCAATAGGGGGCTACACCTATCGGTGTAATTATTTATGCAAATAAAAATTAAACAAAAATTTAGATGCCAAAAACTAGTTTATGATTTCAATTTAGAAAATAATAGATTATTTTTGTCATTAGTTATTTTTTTATATATCATAATATTTTAAAAAATAACAATTTTTTCCTATATCATGTTATTTTAATAAAATAAAAGTTATCATTTTTATACAATAAAATTAATTTTTACAATAATTGTAGTTGTTATTTATTTATTGAAATTACATTTTATTCGTGCGAATTAAAATTGAAAATCTTGGGTCGTGGTGAATCTTTTTTCTACTCATATAAGATATCCATCATCTTGCTCCTAAGATTTACAAATACTACCTACCAATCTTCCATGACTCCATATGATCTTCTTAGTGCCTACTCCAATTATATGTGTTCTTTATGCCTCCTTAATATCAAGAAACCACAATGGATACTAGAGATCAAAATTGATTCAATGTAGGTTTTAGCTTTTATTATAAAAATTTCAATGTTGATTAAGTAGTGTTCAGTTTAGATATTCCTTTGTGTCGACAAGTAAATGTTATTTTTATGTTCTTTTGTAGATGATGTTATGTATTATAATGCACATGTCTACTAATAATTAGGGCTATAAACCTTATGGAAAATTATTCTTGTAAGTTGTATTTATTTTATGGAAAATTGTGTTGTGGTAGGTTTTAAATAGTTGTTTTTTTAATTATTTATTGAGCATTGTAGTGACATTTACAAAATTGTACTATTTTTTTTATTTCTTTTAATTCACACATTGCAATTGTTTGAATAATTGGACCAATTGCTGTATAAATAAAAATACTTTCATATAAAAGAATAAATAGATACCTTGAATTCCCTTCATATGATTTCTATTTTGACTATAGGTAAATGGTCAAATTGAATTTCATCCAATATATTTCTACATAAGTGGAAGTAACTAGTTCTATTAAATTCCCTGCATATGATTTTTATATAGATTGTAATATGGATGAACCATTTTCATTTATGTGTACTCATTAGGTGTACAAAGAGTACTCATATGTATATATGGGAAGTGTGATGTATAAGGTATGCATGAAATTAACCATTCAAATTGAAATGTGTCCCTTATCTTCAAATTTAATCCATGACTTCTACAATACAAAGAAAAGACTCCAAAAAAAAGTCTTTTTGACAATTTAGTTTTTTGGAATATTTTCTGGCTAATTTTATTTAATGTTTTGAGAAAATTAAGTTTGAATTATATATAATAAGATTGTTATAAAACTTTTTGGAAACACTCAATTCATTTATCCATTTAAAAATGTATTTTAAGGAAAATAGATATACACTTCCACCAAAAATTATATTATCATATTTAAAAAAATATATCTATTAATTAAATTTTAAAAATATATGTAAATTTATTATAATCTATCAATTTATTTTATTTTAATTCAAGTTATCATAATTATTAAAATTATATATTGTATTTATTAAAATTATATAACATAATTATTAAAATTTATAATACAATTATAAGGGATATGATTTTTTAATTGATGAACTTATTTATACATTAAAACATATGAAGGTATCAATAGAAAGTAATATTTACCCAAAAAATAATTATATAATCATTTACTTAAATAAAAATACAAATATCAATACACCGAAATTTATAATAATTAAAAAATATATATATAATATAAAATATAACATAAAATTAAAAAAATAATCAATATATTTGGATTATAGAAATTTATCTAAATGTTAATCAATAGTAATTTTTTAATTAAATTATTATCTATCAATTTGAATGTAAATATTAATCCATATCTAAAATTTAAAATTAATTTGCATCTAAAATTTTATTTTTAAAATATATAATTAGTATATTTATTATTTATGTTATGTTTTATTTTTATGAGATAATGGAAAATGAAAAATGTATAAAATTAGTAAATTTTATTGGTGTGTTATTGGAAAATAAAAGAAATAGTAATAACATAACATAGATTTTTAGAAACTATTTAAACCTAAAAAGAAAATACAGTTTATGATTAAAATTTTATTAAACTTAAGAACAAGTGAATAAGAAAATTTAGATTTTCAATATCCACTTTATAACTATATAGAAAAAAAATTTCCATATGTATAATTGCATCTCCATGCTAATAGGATAGAACACAAAAAAGAATAATAGAGCCATTTACTTGGATGGTGAGTCAACTTGTCGCATGTTATGGTACACCTCTTATTCATCAAAGTTTGAAAACTGAAAATCTACTAGATTTTTTTTTTTCCATGATGGAGACATTGTGCATGAGTCTCTTAATCTATATATGCACTTAATTAATGTATAGAAGAATTACATGTTGAGTTTAGAAGTGTTCCATAAGGAATTTTCCATGATTGTTTTCATTTTCTAGTAAATTTCCCTAGTTATGAACTTCCTAGTGTCTAAGACCCAACCCCCTACACCATCCTCAAAATTTGCGTGCATTATAAATCAACATTCCACTCTTTCTTCTCTCTTTGTCTCGTAGATTTCTTCTTGAATCTATTCAGGAGTCCAGTGGAAGAAACCAAGAGTTGAGTACTTTTCTAATCATTTAGCTATTAAGCTAGTGGGAGGGAAATTAGAACTTTCAACCTTGAAACCTCTCAGACACTCTGGTCTAGATATCAGTATTAGGACCTTGAGAGAACAAAATATGAAGAAGAAGGTGTTGTGACTTTCAGAAGGAGAGGAAATACATTACAAAATTCAAAAGGAATTAAATAAAGCAAGCTTGAAAGGAGGCAAAACATTGGAAATGATAGAGTAAAATCACGATAGAGCAATTAAGAAGTATCTAAACCACCTATTACCAATATCCAAGGGAGGAAACCCATCCAAAATTAACATATAAAACTACCTGTGGAAGAGAAGAAAGAAAAAAATACATGAAGGAGTGGAAAATGTTTACATCAACAAGAAACGAAAGACAATGCCACTGCACCTATGGAAAAATGATAATACATTTCACTGAAACATGAAAAGAATAGCTAGGAGAAACCTAACACTAGAACTGACAAAATCATCCGACCGCCTCCCACAAAACTGAAGGTTATGCTAGGAAAAATACTGAGAGGGGGGGGGGGGGGGGGGTGGGGTGGGGTCGTGAATCAGTATTTTAAAAACAAAAAATAATATTTTATTTTCTGAATTATGTATGTGACTTTACTGAAGCCAACTCGCATATGTATGCGACTGTTATAAAGGAAACCAATGTAGGATTAGTAAAGTTATAATTCAACTAATTCTTTATATATTTAACTTAAACCAGAATGTAAGAGATTCATCAGAAATTTGATAAGAAGTAAGCATGTGCAGTAAGAATGTAATAAATAATCACACATAAGCAACACACATGAACATAAAGATTTAAGGTGGAAACCTAATGTGGGAGAAAACCATTGTTGTTGTCATCTTAGACTTCAATATTATTAGAATCAAAAACTTCTTACCTTCTTGTACTGGTGCAATCTCATGCCAGTCCGCGGGCACCCATGTGCTGAAGGTTACAACCTTCACTCATTCTCAAACTCCTACTGGAAGGGAGCTCCAATGCCTTGATCTCATTTACGAGCACCCGAAGAAAGGGACCTTCAACCCCTTGATCTGATCACCAACTACTACTATTAGGAATATTCGACTTCCTTACTAAAGTCTCAAACCCTCAACACCATCCCTGGACCATGTTTCATAAATTTTCACACTAGATCCACCTACTTCAATACATCACAATTTGTACACCACTTTTCCTCACATAATCCATGCTCAATACTTTAACATCATATAATCCAAATATAAAAAATGAAACTTATTACGTTACCCAAAACATTCATATAATTCCTTAAGATAACCATTGAACCAATCAATCACCAATCGCTTGAATACTGAACCAACCACTAAAACAAACAATAACTTAACCAATCACCAACTTCATTCAAAAAGAACAATGAGATCAATGCAACCAGAACACATAGCTAAACTCAGAATACTACATAAAAAAAATAATCAACTGCAACCCTGATCTTTCATAAACCAAAACGTGTAGGCTACTTCACTTAAGGAAACTCGTATGTATACGCACTTTTCTAAAGAGAAACCTACGTATAGATATCAATATACTAAGTTCTAAAACCTGTTACTATGAATCAATCATACAATTGAATAGATTTATTTTGAAAAATAATGTTAGCTTATAGATCTCTGGACCTTCATACATTTAGAAACATCAAGAATATATTCAACCAATCAACATGCAACCAATTTAAACTTCATCATTCAAACAGTTCAACATCAGACATTATCATTCCACCCAGATCAACATGAAGACATCATTGACAGAAAATAGAGATGCATCAACGTTGATTAGATTGATAATTCATTTATAATTATAAACCTTCCTTCATGTACGCGACTTTGATGAAATGAACCCATGTGTATACACAACTTTACTGAGACCAACATGCATAAAGATCTGCAAATTTTGACCTAAAATTTTTCAGTTCTTCAGAACTTCATAAAGACCTAGATCGTAACGTTCAGATATAAAAACATGCGTCAATACTTAGAACTAGTCAATCCATAAGTAGATCATATAATAGAAATTCATTTCAAGTCTCATGATCATGATCCATCATTATATTCATCAGCACATTATTATTTCAGATAAACTTGTCAACTATAGCCCTTATAATGAAAATATATTTCAGTTTGAAGTATTCATCATAAATCCTTACTGATGGAAACTTGGCACTTTTATCTTCACCTCTTTATATACTTAGATCCTTAGCCAATATCATAAGCCAAAACCACACTAGTGCCAGTGGTAATCTTGGACGGGATCAAATAACCATTATTGTGCTCAATAATGTAGGATAATACCATGGTAAAGACTCTTGGTATTAATAAATCAGTGTGCAAGCATGTACGCGACTTGGATACTTCATACCCGCACATGTACATGACTTGGAATGGATGAACCCGCGTATAGATATCCAAATATTCACCTTCATCAAAAAAATTTGTTTGGCCTGCAGACCTTTGTCACATCATTTTGTTATCCTGTTCCATCACTATGTAACCTTTGAAATAATATGTGAACTAATATGGTTACCATATACTTTTTCTATTATAAGTGAGTTGCCATCAAGGACAGCATATGCATCATAATGCCAACAATCTCCCCCTTTCGACTTGATGGAAACCATGATGGTGTTTGATCACCATGACCTAAAGATACATGAAACAAACTAGATTCAGACACTGTGATAGCCTCCCCCTTTGACATCAAGGGAAAAGGTCGTAAAAATTATCCCCCTAACCATATGCAGACATTTTAGAAGTCTTTAAAATACATGACTCTATGATGCAGCTGAAAATGAACTTACATAAACTACCCAACCAAGTGGGGTTACATACCAACAAATTTCCAACATGGGATTACATATATGACTCAATTACCCTACCAAGTGGCTTCCATAATATCAATTAATAAGGACATCATCTAACTCCACATGAATGTTACAGAAAATTTAAGATATGACATGTACAACCAACTAAGAACCTTGACCATGAGGGATCATCATGATAGAAAATGATGCAAAAAAGTGAAATTCATGGAAATAACATCACCATCATGTAAGCATAGAGACAATATCTATATGTATATGAATCATCAATAATTCATTTGAACATCTTCAACAGTGCCTTAAAATAACATGATTGTATAACATACATGTCAGTAACCCTTTCAAGTTTCGAGTAACAGATGTATAATGATGTCCGCCCATGAGATGTTTAGGATCAACATTGACAAATACTATGTCTCCTCCAGCTTCCTCATCTAGATCCCTATTCATTCAAAATGAAAATATTGGTTCTTTGACAAGGCCATGGCTAACCATGTTATACCCTATCCAAAGTAGAAAGAGTGTTTCAGCGAAAAAATATACATTTTGCAGAGTAAATTTCCCTAGATTGTTAGAGAAGAAAACACTATCCTTCAGAAGCCAACAAAAGGACTCAGTATCGGCTAATTATATAATACATGCCTAGTACTTATTATCAGATCAAGAGCTCGAAAAATAGCTAGCGATATATAGGATGGTAGAGGGATTTCATAGAGGACACTTCATAATATACTGCTTCACTGCATGTCTCAATAGATATTAATCATGATGCAAAAAATGGGAGTGTCAATCATGATAAAAGAGGATCCAATTTGTATAGGAAGAAAATCAAGTGTGTGGGTTCAAAACCGATGCAAGGAATTTGTGAGGACATCATGTTCGGGGTTTCCATCATTCAACAACACCTCAAAGTCACTACAAGAAAAAAGGACATTGGCAAGGGGAGAAAAAAGTCACCAAAAGCTCATTGTTGAGGCTCAAAAGAGCCTTCATCACCAAAAAATGAACATCACCAAAGGTGACATCATCGAAAGTATAGGTATTGTGGTGAAATTAAAGGTCCATCACCAATAATGAATTATAATGAAGGATAGTGACCATCACCATTTCATATGAGAAATAGTGACGGATAATAGCCTCCATCACAAAAAAACTAAATGTCACCATGTCACCGAAAGTGTGTTGTGGTGGCATTCAAGGTCTGTCACGAATATTGATTATAATGAGGGATAGTTACCATCACCATTTCATATGAACGCCAACGATTTTTTGTGATGGACCTTTCATGGTTGTCACTATTGGTGCATATATATGGTGACATTCATTGACCATCACCATTTCATATTTGGCGAGGGTCAAAAAATGTCATGATAAGCTCATTGGTTACATCAAGGTCCGTCACGAATAATGACTATAATGACAAACAATGACCCTCACCATTTCATATCAACAACAACGATTTATGGTGAAAGACCTTTGAAGGTTGTCACTATTGATGCTTATATATGGTGACGTTCGTTGACCGTCACCATTTCATATTTTGGTGAGATTCGAAAAATTTCACCATAAGCTCATTGGTGATGGTCACAAGAGCATATGTCACCGGAAGGTGATCGTCACCATTCCCTATGAATATCAGGGCACAATGAATCGAACCACCAACCTCCTGCTTGTAAAGAAGGTGCTCTTCCATTGAGCTAGCACCCTTTAAATAACTATAATTTTAAAAATTATATATTGAAACCTTAATAGATTTTAATTTGTACAACTTTCGATAAATTAAAGCCTCCACAACCGTTTACTAAACAATAAAAACATCATTGAAGTTGTACATCCCCACCTAATTGTTATGGAAGTTATGAAAAGTGGGTGGAGGGAAAAATAGTTATGTATAAGAGACTCAATATGTTGAGTTGAATACTCAACTAGAATTGAAACTCTGAAGACATTTATAGTGTACAAATGACCTATAACTCACAAGTTCACCAAATATTGCAAAGGAAATGTCATAAGTGGGTCGCATATGGAAGAAGAGCATTGATGAAGAAATATGCAATATGTTACAAGTAGAATGAAAGAAAATTCTCAATGTTGTTGTTGCTGAGTGAATTTTTATAATTGGGGCGTTTTTCTTTCCTTTATCACATAAATATTCAAATTAAAATTACAAAAATTAGAAATCGGAATGATATCTAAATTTTGGTGCAAATGTAACATTGATCTCCAAGGAACCACAGGGAAAAAAAATTATATATATATATATATATATCACATAAAGCAACATGCGGTTTGGAATTTCACAAGTCCGCACTCAAAACATGACAACAACCAACAAATAAAAAAAAATTGAAACTTACAGTAAGAGAATCTCTTTTTAGAAGTGGACACCAAACAATAACATAGTAATTAGTTCACTTTAAGACTGCAAAACATTGGAAAAAAAACAATGTGTTCAATTTTCTGTCAATACAAAATGGACTTAATTCTAATGAAGCAAAAGAGTTTATACTAAATCACAAATAGTTATGTATAAGATACCCACTATGTTCGGTTGAATACTCAATTAAAAGTGAAACTTCGAATACAATTACAACCTATAAATAACCTTTAATTATAAAACCTAAAATCTGCAGTGACACTAAAAATTGATTCCTCACCTTGTGAATCATGTAAATTTGTTGCAATAGTATAAAAATCTACCTTTAAAGGGCTCACTTGCATGTCAAAAGGTAAAAAACAATGAGTATATATTACGAAGGTATGAATAATGGCGAAGGTGACAAGCCCATTCGTAGGGTTCATTAAGAAGAATACGTCTTATATTGTTTATCTCTGAAACATCAACAACAATTCTTCCAACTTTCCCTTCACTAATGATGGCCTCTTGCAACAAACCATGTTTGAATTTGACAGATTGCATTAAAAGAATGAATTAATATAATGAGATTATTTACAACTAAGCAATTTCTATAAACAAATATAGAAATATTCATTAATTAGGAAGATTATTCTCTCATAATATCATGTTAGACAACCTAAAGTATATTAAACATCCTTTATATACATCTGTAATATCCCCTCAAATTCAAATATCTCTTTATGCAACATTCCTTCAAGCTCTACAATTTGTCTCCTTGTTGTAGTAACCTTAATACCATAATAAAAGGATCCAAATTTGGTGATTGTATGTCCTATCTAACAAAGTAAATTAAAAACCTCTTTAAACAACATTTCCACTTTATCTGCAACCTATACATTTGCATCAAAATGAAAATTAGTTTGGATCTGGGGGGTCTTATGCCATAGGTATGATAGGCATATAAATTAATTAGCAAGCACCTACCCATATGTATAATTTGTATCACAAAGTACCTCTGCAACTTCCTTTCTAAACGAAACTTGTTGATGTGGATCATGGAATTTCAATTTTGAAGGTGGCAAATGCAGAGACAAAACATTTATGGAGGAATATCAGAAACATGCAATAATATTTTCTAATCTCTCACATTGAATTTGGGAAGACCTAGGTCCAATATATTAGTATATAATAGCCATTAACTGCCATACACAAGTATGGGCACTCCAGAAAAATCATGAGTTTCATAGATTATGTAAGATATCACAAGGTCAAAAAAAAAAAAATAATATGAAAATTGTTTCCAAAATATAAAGCAGGAAAATTCAGTGGCATAAGAAGAGAGAATATTTTATCAATGATTTAGGTGTATCTTTAAATTTTAATTCATTTTTTAGCATATTTCTTAAAGAATGCTGGCTAAAGGGGCTGGAAAAGGGTAAGTGGAGAGAGGAGTCAAAATTGCTGGTACATTTGATGGAAAAAAATATTATTTTTTTTTACAAGATCACAGAGGAAGCTTTGAGGCCATAATTTGAAGAAGTTGTTACTATCTTAGATGGATAAGACAACATATAATTGGAAAGAGACATCACTTTTGGTGCATTTGGGGAGGGTACAAGAGATCCAAAGGGAAGATACCACAACATCCTTGATGTAGAACGATATCTAGATGCTTTTCTCAAGAAAAATAGTCCCAAATCATATGTGGTGTGTTTCAGTGGTTCTCCCATTTATAACACCTACAACTATTATGATAAAAAATTTCATGGAAAAATAAAGCAAGCTAAAAATGAGGTTCGAGAATTATGGTGAATCGCCTTGTCTTGCACATCTTTTTGTAGAAATTCAGTTTGATCATTGAAAAATGAGTCACTTCCTTGTGTCCAGGTCCACATTTAGACACCACTCCAACTTGAGGTTACTCTTGTAAAGTTAAATAGTGAAATCATCAGTGAACAAGTGAATTTTTTAAAAAAAGGAGAATGGTCAAATATAAACATATAGTTGAATTTTCTAGCAGAACTGAAGCAAAATCTTGTGGTTAAATCATCTCAGCATCTCTAAGGGAGTAGTAGACAATAAATCCATTTTGAATTTCAGTAATAGTGGGGAGCTAAAAATGACACTCAATAATTTCAATAATTTATGTAACTCATGATTTTTATGGAGTACCCATAATTAGTTTTCAATCACAATTATGGGTACTCCAAAAAAATCATGAGTTACATAAATTATGTAAGATGTCACAAGGCCAAAATAAAAAATAATATGAAAATTGCTTTCAAAATATAAAGCAGCCGAATTCAGTGGCATAATAAGAGAGAACATTGTGGAAATGATTTAGGTGTAGCTTTAATTTTTACTTCATGGTATATCATATTTCTTAAACCATGGTGCTTGAAAGGGTTTGTAGAGGGTAAGTGGGGAGAGGAGTCAACGCTGCAGGGTTTCATGAAAGAAAAAAATATTCAAATTTTTTTACAAGCTTAGAAAGGAAGCTTTGAGGCCATAATTTGAAGAATTTTTTTATATTTAAGGTGGAGAAGTCAACATATAATTTGAAAGAGACAACATTGATGGTACATTTGGAGAGGGTACTGCAGATCCGCAGGGAAGATACCACACCAACCTTGATGTAGAATGAGATATAGATGTTGGTCTCAAGAAAAAAAATCTCATATCATATGTGATGTGTTTCAGTGGTTTATCACGTTTATAACACCTACAACTATTATGATAAAGAATTTCATGGAAAAATAAAGCAGGCTAAATATGAGGGTCAAGAATTATGGTGAATTCCCCTGTATTGGACATATTTTGGTAGAAATTTAGTTTCATCGTTGAAAAATGAGTCATTTCCTTATGCCCAAGTACACATTCAAACACCACTCTAGTTTGAGGTTACTCTTGTAAAGTTAAATAGTGAGCTCAGCAATGAACAAGTGAATGTTAGAAAAAAGGGAGAATGGTAAGATACAAACAATACAGTTGATTTTTCTAGAAGGACTGAAGCAAACACTTGTCATTAAATCATCTCAGCATCTTTGAGGAAGTAGCAAACAAGAAATCCATTTTGAATTTCAATAAGAGTGGGGAGCTAAAAATGGCACTCAGTAATTTTAATAATTTATGTAACTCATGATTTCTCATGAGTACCCATAATTAGTTTTCATACACAATTATGGGTACTCCAAAAAAATCATGAGTTAGATAAATTATGTAAGATGTCACAGGGTCAAAATAAAATATAATATGAAAATTGCTCCCAAAATATAAAGCAGCTGAAATCAGTGGCATAAGAAGAGAGAATGTTGTGGCAATTATTTAGGTGTAGCTTTAAATTTCACCTCATGGTTTAGCATATTTCTTAAAGCATGGTGGTTGAAAGGGTTGGAAAAGGGTAAGTGGAGAGAGGATTCAACACTACATGTTACATTTGATGAAAGAAAAAAAATCAAAAACTTTTACAAGCTTACAAGGGAAGCTTTGAGGCAATAATTTGAAGAAGTTGCTACTATCTTAGATGGAGAAGGCATCATATAATTGGAAAGAGACAACATTATTGATACATTTAGAGAGGGTACTGCATATCCAGAGGGAATTTACCACAACAAACCTGATGTATAATGAGATCTAGATGCTTTTCTCAAGGAAAATAGTCTCAAATAATATGTGGTGTGTTTCAATGGTTCTCCCATTTATAAAACCTACAACTATTATGATAAAGTAGTAGGATAAAAATGAGGGTCAAGAATTATGGTGAATGGCCCTATCCTTGACATATTTTAGTAGAAATTCAGTATGATCATTGAAAAATGAGTCACTGCCTTATTTCTAGGTCCACATTCAGACACCACTCCAACTTGAGGTTACTCTTATAAAGTTAAATAGTAAACAAGTGAATGTTAGAAAAAAGGGAGAATGCTTAGATAGAAGCAATATAGTTGAATTTTTTGGCAAGACTGAAGCAATCTCTTGTGGTTAAATCATCTCAACATCTTTGAGGGAGTAGTAGACAAGAAATCCATTTTTAATTTCAATAAGAGTGGGGAGCGAAACAACGACATTGTTAGTGAGGTACTGGTAGATGATGGTGAGGTTGATGATATTCATTCCAGCATTGTTTTCACACATAGACAAAATTTATGAGGTTGAGTTTCTTCCTATGAAAAAGGATCGAACTTATCCTACAACACTTGAATTAAATTTGAGGAAAAAGAACAAGTACTATATGCTTCTAGGTAGTTTCAAGGGAAGAATTTCAATTTTGGAGAGATATTCATGGGCTGGAAGTTCTTATGATGGCCATTTTCAAATATGTTCACTCATAACTTATCTCATTTTTGAAGTATTATGGAATTTGTGTTGGGTTGAACACCCATCAATGTGGGGCATGACAAAGATCTTTAGACCTTGTTCGTGCACATGAAATTGAGGATTCTAGCACTATGTCATCATGTAGAGACAAAATTTATGAGAATGATTTTCTACTTATGACAAAGGCTCCACCTTATCCTACAACACACGAATTAAATTTGAGGCAGCAGGACCAGTAATGTATGGTCCCAAGTAGTTGCAAGGGAAGCCTTTTAGTTTTGGAGAGATATTCATGGGTTGGAAGTCTTTATGATGGCCATTTTAAAAAATGTGCACTGAGAATTTATCTCAGTTTTTAAGTATGATTGAATTTGTGTTGGGTTACACAATAATCAATGTGGAGTGTGACAAAGATCTTTGGACCCTATTCGTTCATAGGGAATTGAGAATTTCCCTGAATTGAGGATTCTAGCACTATGTGCACTCCGAAGTTAGCTCAATTTTGAAGTATGATGAAATTTGTACTGGGTTGCACACCCATCAATGTGGGTTGTGACAAATATCTATGGACCCTGTTCCTGCACAAGTAATTGAGGATGTCCTTGAATTGAGGATTCCAACACCATTTTTTCATGCAAAGAAAACAGTTATGAGGATGAGTATGTTCTTATGACAAAAAATCGACCCTATCGTACAACACTTGAATTAATTTTGAGGCAATATAACCAATATTGTATGCTCCCATATAGTTGCAAGGGAAGCATTTTCATTTTGGAGAGATATTCATGGGTTGGAAGTCTTTATGATGGCCATTTGCAAAAATGCGCACTCATAAGTTATCTCAAATTTGAAGTATGAGAATTTGTGCTAGTTTGCACACCCATCAATGTGGGGTGTGACAAAGATCTCTGGACCCTATTCATGCATAGGGAATTGAGGATGTCCTTGAATTGAGGATTTCAGCTAAATTTTTCACTCAGAAGTTATCTTAGTTTTAAAGTATGATGGAATTTGTGTTGGGTTACACACCCATAAATTTGGGGTGTGACATAGATCTCTGGACCCTGTTCATGCAGAGGGAATTGAGGATGTCCTTGAATTGAGGATTCCAACACCATGTTTTCACGCAGAGACAAAATTTACGAGGATAATTATCTTCCTATGATAAATACTCGACCTTATCCTACAACACTTGAATTAAATTTGAGGCAGTATAACCAGTACTATATGCTCCCAGATAGTTGCAAGGGAATAATTTCAGTTGTGGAGAGATATTCATGGGCTGGAATTCTTTATGATGGCCATTTGAAAAAATATGCACTCAAAAGTTATCTCAATTTTGAAGTATGATGGAATTTGTGTTGGGTTGTGTTATCACTCGGATTGATCCTCAGGATGAAGAAGGTAATCCTGAGGTAACGTCAAACCAATATTTGGACTTGGTATCTAGCCCTACCAAATCGGAGAGGGATCTCTCAATAGAATCATAGCTAAGAGGGCTGAATGGAAAGAATTTTAGGCTAGCTAAGAAAAACAAAGGGGTCTTGATTTTGATTTTAGGGTTGGACTCACTGAACAAGGGTTAGGTCAAGGTGATATATCAGAGCCAAGAGGATGAAATTGTAGTCTTCTTGATGGGGCAAGATAGGTAAAAGGTTTAAACATTCAAAGAGTATTTAATTGGATAGAAATACTGGTGAGGAGATAAGGAAATCATATGAAATGTATTTTCCCTAAACTGAAGAAAATGAACACATTATACTTAATTTCCCAAAACAAAGCAGAACTAAATATGAATTTTGTCTTTCAAACTTGAAATCAAGTATATTATAGATGTGAAATGACTTATGAATTAACAATAAATTCTAAAAAATCAATAACAGAGAAGAAAAAATGTATAAAACTCATACCACATGGATCCTAAGAAAATAGCTGCAATTTTCCATTAATGTCCATGCCAGAATGATACTTGATCAATATAATCTCTTCAACTGATTCCAACCATTACAAATACTAAAAACGTACACCTTATAGACTTCAAAACCACTTCCTCTCATCCTCAGGGGTCGAATCCATGAGGTGAGGGAGCTATTACATCAAAATTTGAACTGAATTCTAAAGCCCAGGATGAGTAAAGTGACTCATCACTATCATTTAGAACAGATACATTTGACCTAAACTAATTATTTACCTAATTTATTTACCTTAGGTAAAGTAAAATATGATACTTACAATGGTAAATTTCTCATTTTCCCAATTGGAAATTAAAATAGAGGTTAAACTTCAAAATTTGATGAAATTGGTAAAGATGTAAATTTCCTGGTAAACACACAGTGCCATGACAGAAAACTTTACCTATTTTGTAAGCCACGTTTGGAGGCCTTCCCCTTGTCCAAACCATCTCCATGATAGCTCATTGGAAAGGTTTGTGTGTCTAGTTTCCAGATATTCTTTCACCTTCCAAAATGGCATCAATTGGCCCTATCAAAAACCTATTCTCCCAAGACTGGTAAACGCACAGTGCCAAGGCCAAAAAGAGGGAAAAAACATGATGTTTTGATGGTTTTTGGCATTTTTGAGGGACCAGGATTTCTCCAAATATCCTGAAAATTGATGAGGTTGATGTACTCATCACTAGGAAAATGAATATGCTGACCACTTTCCATTTGGATGGTCCAAAAAAGAGCGCAGTGCCAGTGGCGTTGCACATTTAGCACAATTTCTGCATGCTAAACTTTCCCAAAAATCAAAATTTGCACAAAAGTGCCACATGTGCCAAAATTGTGAATTTCATTGCTTATTTAGAGCTTAGAGGCATGGTGAGACACCTCAGCAAGAATATTCAACTTTTCATTCTCATTTGACTCGGTCAATGTCCGAATCTTTGCATGGGCACGTTTGAGCTTGGCCTTTGCAATCCTGTTTCTCATGGCACAATGTTTTAACATCTTCCCCTGAATGTCAGTGTCTTTATTTTCCTTCTCCAGAAGGCCCTCCAGATGAAAATTCTGTCTCTCAAGACAATACTTTTTGTCTCCATCAATCTCTGTGACAAGCAGCTCACTTGGAGTAATTTTCTCTGCCAATTTAGCTTATTTTTTACTTTCTAGAGCTAAGGCATTCTTTAGCCCAATGGTCATTGGTCTCTATCTCGGAATCTAATCTCCTCAGAACCACTGTCACCAAAACTACCCAAGGTTTCCTTCAGCGAGGCCTTGTCCTTTCTTGCTTCTCTTTGAGCTCTGATTGCCCTCACCTCACTGATGGCCTGGTTTGTCTTCAGCTACTAATTCTCTAGCTCAAGAAAGTCAATCACATTCCTTTCTCTACCAATATTATCTTGAAGCTCACTAATCTTGGCCTCCCTTATTTTTATCAATGCATTGGTGATTCTAACCTAAACCTCAACTCGTGCTCAGTTTCAAGTTTGTCCTCATCCTCAACAATGATAGGCTCTGTAGCATTTTCCATGCCTTTTTATACTTGTTTTGCTGATGAAGAAGGCATGGCCCCTTTCACACCATGTGAAGCAAACACATTCCCATGGCCTCTCCGATATGTCAAAGGAAATGGCTCATTATCAATCATTTTAGTGGCAACTACCCCAATGTCCCTTTCACTGCTTGATGCTCTGGTATCATGATGTGATGGTGAAAGGTTGTAGAGAGGTGATGAGGTAGGATCAACATTAGGTGAATGGATGTGAGTGGATTGTGATGTATGAACAGTGGGATGTGATGGAGAAGTGGATACGGGAGGATGAGATGACGAAGGAATATCATGCCCATGATGGCCAAGTGGAGTAGTGAAAACCTCATTGGCAATGAATGCATCCCATGAAATGTTTTTCTGCAAAAGCTGATGCATGACCAACATTTTGATGAGTGAATGATGAAACAGACTTTGCATTTGTTGATTGTAATCCCTCTTTTTCACAATGTAAGCCATCTTGTGAATTCTACAGAAAAGATAATAAGGAAAATGTAGCATTCTAACTCTAGTGAAATGCATAAGAAGACGGATATGTTATGAATGGAGGTGGGAAAACCTTCCCTCACAAGTGAGTTATATTTTTATTATCCTCATCATGGGCACATACCAATCAAGGAGATGAGAAAAAGGGAAAATGGACTTGTTTTGATCTTTATACCTAGATTTGAGGTATGGTTCAAAATAACTCATGTCCAGGTTTGCTTGTTTAAACCACCTCTCTCCCACACTAGGTATCCATGTAGTAGCTACAATGGCATTAGTGGAAATCTCAAAAGTAACCCCAACAAATTGACCTACCTATCATGTAGATTGATGATAAACAATCTTGATAACTCCGGGTGATTTTGGACTTGTTGCACTCTGTCACAGAACTCAAAGAAAATCTCATGTTTGAAGTAAGAAACAGTGAGACCAGAGGACATAAGTTATCTTGTGGATATGGGTTAAACTTGTTTATTTTCTCTCCCTTGTGGTCATTTCTCCTTGGCACTTGTTCCTCACTAACAATGCCACTCTCTTCTTCTTCTGACATCTCTAAACTCTATTTTGTGAAACCATAGGGTACAAGTGAAATGAATGAGGGGAAGGGGATGAGATGACTAGCTTTAAAGGTGAAGGGAATGAGTGTAGGAAATGAGTGAAAGGGAATGAATGAAAGGAAATGTGTGTAGGAACAAAATAGATGAATGAAAACCCTAAATCAATGTAATTACCCTGTTTATGACTGATATTTCTTTAGGAGGATGAAACAAAGGTAAAAACAGTGATCACGAGCTAAAATTAGGGTTTCCTTTAGGTTTTCATTTCCATTCAAATAAGAATCACAAAATAGCTTAAAAATAGGGCTTATGTCATGTACTTACCACTTTAAAGTTTTTGGAGGACTATGGGAAAATTTTGGAGAAGTTTTGAAGTTGTTTGGACTACTCAATCACTCAGAAACCTTTTCTATCTAGGTGCACAACACTTATGAAAATGCGCAATGCCAGTCTACATGCATGTAGCACCTTCACAAATCACATTGAAAACTCCTAGCAAGGGCGCATCGCTAGTGCAAACACGCAACGCCAAGTAACTTAGCAGAATTTTGCTCAAAAACTCACACAGTTTTCCTTTACTAAATGCTTCTGATGTTTTGACAGAAAAAATGACTCATTTGAAATGTTTTATGGGCTTTTATAGGCATGTGGATTTTATTTATCTTTGAATATCCGCTTTTATAATGTTTTAAGTCTTCTTCCTTTTATCACTGATTCTCTTTGGCAGTTTTTGCTTGCAGGTTGGATCAATCTGGAGCTAGCTTTTATTTTTCTCACTGAGGCTTGACATATTCACATTGACATCTTTGGGATTTCACTTATTACATATAGTAGCATAAAATTACATTTTAAAAAACAAAATAAATTACATAAGTGACTTTTTATAAAAATAAAATTTTGATAAAAAGTCCTGAAGCTAAAAATACAACCCTTGAAGTAAAATGAAACCATCATGATGATCTTTCTTCAATCCCTCTTATATGTGTGATGATCTCATTGGAATGAATGGAAGAACTTGAAAAATGAAAAACCCTAATGACTTAATGAAACTTATTTTTTGACCTAATTTTGAATGAAATTTTGACTTAAAAAACTTTCAAGTGAAAATAGAGCATTTTCATATGCTCAAAGGAACATGGGAATGAGTCATCAATATGATTATTGGAGGGGGAAATGAATTATTTTACAATGACAACCACCAGCGAAAATAATTTATGTCATGACCTAATGGAATCATTGAAAATTCTTTAGGGTGAGACACCTAAGATGCAAATGAAAAAATGTTTTGATCCCTGGTGGAAGTATGAAAATACTAACACTAAAAAGTTGCACACCCATCAATGTGGGGTGTGACAAAGATCTTTGGACCCTATTCTTTCACAGGGAATTGAGGATTCGAGCACTATGTTTTCGTGGAGGAACAAAAGTTATGAGGATGAGTTTCTTCTTATGAAAAAGGCTCGACCTTATCCTACAACACTTGACTTAAATTTAAGGTAGTAGAACGAGTACTATATGCTCCCAGATAGTTGCGAGGGAAGAATTTCAGTTTTGAAGAGATATTCATGGGCTGGCTAGAAGTCTTTATGATCTTTGTTTACAAAAATGTGCACTCATCAGGAATTCTAATCATAAGTACTTGGCTGCTTAGATCTCTGAGTTGGGTACAACTAAGGAGATGTATGACAAGTTGGTTGACATGTTTAGGGCTAGCAATTCTAATCAAATTCTCTTTTTGAAGAACATAAAGATGGACAAGGGAGAGTACATCCAATCATATTTCATGAGGATCAATGAAATGAAGAATGACTGCTTAGCTATTGGAGAGGCCATAGCTAACCGAGAGCTCACTCTCATTTCTCTTGGTGGACTTCCCAGACCATGGTATGTATTTAATATCATTATTGTCAATAATAATATAATTTCCGATTTTGATGAATTGTTGATAAGATTCACTCAAGATGAGCCAAAGATTATGGATAGAGATGATCCCTCAAATTGGAATGGAAGTGACCCTACTACCTTCACCGCTCATGTAAAGAAGAAGAAAAATGTTGGACCAAGAAATCAAATTCATGGAAGAGTGGGTCCCAAAGGAAGAAAGGGAAAATGTTACAATTGTAACAAGTTTGGTCACTGTGCAAGAGAATACCCCAATAAAGGGGACTCTCCCCAAAATGATGACTGCAACAACAATAAAAACTTCAGAGGGAATGGAAATCAAGGAACAACAGGTTCAAAGGAAAGAGGAAGGCTCCCTGTGATTGAAATGGAAATTGAAATGGTCAACCTTTCAAGAGGTCAAGGAACTCCCAGTATGATGAATACAATGTTGTGCACTATCCACACAATCTTCCCCTTAACTTACATCACTTTCAATTTCGACTATTTTTTTCCCCCAGCTATGAAAATCAACTTCATCAAAAACATCTTGATTTCTTCACTCCACCCACAACTTCTCTAAATCTATTTTATGTAAGCTTATAGATAAATGTTGTGTGTAGATTTATTAATGTATTACATTTCGACCGGTCTCACCACCCATCATCAGGGACACATATCCTTTGGGAAACTATCAAATATTTCTTCCTTCATAACCTTCATTCATGGTGACTCACATGCCCCCTGATCTCTAGAACTATTAGCAGATGGTATTATCATGATGACTGTAGAGTTATATATAGAAGGCTCAAATATGATCTGGACCTTCATCCCAATATAGCCACAACCACCCATAAGGAGTATAATTGACCTTACATAGAAGAAACATAGGTTCTTGAATTGTCCAGAGGAGAGAGCTCCTTCCCCTCCTTCACAAATCTCCCAATCCCTTTTGGCACATACACCTCCCTCAAAATAAATTACTATCAACCGACATTAAACCCTACACTTGGCGGCCACACACCTCCTTCCCCTACAATACTCCTAGCCATCTTCCCACTTAGGTATCCTCTATCCATTCCTCTTGTCTCCTCTCCATTTGATGCACATAATTAATAGTAATCATATTTAAATCACTACTTATTCAAGGTCATGGTGATTTTTTGATAATCATGTCTCTTAGACACTCATGCACTATGCATCAAGAAGAATTTGTATAGATAAGAAAAATACTGAGAAGATATTATCAAAAACAATTAATAATATTTGAATGTAAATTTATCATAATCAACTATGACAAATTTCGAGAGTATATCCTCCTAACCACCTTTGTCAATATAATTCCTTTGTTAAGCAGAATAGCAAATAATTTTTAAAATCAAAGTGCTATGTTTTGGATCAATCATACAACATCTTTCTTACTCAAGTAAGGCTCTAATATTATTTTGAGGGTGAAGCAACGCAGAAAAGAGATACTTGTTATAAAAATCCACATACAATATTATAACTATTATAATACATTAAATAATTAATATTTCTAATATGAAATATCAAAACCCTAATAAAAAAACCACATAATAAATGGCACATCAAAGGTTGGAAGGAGTGAGAGAGTGTTTGAGAGTGATATTGTCAAGAGCGTCATTTTCCAAAAACCTCAGGACTCTATGTGTGTGTGTATGTAGAGAGAGAGAGAGAGAGAGAGAGAGAGAGAGAGAGAGAGAGAGGGAGAGAGAGAGAGAGAGATAGAGAGAGAGAGAGAAATTATATTGCTTTTATATTCACAAAAAATATCTAGAATGCCAAATTGGTTGTAGAATATATGAAAACCTACATATTTGTACATCAATAAAGATAGAAATGGCATCCATAGTAAATTAATGATTAATCATTCAAGAATCAACCTTCTAGAAACTAAGTTCTATCAATTATGAGAAAACATACAAATTTTTAAGCCAAACAATAAAAGCTAGAGCATAGCTACAATGTGCAAGAGATGAATAGTGAATACATGTGGAAGAGAATTCAAATGGAAAAAAAAATGAGTAGTACATTTCAACCTAACAGAGACTATGAGAAATCTCAATGAGAGGATGATAATATCTCAAGAAGAACAAAGCCATATGAACAAATAATTTTTGTAGAGTCAGCTAGCAAAGATGCAAATGTCACTGAAGTGGAAATATTATTGGTATGGAAGTAAATATTACAAAAGAGTATCTAGAGGATCTATAAAAGCTTCTAATTCAACTTCTCAAATTCATCAAAATGATCTTATAACATATGTAAGATAAAAACATCCCAATGATATAGTCCTCAAAGAAATATTAAGGTAGCCAAATCACTTAGGCTCAATGGTGAAAAGTATTTTTCTATGTAAAGACTCAATCTTAATTTGTGAAGGTATAGTGGTAAGGTCTTTTTCAAATTTTAAGAATAGAGTGATTTTTTTCGTTGAGAGAGTAGCACCACTGCAGTTTTCTTATGTGGTTATCTAGTATGACCATGACGTCGGCATTCTCGAGATTTTTGACCACATGTTGCTAGGCTTCGATATGAGAGATCCCTAGGAGCTTTGGGTTGCGTGTGGCTACTCTGAATGCTACGGAACTCAGGTTAAGAGAGGTGAATTTCTAGGCAATGATGAGATCAGAAGGGATGAATCGGTGACTTGAAAATGGCCTATGTGAGGCGCACACAGTTGAAGTCGAGGGAGCTAATGGTTTTGGTGATATATTGCAGAGGTTGGGTGTTGAGGCCCTCTGATAGCATTAGAGACTTTGAGAGTTTGACATACCTTATGCGCATATGTTCAGCAATATGCTTTATTCATAGCCATATAAACTTTCCAAATCTCATATTCCTTAAATGTACCTTTACACCTTTAAACACAACACCTTCCAAAGCAATTACTAGATTATTAAAGCTACATTTTTTAATCCTTATGTGTTTAATATATTCGAACTTAAAATTCATATCGATGATTTGAAAATTTAAAATTTTCATAAAAGATAGTGTTACTGAATGAGTTATTAACTCTCAACCTTCAAATATTCCTTTATTTAGTGCATGTGCTTGAAAGTCGATTGCTTATATTTATCATGATTGAGATACTAGCTAGCTATTGATCCACTTACAAAATTTCCTTCATCCATGGCACCGATTAGCAATGGGTCTAGAATGAATGAGTGATTGGTTCAAGAAGGCACTGGGACAACCATTGGTTCGAAGGAGGATACCTGAAGTTAGTTCCGACATGTCAGGTTGTATTTGGTTGGGGATGGAACGAAATCATAAGTGTGGGCGAAAGAATAGATTCTATTGTTTAAATTTTCTCATATCTGATGCTATAATATTTCAAAATAAATGATAAAAAGAGATTGTAGGCTCATCACAGCCTGACATTGAGAAGAAATTCTCATCAAATACAAAATCATATAGAATACACAATCGAATACACAAGCAGAGTACATTTTTTTACAGAAGCGAATTTTCATGGAAACTCATTCTATTCTAGTTTAGACAAAAAATAATAGGAAAGAGATGATTAACTGCACAAGATCTAATTTCAATTCATTCCATTCATTTTAATGTAAGTATTTCCCTCTGTCTGCTCTTATCTCAAAAATCAGAAATAGGGAGGTGAACATGAGATTCGTTGCCAATGAAAATGCCACCGTGGATGAGACCTGCAAGGTCACCTCCAATGAAAGGGCCAACCCAGTACACCCAGTTGTTGGTGAATTATTTGCTCACAATGGAAAGACCGAAGGAGCAGGCGTGGTTCATGGAGCCACTGGAGAAGGGACCGGTTCCATGTGACTCGCCCAGTTCACGCACGTAAAATTCACTCGCCAACTACTTGTTTCATGCACGATCATCTTGAATGAACTTGCAGGGGAAGCAAGTATGTAAAGCCACACAACAAAAATGCTGCCAACAGAATTATGTGCCTACTCATTGTTGGTCATATCCTTTCCTTGTAATCTCCTATGCTTGAATTTGACATGAAACCTCTTGAAGTAGGCCCCGTTTTTTTTGGGTTTTCATGAAAACCTTGGTTGTGGATCTCCTCTCTCCTGCTATGGTCTCCTACTCCCCCCTCATTCATCAAATTTAAATTCCCACAATGAAATCATGGAAGAGGGCCACCTTCTTCTTATGCTACAATGGAATCTCGATTGGGTGGAGATAGAGGGTTTGTACTGGTGGCTGGTTGGAATACACACTCAATGATGTATCCAAAGGTGATTTAATATGAGTTTCTATTCTATTTATTCAAACAATATTGTAAGATTAATATAGGTTTCTATTTTATTTCTTCAAACAATATTCTAACCACATCTTACAATAGCAGAGAAATAAATGGGAAGAGTACCTTGTTGATGGAATTGAACTCAAACAAGTAGGTGGACCTTCATGGTGGTTTGTGTGGGTAGTGCCAATCCATGTGATCACTTCCTAGGAAGCACAACCATTGTCGAGCTTTCCATTGATCGCCTGACCACTGGACATGAACAAGCTTCAGGGCCAGAGCATCCAGGGGTTTCTCCTTGCAGATATTTAACAACCACTCTTTCTGACCTCCGTGCTCATTTTCAACGCTCATGAGGTGGATTATTACGGATAAAACATGGCAGAAGAGGGTTTTTATAAACCTGTCTAGGAGACTTAAATCTTTGTTTTGTTCCAGCCTAAAACTCTTTTTCTCTGTTTGGGGATGGGCATGGTTTTATTTTATTTTATATTGTAAGAATTGAAATTTGTTGGGTTTTATTTTTTTTCTATGGGAAAAGTGAAACTTTAAAATCATTGCTTTCAATTTAAATTAGGATTCTTAATATACAATGGATTAAAGTGGGTAGGCAAAATTATGGTATTGAACTAATTATTTTTAATTAAAATTTATAAATTATGTAAATAGAAGTAAATTATTTTAAATAATTAGTGGTAATTTATGGTAAATATGTAAAAATTAGAAGGTAAACACAATAAGTTTATTTCCTAATAGTTAAGATAAATAAATCTTATTGAATTCTACAATTTGTTATGTTGAGAGAGATGGAAATTGGGACCATACCCAAATCACCAAGATTGGTTACACACATGGCCAATGTGAGCTACCAAACCATGGAAAAATTGAAATTGAAATTGAAATTGATGTTCCTTAAAGACAAAATAGTTCAAGCTAGAGATTATACTCATCATGAGAAGGCCATATAAAAAGGTGGGGAGTGTGGGTAATAGACCCCACGAAGATGAGAAATAAATAACCATTGAACTGAACTAGAAAACCAGTAAACAAATCACCATAAATGAAAAAACAACATATCAAAACCTCAACGTACAAGAAGTTTATCCCAAGGAGGAAAAACCTAGCATTAAGAAAATAATGAGACAACAATGGAGGAACACGAACAACCATGTCCAAATAGAATTAAAAAAGAAACCAAAAGAGTATGGAGAATTTGGGCATGTAATTAGCATAATTTTATAGGTGCCGCTACCTCCAAGTAAAATTAATGATATATTTCATAAAATATTACAACATACAACGAACTTATGGCATACAAAAAGCAAAGAATCAAAATTTATTCCAAGATATTACTGAAAATAATCAAATCAAAATTGAATATTGGAATCCCAATATTTCCATCAAAGTAAAATGAAGTTCCCCTTGTAGATACATAGGCTATCCATGGATTTTCACTTACATTACAAATGCAAAACAAAAGAAAAAGTGATAATACCTACCAAAACCAAATAATTTGATCACTGAATTCAATGTATTCATGATACTCCATATGGTCTTTCCAATCTTGTACATATAAATATTGACCCTTCCCATAAAACATTAGATCGAGATATTCAAGTTATAAAGCTAGAAGAAAATTTAGTGTTGAATTCCCAAGAAAATTAAAAAACTCCTAGGAAAAGCATTTAACTTACTCTACAACTGTGGTAACAAAATGACATTGAATCAACATTTTAAGATATCAATTTCAATTCATAATATTTAGTATTTACAACCAAGTTCCTACCTCCTTGACAAAGTTCCATGACCTTTTGGGAGCCCAGTTTTCCAACTTTAGTTACAAACATGAGTCCTAGTAGATCCGAGTCTAGAATATATGAATCCATTTCCAATATTTCCCTACAACTTGAATAAAATTATGAATCTACATCTTGTGTATCTTCCGAGGAGATATAGACCAACCAATTGCTAGTCTTATATATGAGGATACTAATATAAGCTCCATTGTATATACGCTTCCACCTTTTGATTTGTTGTTTGTAAATACGTTTCTGTAAATATAAGACATATTTTGACAACAATAGAAAAAAATATAATGGATGACCTACACTAAAAGCCACTGCTTTTCTTGCATTCTTCAACTGCGTTGGAGCAAAAAAAGAATGACAGTCACTACATAAATATGCATACCATTAGGATTAGAGATTGGCTATGCTAGTGCAAACAAAGTCAGTGCCATGGACACATGGTTATGTATTGGGATAATAAGGTATATGTATATAATAAGTTGAAAGGAGTACCATGTATGTTTATATGGCATAAATTTTGATCTAGTTTATCCTAGCTTTAAAAACTTGTTAGATGGGACTATGATAAGCAAGTATCAACCAACACAAAACAATATTAATGAGATTTCAACTTTCAAGGGCGTTTCCAGAAGCTAGTCCATTCAGTCATAATATATAAAGGGATTATCTAGTATTAAATACATAACATGATGCATATCAAAATGTATGACGGAAAGAAAGAATCACTACTACCTCCTATAGGGGTTTCAATAGGATGGCTAATGTGGGTTGGAGAAGGCCATCTAATAGTGCAGCTAATAGAGTTCTTTCCTAAGCCAACATAGTTCTTTCCAGAGACACTATAATAGATAAGTTTGGATGGTCCAACTAATGCTCCCTCACTCAACCAGGGGTGTGGGAAAAATCCTAACGAATCTTGATACGTTACTATCAGGAAGGGGTGAAGCTCTACTCACTCAGTGCTTTCACCTCATCATTGACTAATTTCCATGCCTAGAGATGGTATAAACCACTTAGACAAACTCTAAATCTTAAAGCTAATATACAGGCAAGAAAATTGACCTACTTACCTACTAAATCAATGGATTAAAATCCATGAATAATCTAGCTCAATTGTTGGAAGCCTAACCCCATCCACGTTCCAGTGCCCTACCACTTTTTGATTGAACTAAAAAAATTTGTGCCAGAACCAATGAATCAAAAGCCACTCTGTGCAAAGCATGGATTTCGTGGCATACTACCCTTAAGATACACAGTCGTACCCTCTTCATGTCTAGTCTCAACATCATATGAATCATACTTCCTTTTCCTTGAATAATTCCTCTACTTGTGAAGATTCATTCCAAATTTTTGAGCATCAATCAAATTCGTTTCTCATTAGGCATTATCCTTAGTTCTTGTGCTTCTCATTTTTGGGGTCATCAAGGGGGTGCCTAGTTTTGATACTAGGTTTCTTTGTGATCACTCTTTGGTGGACTTTAAATTTGTCTTATTATCCTAATAACGGGTGGTATTGGTGATTTTTATTACCACTATTCCTGCTTCACCAATACCATTTTCCTTGGCCATTCTATATCTTTATATGAAGGTACGATGCTCCATATATTTATGGTGACCAGTGTTGGTAGAGGTGATTTTACAACCCCCTGTTGTCTCTCATGACATGTTGATATTACTGCTTATGTGAGAGGGTGAGATCTGTGCATTGATTGGTAGGGTGGATGCTAGTTTCAGGAAGGTGATTTTCCTAGTTGATCCCATTCCTTGTAGAGCCTCAAGCCTCTCACTTGCACACTTTTTGGGGAGAGGTAGGGAAATATTTCAAATTAGAGATAGATCTAACCGATCAGAAAACTGACCAATAAATTTCTTTAACGATTCCCTCTCATGGAGTCACCCCAATGATCTAGCTGGGAGGAAAAACTCTTTTTATCCTCTCCCCAAAGAGTTTGACTATGGAAAAATTAAGTTCTTACAGTAATTTCATTGTTCTAGGAGGGGGACATTCCTCTTTCCCTTAACCCCCCACATGGATTTCGATGCTGAATAGGATGATTCTTGTGAACATTATGTCAAAGTTCTTAGTTCGATCGATGCTTTATTATATTTGCAATTATCCTTTTTCCTTTTTCCATTGGTCCTTGCATATATTATATTTGTAATCATGATTTCTGCCCTAATTATATATGTAATTATGATTTATTATATACGTAATTACGTTTTAGCGTAAAATGATACTATTATATATGTATTTTTGAAATTATTATATATGTAATTACGCACTCTAATAATTGAACAAATAATTGATCAAAAGAGCTTCTCAAACCCCAAACTTGTGCTTGGGGAGAAACCCTCATCCATATGAATGAGTTTCACGCTAAAAACCTATGGTCAATCGACCAACTTTGTCTGAAGTTATGATTATGTCGGCGGGGGGGGATTAGGGCTCGAGGCCCTATTGAAGCCCATTTGATTTGATGCCAAAAAGAAAGGTGTAATTACATATATCATGATATATATCCTTGTGTATGCCCCACCCAAACATACACCTTTATTTAAGGACCTTCTTAGAGCTAGCGGGTACACATAAACACCTTAAAGCAATATCATAAACAATAGCCTTAAAACAAGCTATACCACGCACTACCGCTATCACTCCTACTACTCACACTGAACTATACATACTGACCTTACTACGCTTGGTTCAATAAACACTTGCTTCATATGGTATAACTAGCTTATATGCATAGTGAATGTTGATTGTGTCTCTAACAGTATCAACCTTAAATCTAGTTTTTGATGTAGTGAGTTAAGCAAGTGATGATTGCCAAGGTGTGTAGGGAATCCTAGGAAGTGCTAACATGTGCTAGAAATTTTCAAGGCATGTTATGCCTTCAAATATGTGCTAGGTGCTAGGGTTTGGTACCAACGCATGTTAGGGAGTTCTAGGGAAACAAAATGGAGGAACAGTTTCAATTACATGAAAATGAATGAATAACAGTCTGTGATAGGGAGTGTTAGCAAGTTCTATGTGTGATAAGGAGGGAGTGACAAGGTATGCTAGGAAATTCCAAGGCATGATAGAGTGCTAGGAAATAATTCCAAGATGTGCCAAGTTTCAAGGTGTACCAATGTGTGCCAAGGAGTGTTAGGGAGTGCTATAGAAACACAAAGGAGCACTATATAATAATGCATGGAAATGAATGAATAAGAGTGTGTGACAAGGATTTTGAATGAGTTCCAAGTGTGCTAAGGAGGAGTGACAAGGCATGCCTTGCAGTTCTAAGGAATTATAGAGTGTTAGGGCAGCATGTAGCCAACATGTGCCAATGCGTGCAAGGAAGTGTTAACTAGGAGTTCTAGGGAATCACAAGGGATCACTACATCAAAATGCATGGAAATGAACAAATAACAGTTTTTAATTGGAAGTGTCAGTGAGTTCCAAGTTTGCTAAGGAGGGAGTGACAAGGTATGCTAGGCAGTGTTAAGGCATGCTAGAGGCTAGGATGACATGCCAAGATGTCCTAGGTGATAGGGTGTACCAATGCATGCCAAGGAGTGTTAAGGAATGCTATGGAAACACAAGGGTGCACTATATAAAAATGCATGGAAATGAATGAATAAGAGTTTGTGGTTGGGAGTTTCAATGAGATCTAGGTGTGGTAAGGAGAGAGTGACAAGGTATGTTAGGTAGTACCAAGGAATTCTAGAGTGCTAGGGAGGCATGACAAGATGTTCCAGGTGTTAGGGTGTGCCAATGAGTGCTAGGGAGTGTTAGGTAAATGCAAGGAAACACTATATCAAAATGCATGGAAATGAACTAATGAGAGTGTGTGATAGGGTATGTCAATGAGTTCTAGGTCTGTTAAGGAGAGAGTGACAAGGTTATATACTAGGCAATGCCAAGGTATGTTAAATTACTAAGTTGTGTCATGAAGTGCTAGGGTGTGTTCGGGAGTGTAAAAGCATGTCAAGAAATATAGGGGATTATAACACATGCTACATAATGCTAAGGAATTTAAGACATGTCAAGTGTTATGGCGTGTCAACATGTAAATTGTGTTTCCTAGTTGTTTTATGACCATAGTTGGATGGGATGAGCCTTGTCTTGGTAACGTGTTAAGTGAGATCAGTTGAGATTGGGCATGAGTAGTCTAAGATGAGTTACATGTAGTTCTTAGGTGAACAAGGAATATGTTGAATTTCCACAACACATGAGAATCTGGGTTTGGTCTTAGAATATTTGATGCAAACATACTCAAGTGCCACAACACATCTACTTTGCACAAAGAAATCTACACACATTAGGGAATCAACTAGTGAACATGAAATTTTTTAACTTTTTCAGACCGTTCTTCGTTAAATTACAAAATATAATAGAATAGGCTAGATCTTTCATACCAGGGATCATGGCCCTTTACAATCACACTGATACAAGGAATACAACTAGGGCTTGTTGTTAGTCCTTTTACAACCAATCTACCTTGAACAACACAACACTTGACCCACTTTTTGATGGTGGTGGCACATAGCCCTTTCAGTCCACATGTCTTGAACACATCTAGCAGGTCCTCTTGCCTCCCATTATGAAACTCCTCAATTTTCCTATATTAATGAACTCAACTCCTTTAGGTTACTGAACTCAGCTCAAATTTTTTTCCCTCTATCTACCTCTTCTTTCCTTTAAGGTCTGCAACACTTAGGGTTTTCGATCACTTATTCACAACTCTATTGTGAACAACTCTTTGGTTTGTCAAATTTTTCCATCTGCTACTCCAAGATGACAATTTTAGGGATATTGAGGTTTCCCTTCTTCTTAATGATGCAATCCTCTGCATTACAGTGAGCTAGGGCTAGTTGGATAGCCCACTTGCCTACTACTTTAGTCCTTCAAAGTATGAAGGTCCTTAGTCCAAATACACCTAGCCTTCTACCAGTCTTGTTTTCCTTCACAAGTATAAGACTTAGAGCTCTTCTTTGACAATCACCTAACATTAACCCTCCAATTGTACTTGGCATTTCATCAATTTTCCCAACCATAGTCAATTATTTTACTCATCTAGTGCTGACAACATTGCCCTCATCTAGGGCTCTTCAAATATAGCACCTAATAGTGACTTCAGTCCTCTCAAAACCACTATCCTTGTGTACCAATTTATTTTTTGTACAATAAATGAACAAATATGAACTACTCTTCTTATCATCCTTCTAATTAATTGTAGATTATTGAACTAGAGTCACTAATCATCCATTAACAGTCCATTGTCTAAATTTTTATAAGTTTCTTCAGATCTTTGTCGAAAACTCTATGGACAGTCCACCAAACTCAACTCCTCTTCATGTCAATCCATTCCCCATATGAAACAATGCTTATGTTCCATATTCTACTCAGGTTCCACCTTCCTTTGGAATTTCTATCTTCAAACTTACTTCTGCAAACCATCTTCCAAATTTGTGGTATATATTTCAGATATAAACCTCTCTCTAAGGGTCACAACCCCTCTTCTTCTATGCAAATTTGTAACAGTATTAATGGCATACCTTATGGACTGAACATGATAGGAAACCTCCATAAATAGGGAATTATACTTCTATTCTAATTTCTTTAGAACACACCCTATCCAGCCATATCAAAAATGATAAATTTTTCCTCCATAAGGCAGTCGGCCTAGCTCATATGGATCCATAGATTCTGGGCATTTATTTGATTGAATCTTGATCTGAAATTTAGATCTCTACAACCCTAAGACTATGGTTACCTCAGTCAATATTACACATGTGACTAATCCTTTTTTGGCCCTAAATTCTAGTGCAAACCCTCCTCTATTTTTGTTGGTCTTTATCAAATACCTTGCAACCTACTAACCACCACAACGTAGGGATTCTACCCTCTCTACTATTCCAAAATTTGATGTGTCCTTCACACAAAAACACCACTAAAATAACATGCCCAAATTCTCATGAGACGCCTCTCTTAAGCTTGATGTGCCATAATAGAACCAAGAATATGCCATCCTACTTCCTATGTTGAACCCATTAAGGTATGTAACATTCTTGTGAACCCTCTCATGATGATCTTACTCTTGGTGGATGATCATGGCCTCCATTTAGCAAAACTTATTCAACCCTCTGACTCGATGTAATTGAGCAATACATCTCTCTTGGCCTCCTTGATCAAATGAGCTCCTTCTCACTTGATGTTCTTGCATTCATACTAAGGCCTCATTAAATATATTTTCCTAGCTAGGCCTCTTAAGAATGCTCTAGAAATTATGGACTTTATCCACTTAGACCTTGGGAAATATTATTTTTTCTTCTTAATTTTATTTTAGATTTTAAACTCCATCCCGAAACCAAATCCCCTTCGCTTGGGTTATTTTCCCACAAACTCATCTCACTAGGATTGTGGATTACCTCCCAAGCTACACAATTAAACAAGATATTCTAGTTGTAATAATCATAACTTGGTAAATCTCCTATAGTCAAGCAAGGACTTGGTTTGGTTCCCAAGTTGAAAATTAAGTAAGGGTAGTTCTGAGGGAATGATAAGTAGGGAGGGTTAAGGCATGCCAAGGAATCAAAAGAAATTCTAACACATGTTGGACATTTTTAATGCATGTTGAGGAGTATTAAGGAGTGTCGAGGCATCACAAGGGAGAACTAGGTCAAAATGCATGGAAATGAACAATTAATAGTGTTTTCCATGGCGTGTCAGTGAATTCAAGTTTGCCAAGGATGAAGTTTCTTAGAAGAAGTTCATAATAGGATTTGCAAGAGGCAAGCCTATGATTGTGATAAGGGGATCGACAAAGAAATTTTAGACAAAGGGAGACTTTGTGTTGGGCACAATACTATTTTTCCTTTATCTATTATTTTTATATGAAATTAGGCATAGTTTGGTCGAATGATCATGTTTTAAACTATTTTAGACAATTGCATATTGTACGTTGTTGTGTATAGGTTTTGGCGCATTCTACTTGTCCCAAATTATATCTTCTATGTCTTGTGCATCTTTTGGTTCTTGTAAATTATCAGTTAATTCTCTATTGTGTATATGAACTGGACATACATGTGAAATATTTCCTATATAAGCTATGTTGATTGGTTGTTTTATGGCCATGGATAGATAACACTATTACCGATGAAATAGGTAACCTGACCTCAAAACGGGAACTCTAGCCCAAAACGTCTCAAAAAACATGAAAAAACACCCCAAAAACAAAAAGTGTGTCTTCCAGAACTTACTTGGTTTTTTTTTAAGGTCAAATTTCAACATTTTATAAAATAATGCTAAAAACAAAATTGTTTGTTGGAAAAAGGATTGAAAAAAACACCCTCAAAACAAAACCAGTTGATGTTGGAATAACAAAAAAAAAATTCTGTCATAATTTTGACACTTGTAACAATGGAATTAAAGAAAACATATTAGAACATTTTTTTAAATCGTAAATTTCTAACATTTTTGATAGATGATGATAAAGATAAACAAATACATGTCTA
This sequence comes from Pinus albicaulis, assembly GCA_034641835.2. Lineage (NCBI taxonomy): Eukaryota > Viridiplantae > Streptophyta > Pinopsida > Pinales > Pinaceae > Pinus > Pinus albicaulis. The sequence goes on from CM076579.1 coordinate 681,494,931, forward strand.
AAGGGCTTATCATTTCGAACAATTTTCATCCATGTTGTTAAACATAAAATATCTTGACTCTAAACAACCCCAAAAATGTAATTATTGTCAACCATAAAATTAAAGATAAACTTCGGTAGCGCATAAAAACCTTAATGACAAGTTGTAAATCTAAAGTTTTTCAATCTTAAGTTTTCAACATACTTGAAAAATGAAATTATGGAGAAATTATAAGACTTAAACAATTTTAAAAAATGAACAAGTAAATGAAAAAATTATCATTGAACAGAAACAAGTAAGAGTAATTTTAATTTTAAAGGATAAAAACTTATCTTTTTTCAAATCTTAGCATAAGACAAATTTAAATCTAATTTCAGCCAAAACCTAAAAATCAAGCATCAAAACAAAGTGTTCCCTTTCAATGACACATATAATTATTAAAAAATTTAAAATTATCTTATACCAAATGGTAACAATACATAATATCATGGTAATATCACTGGATAATCTAAAAATTCAACATTAGTTTCTATTTTCTATTTTACATATAATTAAAATATCAACATTGGTACATTGAATATAACATAAATTATTTTTGTAATTCATTGTTGCATTGTCGATATCCTAAAGAGATGAATTATTCATAATTAAAACATATAATCCAACAAACATAGAAATGTCTCATAACTTCATGAAAAATGAGATGGAAGTCAAAAATTTTATTTCAAGTTACCATGCAAACATAAATTACATAAAAGTGTCTTAGATAGTTATTCAAAATCAACCATAGGTTCTGGCACACCATCATAACCTACATCTTCAGATGAATGGTTCGATGTAGATGAAGATGATCCATATTCTTCTCTTTCATCAACTAGTGCTCCATCTGAGTCAACATGCATGCCCACCATTTCAGAGTTCAAAAGTCTTGTAGATCTACATCTACATTCTGCAGAGTCCCATCTCAACAGTAATTGTTCTGGTAGCAATTTCTTCAAAATATTTATGGTCTGCAACCGAAGAGTTCCTCTCTTTATCAAATTTAATTCATACACAAGTATGTTAGCATCCTCCAATTTTAAGACATCTGTGCAGCGACGATTTATATTTCTTCCCTTTCTTTTTCTCTTTCTGCAAATTATTTTTTCCACTACCATCTCTGGCTTGTACACACCATTGAAAGGGTGGGTACTTGTGGCATACCAGTGTACATCAACAGCTATAATCTCTTCATTTTCATTAATGAAATTTATAACCTTGGCAATCCAGAATGGATAGCCAAGTGGATCTTCATATGCTAACACTTCTATCATGCAACCCTCCTTAAGATCCTGCACAGAACCCCTGTAAAGGTCTTCCATGGCTTCACGTTGTGCACGTGATCTTCTAGAACCAATATAGATTTCTCTTTCCTCTACCAGTGGGGAATTAATAATAGCTTGAGGCTGTTGTTGTTCAACATTGTGTGTTTCCTGATGTTCATGTTCATTTGGAAAAATTTGTGGCCGAAAAAAAGGAGTCTTCAAAAGTGTATCCCCATTTATTGATCTTGAAATCATATCACTTTGATTACAGAAAAAAAGACTCCCACCAAACTGAATCAGCAACATCAAAGTACTCATATGTATCTCTAATACATCTTTTAATTTCCTCTAGACATTCAGAATAATTTATGTCTCTCTTATGCGTTCGTGCATTATGGAGTTCAGCAACTAACTGTAATAACAATATCTTTGATGAAAATATTGGACACTCTAGAATGAACTTAAAAAATGCTAAACCTGATGATGGTCCCCATTCTTCAATAGTTGAATACATCTTGCCCCATATAAGTGTTATCCCATCAATTTTTTTGATATGAAATTGATGCTGGAAGCTAATGTCGTTAAGTTGTTCAATGCATTTATCCTCACCATACGATCCAAAAATAAACCTTTGCATGTCAATAGTTTCTTCCAACACATGAAAACAGGCTCTGGAATGTACGATTTCTTAATACATTCAATTAATGATGGCAGGCTCCCAACACCTTTCCTCCTTAATGTTACTGAAAAATGACTGAAAATTTGATCAATATGATCATGAGTATGCCCAACAAGAAGGAAACCAACCTTCACATTTTTTAAAATCCCCAATTCAAAAATCATGTTTAGATACCCAAAAAGAACTTTATTTTTGTTCTCACGACTTGTGTTGTCTAGTTGTAAATACATAACTTCAGGAAGAATCCCAGACCAATGAGTAACCACATCATGGATCATATTTATGGTCAGATTTGCATCATTGTGAATATTTGGAGTTGTGAATAAAACTCTTGGAAACATCTTCTCATTAAATACCATACAACCAACCAAGTGAAACTGAATGAAATTTTCCTCCTGTAATTTTTTTGGCGTGTGGACAAAATGTGGAAGAAGTGTTTTCTTTTGGTCCATACCATCAATTATCAATCCCAGATATTTATTTGGATGATCATAACACTTCTTTCGATGTTTATACAACTTTTTCCTTTCACTTGTTTACTGATTCTGATGGTCTTGAAGTTCTTTGACAACGGAATCTATACATAAAATAAAAGAAACATATGAATAAATATATTTTCATAGTTGATAAGTATCAAATTTTTAAAAAAAATGTTTTGAACACATACCTCTTTTTGCCCCTTGACATTTATCTCTTTTTTCTTTAAGAGAAGCACATGTGCTGCAAATCTCCATCCTTGTCTTCTTAGGAATACAAACATTGTTGAATTTAGTTTTCCATATCCTTGTAAAATAAGGATATGTAATAAAATTACCAATTCCTTCAACACCTTCTGCATAATCTTTGTATAACATGAATATTTGTCATCTCGAGAAATTATCTGGAATATGTATTGTGTCTTTATTTGGCATACACTCTCCATGATTTGAAAAGAAGTCTTCCATCCATGTCTTAGCAGTATTTGCAAACGGCCCCACCTCCCGTTTATAACGTGCTTCTGAATAATATGTGGGAACCATTTCCAATCTATCCTGAATTCTTGACAAATGAAAATTACCAATTGAATGCAACATTTTGAACGCCTTTCTACAAAGCAATACATTCCCAATATGATAATCATAACCTGCTAGTGTAGATTGCATGCAATCCACTAAATATGAATTTTGCATGCTTTTATTCATTGACATATATGTTTTTCTTTTCTCCAAAAAAAAGTTGAAATCCATATTTTTCAAGCAATCCCTTCGACAACATTCACATGAAATCAAATGAACGACATAACTTATTTTTGTGAGATATTTTGTCCTTGCCCTTGTATAACTGGAATGCTTTGGATTGATATGAAAAGGTCTACTCCTACTCCTAGTTGCAATATTTGCTTTCAACGGCTTCATCATTCCATCATCCTTTGTAAAAGTAGTTTCATCACCATTAGGAGGAATATTATCCCCACTATCATCATCCTCAACATAGTTAAGAAATTCATCAACATCATTGCTTGGAAAATTTTCTTTACCATCATCAGTTGAAGAAAACATTTCACAAGAATCATCAGCACTTTTGTAACCCCGACTCAAAATAAATTCTTCACCATCTTGACCCATGCTTTCAAATTCTTCTTTGGGAGGATTCAATTATTCATCACCACGAGTGTCTTTGAAATGGTCACTTGGAGAAAATGCAATATTCAGACCTATGCCTCTAAAATTATCATTTGCAAGAAACTCTTCATCCTACCCTTCCTCAGTGGTGCTCTGATAATCCTTGGGATTAGGCTTAAGTGGAAGCTTTGAATTTGTACTCACTAGAATTTCTTCATCCTACCCCTCCCCTTCCTCACTGAAGCTCTCATAATCCTTAGGATTAGGAATAAGTGAATGCCTTGAATCTATATTTATTGGAAATTCTTCATCCCCCCCTTCATTAGTGGTTAAATTATAATCGTTATGATTAGGATGAAGTGAAAATTTTAGCTTTGGAAATTCATCTCCATCTTCATCAGTGGTGCTGGCATAATCCTTAGGATTAGGACGAAGTGGATATTTTGACGCTGCAAATTCTTCATTCCCCTCTTCCTCAGTGGTGCTGACATAATCATTAGGATTAGGATGAAGTGCATATTTTGACTCTGCAAATTCTTTATTCCCCTCTTCATCTGTGGTGTTTTCATAATCCTTAGGATTAAGAGGAAGTGGAAATTTTGACTCTGTAATTTTTTCGTCCCCCTCTTCATCAGTGGTGCTTGTATAATCCTTAGGATTAGGACGGAGTGGATATTTTGACACTGTAAATTTTTCATTTCCCTCTTCATCAGTGGTGCTAGCATAATCCTTAGGATTGGGACGAAGTGGATTTTTTGACTCTGAAACATTATCATTCCCCTCTTCATCAGTGGTGCTCGCATAATCCTTACGATTAGGACGAATTTGATATTTTGACTCTGGAAATTTTACATCCCCCTTTTCATCAATGGTGCTAGCATACTCCTCAGGATTAGGACAAAGTGGATATTTTGACTCTGCAGATTCTTCATTCCCCTCTTCATTTGTTGTTCTCGCATAATGCTTAGGATTAAGCTGAAGTGGATATTCTTCATCTCCCTCTTCATCAATGGTATCCTCATAATCCTTGGGATTAGGACGAAGTGAAACTTTTGACTCTATAAATTCTTCATCATGCCCTTCATCACTGTTTCTTTCATAATCCTTAGGATTAAGATTAAGTGGTATAACTGGCGCTCGATTTACAGAAATTTTATTTTGTTGCGCCTCATTAATTTTGTTCTCATCATCTTTAGGATTACGACCAAGTTGATTTTTTGACTCTCTATTCATGGTGAACGAACTCCCGTTATATTCATCAATCTGAATAGAGTTGTTGTGTGACGAAGATGTTGATGTTGTACAAAGAAAAACTTCTCTATCAAAAGAAACCATGGCTTTCAACAAGAATAGGTTGAATGATACAAATTCCTCTCCCACTTACAATATATAGCTTAAAGACTGAAAATTTCCCTCCAAATTTCCCCTCCAAAAAAATTCGCGAAAAAATTTCCCTCCAAAATTCGCCCCCAAAAAATTTCGCGAAAAAATTTCCCTCAAAAATTTTCATTTCAAATATTTTGTACAAATATTAGTCAAAAAATGTATTTAACATTTTTTTAATAAATTGTTTGTGTTGAAATATTTTACCAATATTTATATTCAAAATATCCACAAAATATTTCTATCATGGATGCCTTCTAAACTAAAATAATGTTTTTATTTCAATGATTTAACATTGACTAGATGTAAGTATTAACTATAATATTACTATAATACCTACATGTAAATATTAACTATTTTAACTATAATGACTACATGTAAATATTTTAAATTTTAAATTTTAAACTTACGTTATATTCATATAAAATATATTTCAAAATTTATTAATAAATTGTTGGTCTTCAAATATTTCACCATATTTTCTATTCAAAATATCCACAAAATATTCTTTTCATGCATGCCTTTGAAACTAAAATAATTTTCTTATTTGAATGGTTTAAAATTGACTACATGTAAATATTTACAAAAATAACAACATGTAAATATTAACTACTTAAACTATAATATTAACTATAATTAACTGCATGTAAATATTTTAAACTTTAAAATTTAATCCCATGATTTTAAACATTGAGTACATGTAAATATTAACTATGATAATTAAATGCAAATATTAACTATTTTATCTATAATATTAACTATAATTAACTACATGTAAGTATTTCAATTTTAATTTTTAATCTGAGATTATATTTGAATTATTCAACATTCAGTACATGTAAATATTAAATAAAATATTAACTATGATAACTACATGCAAATATTAAGTATTTTAACTATAGTATAAACTATAATAAACTAGATGTAAATATTTGAAATTTGAAATTTTAATCCCACATTCGTTAAAAAGTAAACCAATCAGACAATATTCGCTATATAATAAGAATGATTGTTTCTATTCATCACATCACATCAAGTTTTCTGGTATTTGTTAGAGCAAATTTTTGGAGGTGTTGCGTTGGCATTGGTAACTTCGTGGAGGCATTGCATTGGCATTGGAAGCGTTGTGTCGCTATTGGTAATTTTGTGGAGGTGTTGCATTGGCATTGGTAACTTCATGAAGGCATTGCATTGGCATTGGAGGCATTGTGTTGCTATTCGTAATTTTGTGGAGGCGTTGTGTTGGCATTGGTGATAGCAGCTTTTTGCATTTCAAAGGTTAGTTTTCCTTCTATTCTGTCAATTTAAAGACGATTTTGGGGAAAATCTGTTTTTCTATAGTTTTTTGTGTCCAAAAACTATTTTTTTAAGATTTTTAGGTTCAAAAACCTTAATTTTTTTATATTTTTTTAGTGAAGAAAATGCAAAAAGAACTAAATTTTTTAGGGTTTTAAGGACAAAAATTTAGATTTTTTTTTCTTTTTTAAGACTTATAGATTCATCTAGACAGAAAAATCCATAAAACGACCATGCACATAAAAAAATAGTAATATTATAACATTTTTTTTTTTAGTCATAAATATATCAATGGTTTCATTATTTAAAATGTTTTTTTTGTTTTTATTTGAGAATTTTTTTATTTTATATTCTATTTTATTTTATTTTTTTAATTTTAAATCTTAGTTTTATTCTTTTTAATTTTTAAATCTTCAATTTCTTTTTTTTCTTTATTGTTTTGTTATATATATATATATAATTGTATTGTTATATAGTTTTTTTTTTTTTAATTATTGTATTGTTATATTAAAACAAATGTTTTTATTTATTTATTATATTGTATTTTTTTTTCTTTTAATTATATAATGTTTAAAAACAAAACATAATTGTTATTTAATAAATTGTATTGTTTTTTTTTAATATTTTTAACAAATTTTTTTTATTAAATATTGTTTTAATAATTATTTATTAATTATATTATATTAAAAAAAAATTTAAAAATTTAAAAATTAAAAAATTTATAAAACAAAATTTATAAAATTAAAAAAAAAAAAAATCATGGGCTGTCGTAGACCATGCCCATGGGGCGCCGTAGGCCGGCCCAGCGGTGCCACGAGGGTGGCCTAGCCGGCCTCAGGGCCCCCACCCAGCGGGGGCCCTGAGGCTCGCTGGGCCGCCCCCGTGGTGCTGCTCGGCTGGCCTCCAGCGCCCAGCGAGTGCAGTCTGCCACAGACCACACCCACTGGGCATCGGAGGCTTGCCGGTCATCACCACAGGGGCAGCCCAGTCGACCTCAGGGGCCGATTCCGAGAATCAGCCCACCGCCCAACGGGGGCCTTGAGGTCGGCTAGGCCGCCCCCGTGGCGCCGCCTGGTCGGCCTCCAGCGCCCCGCGGGCACGGTATACGGCAGCCCCATGATTTTTTATTTTTTTTTAATTTTTTTTTAAATTTATTTATTTATTTATTTATTTTATTTTTAATTTTGTTTTTTAATTTGTTTTAATAAAACAATTAAAAATTAATAAAAACATTGTTATATATAAAAATAATAAAAAAATTGTTATATAATATAATAAAAACATTGTTATATAATAATTGTTAAAAATAAATAAATAAAAAAATAAAAATAAAAAATTATTAAATAACAATTGTTTTGTTTTTAAACATTATATAATTAAAGAAAAAAACAATACAATATAATAAATAAATAAATAAAAACATTTGTTTTAATATAACAATATAATAAATTAATTAAAAAAGAACTATATAACAATACAATTAAAAAAATAAATAAAATAAAATATTATAACATTTGTTTTTAACATTTAAATATTTAAATTTCTTTTTTAATTTTTTGTTAACTTTAAGTATTAAAACAACATTATAAAAAACTAATTTTTTCTTTTATTTTGTTTAATTGCTTTTATTTTATTTTGTTTATTTTTATTTAATTACTATGTAATGTGAAATAAAAATTTGTAATTTTCAAATATATTAAAAGATTATATAAATTTATAAACTTTTATATTAATTTTTTATAATTTTAAGTTTATAATTTTTTATTTAATTGCTATGTAAAGTAAAATAAAATTTTCTTTTCTTTTATTTTGTTTATTTTGATTCAATTGTTATGTAATATAAAATTAAATTAAAATTAAATTACTGCTTTAATTTCAAGCTATTTAGTTTTAGAAATAAATTTTGTTTATTAAATTTATTTTATCCACAATATTTTTCCATTAACTTATATATATATATATATATATATATATATATATATTATCAGGAAAATGGCATCAAAAAATATTTCTGTGAATGTTTATGCACCTAGGGCAGCAGCTCCCAAATTTATAGCTGCAGCTCGACGCACTATGGATACAACTCCCAAATCTAAAGTTGCAGATGGACACACTATGGACACTGTAGGACGCAATAAGGACATTGTTGCACACACTAATAAAAGTCAAGCAAGTGGGGCACCAGGTTCATTAAAGCTTATTTCTGATTGGAAGAATGCCGAGGAAATAGATAAAACTGATTTCTCATGGTATCTTGAAGACAGTGAAATGGAGGCTGATATACACATCTATCTGATTTGTGGTATGATTGACTTAAATGAGCCATATGATGTGATGGGTAGAGTACGAGACATATGTATGGTCCCAAATACAAACACTATTTATGTTCTTGCAAGGAAGGCTCAGAAATGTGAGAATGTTAGATATCGTCTATCAATCGTTAAGTATGACACAGATGAAATATCTTCAAAATTTTATGAAGAAATATCAAGCAACATTGCAAATAATATTGTAAGTATGCTTATTTTTATTTCCTCTATGCATTATTGTAAGGATGATTCAATTTTTTATAAATTATTGATCATTGACATGTTTTATTTTGTTTCATAGGATTTTGTTCAGAGTCTTTCAAACATGTCTAAAGATTATTATATGTTGGTGCCAAATGTTATGGATGTGATCAACACTTTCCACAAAGACAAAACAGAGGAAAGGAGATTGAAGCAAAGAGCAATAGCTCGTGACACTGCAATAGTACAAAGAGGGGATCAACCAAGAGTCACTAAGGTGGGTAAATCTAGTAAACTTAAACATGTTTCTTTTGAAGGTGTCGAACATGAAACATAAAATTATGATAGAATTAGTGAGGACGACATTAGAACTGTTGTGCAAAAGGAGAAAACATATGAGACACCAAAAAGAAAAATTGCCAAAGATGTCTCTCTTTTACCTCATGAAGGAGAGCTTATTTATAAAAAAAACTGATATGTTATCCAATAAGACTAGGAAAGCAAATATTGGTGAACCTGTAAAGGTCGTGAGCAGCAGTGAAGAACAAACTGAAATATCTCATGGAAGTAGAGAAATCATAACACCGGGTGCTAAGTTAGAGGATGGCATTATTAAAACAAAACAAAATCCTATTCGACAAGAGTTGAGGAAGAATAAATTAATTCTTGGTGGCCAAACATTTGAGCTTAATGTTAACCAATTTTATAGCCTAGATGAAGGAAAATCTCAATATCAAATTAGAAAGGCCCATCACCTACATGTACATAATCTAAAAACATTGTTCAGGTTCAATCCATATGCGCATGTGGTGGATTATGTGGTTCTTGTCGATCCACGTCAGGTTCCCAACAAACAAGCACTTGACAAGACAAAATGTTTTGATTATAAATATTATGTAATTGGAGGGAACCATTCGATAGAGGCTAAGAGACAATTGATTGCAGAATATCCCAATAACTATCTTTTTCAAACAATGAAATGCATCATTTACGTTGGCTTAATAGAAATTGAATCAAAGTTATTGGCATGGAATCATAATGTGGATAATAAGTACAGAATGAAAATGAATTTCATCCAAAGGGCCAGATTTATTCATAATGAATTCATAGAAAAATGTGGTGGGGATAAGACACAAGTTAGTGTAAAATTTCAAAAGGAATGTTTAATGGAAACAAGTTATCAAATTGATGAAAAAAAAGCAAAAGATGGAAAATTGAATACAAATTTCTTCAGAGGCACATATAACATTTTTCAGTTGGCATTTAGAACAGGGAAGGTATGGGATTTGATTGATGAGATTTTTTATCAGTGGGAGAATATTTCCATAAAAAATCAGAAGGTTAGAAAGAGTAAACCCATAATACGTACCAACAGTAAGGCAGGTCCTGAAATGAAGCAACTTCTAGAGGATATGACTGTCACACCTTGGAGAACAATGCAAGGTGTGAAGGATGATAAATTAGTCAAATCAATATTAGCCCGTGTGAAGTCAGGTGAATTATCAATGGAAGAAATGTGTGCAGAATTTCAAAGGTAAGTTTCTTGAATTATTTCTTATTTTTTCTTTCATTATAATTTTCTTTTCAATAAAACATAATGATGTTGGTAGAATTTGCTATACATGTCAGTATATTAACGCTTTTAACTTGATTTATTCAGTCAATTTTTTTTTATGAAAATACAAGAACACATGGTTAAAATGTTGAATGAAGACAGTTGGGATGATGTTGTACGCAACTACCCAGAAGCAAGTTCTACATCAACACTAAAAGAGTTTTGTATTGCATTCAATAAGGTATGTTGATTTATAAATTCATTTCATTCATATTTAAACTATTTTTATTAAATATATATATATATATATATATATGTGTGTGTGTGTATGTGTGTGTGTGTGTGTGTGTGTGTGTGTGTGTGTCATTAAAGGTGTCAAAGAAGGATGGAAATGGAGTACCAGATACTTTCAAAAGCTTTAATGAAAAAATTAAGATGGAGAACATGAGAAGGAAGCATCTTATGAATGTTGAACTTGATCCTACTCTTAATCATTACATTTGGAATGGGCTCAACAGTGTCCAATATCAAATAATACAGGGTGACTATGAAGACATTGCATCACTAATACCTAAAAGGGAATATGGCCTAGTTATTGCAGATATTCTTCATGGTTCCAATTTCCTATACATTGAATATGATAGAGAACCATATACTTATCAAGCTTTTAGTAAAGTGGTTACGGGCTTTCAAGAAGTGACAACATCAACACTTTGGCGATTTGTGACATTTCATTCAGACACACAGTTTCCAATTTTATTAACAAGCTTCAAGGGTAAAGCAAACTCAAGGATGCAACTTACATGGTAAGACTTTTAAATTATATGTTTGATTCCTCCTAAATTTTTTTATTTATGTAAAATTTAATTGAACTTTTACTATGCTATGTTACAGGAAAACGTCAAATATTGTTTCTTTCGAAGATCAACCTATTATAAATGATTGTGAGTTCATCCATGTTGAATGATGGACATAATACTATAGCTATAAGCATATTATTATGAATCGAGTAGATGGGAAGAGTCATAGTCAAGTATTGGTTTATGATGTAGTTGTAAGAAAACTAACATATGAGGATAAAGATGGAAAAGGAGATATAGTTAAAATTTATCGAAAACCACAAGCATTGATTAACTATCTTATAGATATATGTTCAAATGAAGGAGAATGGGTTTTAGATTTATTCTCAGGTTCACGTAAGTTTTATTATACAAATTTAAATTTAAATATTATCTTTTTTAATTTTTTTGTCTCCATACTAATTTTCTTACTTATTTTTTTTGTGCTTGATGATTAGGTACAACACTAGCATGTTGCCTACTAAAAGGAAGAAATTGCATTGCCATTGAGAAAGACCCAGTTCAATGCAAATTTATTCAACAAAGAATTAAAGCTCTTAAATTCCTTCCAGATGCGAAGCAAGAAGTTGGTTTGAGGAAAGGAGATTTTAATGAATCACGTGTGGCAAAAAAAGCAAAGGAACCTCAACCACCATTATATGGAATGATTGGAAAGGGACACTTTGGAAGATTTGTTGACATGAAAGATCCATTAGAAGATGACAATGATCAAAATGAAGAAGAAAATGCTGCGGAAGAAGCCATCAATGTTGTTCTAGATGATGTTGAAGATGTATTAGTTGATATTGTTGATGATGTTTAAGTTATGCTTGCAAACAAAGCTTATTTTTGAGAACTATTAATCAGTTTTACTTGTAATGTTTAGACTTTGATATTTTATGAGAACAACCCTTATTTTTTGCAAAAAGCATGTGATTGCTATTATTTTTTGACATAAAATTCAATAAAAATGTTATTTTCTTCAGTTTTTTTGTTAATATTCTCCCCAAAAATTAGTTTATTTAAAAAAAATTTCCCAACAAAAAGTATGTAAAAGTGTATTTTTTACATTGTATTTATATTGAAAAATTGTATTTTTTTGTCATATGGTTCAAAATATTGGTTTTTTAGCGACAATTATTTGATGTGCATTGAAAAATTATTTAACAATACATAAACATGTAGAAAATATAAACTTTAGAATATTGACCCTTTTTCCATCTTTTATCTATGTGAAAAAGTGAAGATATCATTACAAGTTTTTATTTTTAATTTTTTCTTTTTTTTAAAACACAAGTACATAAATGCACTTAAAAATAAACATCTCACGAAAGAAGAAGACATCAGAAAATCTATAGTGTCAAAATCAATCCTATAAAAAAATTTTGGTGATGATACACCACCACTCTTCAAAATCGACATAAAAAACATCACAAAAAATAATAATAATAATAATAATTAATTAATTTTAAAAAAAAACAAAATGGAAAAAACTTAAAGTGCCAAAAACATGCTCAATTTTTTTTTCTTGATTTTGCATCACCACTATTTGAAAATCAGGTGTTTTTCTTGAACTTCAAAAAGTAGGTAACAATGAGGTTACCTATTTCATCGGTAACAATGTTAGATGTGATCCTTGTCTTGGTAAGTTCTTAAATGGTTAAAGTCCATCTTGGACATGAGTGGCGTTAGATGAGGTATAGGCAGTTCTTAGGTTAACACAACACAATATGCTTGTATTAGGTGCAATGGATCAAGTTGTTATGGTTTAAGCAGAAAAATGTCACATGAACTGCAATAGTTAAGTTATTGATTGGGTTCCCAAGTCATGAAAAAAAGTAAGGCTAGTTGCAAGGGTGTGAGTTCCAAGGAATGTTAGGGAATGGTAACATGTGCTAGATAGTTTGAAGGCATGTCAAATATGCTAAGACGTGTAAAGTTCTAAGACATGCCAAGATGTGGAAAGGTGTGACAATACGTGTCAGGGACTATCAAGGCAAAAAAAAGGAGAACCAAGTTAAACTAAAAGGAAATGAACACATCATAGGGTTAATAAGCCATCAATTTAGAATTTTTAGGAGGGGGCCCATGCTATGCATACCAAGACTATGTGGAAATAAGTGTGAAGTGCCAAGTGTTAGTCCATTCTAAGTGCCAAATTATCCTTTGTTACTTCTCTTCTACTTTCCATTAATTGATCTCAAATAACTTTAATATTAAACCATGCCAATTCATACCGAGGCATCTTAATGAATGCTCGACATGCTAATGATCTTGGCCTATTTATGACTACATCTCTCTTCGCCCCCTTGATCAAATGAGCTCCTTCTCACTTGATTTTATTTCCTTCATCTTATGGCCTCCTTAAATGGTTTTTCCTAGACCTCTTAAGAACCCTCTAGAACTTACGAGTTTTATCCACTTAGACCTTAGGGAATGTTAATTTCCATTTTTAATTTTCTTTTAGATTTTAAACCCCATCTTGGGTCCAAAATCCCTTTGTTTGGATTCTTTTCCCACAAAGCCTTTTGTGACCAAACTCACACAAACCCATATCACTAGGCTTGTGGAGTACCTCCCAAGCTACACAATTCAACAACATAATCTAGTTGTAGTAAACGTAACTTGGTCAAGCTCTTATAGTCAAGCGAAAGCTTGGTTGGGTTCCTAAGAGGAAAATTAAATAAGTGTAGTTGTGAGGGCATGATAGCTAGGGAGGGTGAGGGAATGAAAAGGAATGAAAAGGCATGCTAACACATTTCAGACAATGTTAATGCATGCTGAATGACAGTTTTAGGGAGTGTCAGGGCATATCAAAGGATAAATAGGTCAAGATTCATGGAAAGGAACGAATAAGAATGTGTTCTAGGGAGTGTTATAAAATTTAAGTGTGCTAAGGATGAACTTTGTTAGGAGAAGTTCATAATAGGATTTACAGGAGGCAAGCCTACGATTATTATATGAGGCTCGAAATAACAGTTTTAGACAAAGGGAAATCACTCTGTGCTAGGCACAACATTTTTTTTCCTTTAGCTATTTTTTTTTTAAATGAGATGTGGCACAATTTGGCTACATGCTCATGTTTTAAACTATTTTAGATATTTTCATATTGTACATTTTTGTGTATAATTTTTGGGGCACCCGACTTGTGTCAGCTTATATCTTGAGTGCCTTGTGCATCTTGTGGTTCTTACAAACTATCAGTTAATGTTCTAATGTTTATATGAATTGAACATACATGTGAAAAATTTCTTGTGTAAGCTATGTTGCTTAGTTTCTTTATGGCCATGGCTAGAACATGTGATCCTTGTCTTGGTAACTAGTTAGGAGGGACAAGTTGAGCTTGGACATGAGTGGAATAAGATGAGTTACAGGTATTTCTTAGGTGAACAAGGCACAATCTATTTGTAGTAGGTGAAATTGGTCAATTTGTTGCGTTGAAGCAGGCAAATATTGTCACATGAACTTTAGTCGCAAGGAGGCTGCCATGAAGGTGAGTGCAAAGAAGGCGATGTGAGAGTCATGGGCAGTTACAAATCTGGTTCAGTTGATACAATAGTGCCCAAATCTCATCTGCCCATGTTGCGAGCCTAAGCGAGCCAAAAGAAAGCTATTGGGAGCCTGAGTAACAACACACAAACCCTTAGGGTTTTCCATCGTCTGAATATGATGCACTAGCTTCAAATCCATGAAATTTTACACAAAAATCTTATTCTCCAACACCACCACAATCTGATCCCATCTTAGCTTCACAACTCTAACCTTAGTCTTAAAAGATAATTCCATAAGAAAATGACTCTAATGATTATCCCAACTGATGACCTTATTGGGAGGGTACTAGCGATTAAAAACCCCACCCGGGAGCACCAAAATATTACATCAGAATAACATCTCCCTAGCACTAATACCACCATTGTTGAAGTCCCTTCTAAAATTTTATCTAAATGGATCATAGTTGTAAATTTGGAAACCCTTCTCTATTCCATAAAAAATGCACAGGAAGTCCATCTTAGAAACCCTCCTTTGTGCCATAGGAAAAACAAAATAATTCCAACATGGCAACCCTAATATGAGCCACAAGAAAAACAACCGAAGTACTTATTGAATGATACATAGAGAAATGATGATTATTCACTGGAAATATCTAGGGAAGACAATGAATTTGGATCTGGATCGGGCAATGGGTCAAGTAGGGGAGGGTGGTGAAATTTTTTCATTATCACCTTCAATACAAAATAAAAAGAAAAAGAAAATGAAAACAGCCCAACCAAAACAAAAAAAATATATTATATCTTTGGTATTTTCCTCATATTCACTTGCATGAGGGATAATAATTTCTCGTATCTTTTTCCCATTAAAAGAATACAATTTTCATTGTTTGCCTATATGGAAGGTCAAGCGGTGAATCTATATTGGCTTGGTATGATATTGCTTGTGTTTGTTTTTGTTTGGAAGGAATTTTGTTATAATTATTTATATTTAACCAAATTATTAATTGGCATGATAAAAACAATGCATAAATATAATATAATAAGGAAAATTTATTAGTTCTTGAGCATTGTTATTTCAAGTATGCAGCTTATGTGTTTTTTTAGTTTTCTAACCATGGAAGTGTAAGGACCAACACTTGGAGGTGACTTATAATGGATTGAATGATATTGAATAACTAAGGGAATAAGGTGTCATGGAAGAAGCACATGCATTAAAGAGGTAAAAATATGATTTTCATCAAAATTATTAAGAAGTGGTGGATGAATACAACGAAGGGGATTCATCAAAATAATTTGGTAAGAAAAATGAGTATTAGTGTGGATGGAAAAAGAGGCACAAGTAAAAGAGTTCAAAAGGTTTTAAAGGTGTTAATATAATACCAAACATTTTTTCAAATAGGGGGATTTAATAATTGGAAAGAGCTTGTAGAGAAGAATAGGCGAGGAGAATATGTCTAGAAATTTGGAAGAGAAAAAAGAAATGATAGCACAAGGAAGTGATAACAGTCAGTTAGATGGATCATGAATGTCTAAAAGGAAGCCTCAGTTTGTAAGGTATTGATTATCCTATGGAGAGAGATATCATCACAAAGAAATAAGAAAAAGAAACAATTAATAATGTGTTCTAATTGTTTGAGCTAGATGAAGATCAAGTAGTAGACATGATATAGCCTAAGAAAACTGGATCTAATCCAAACCAACCACCCTATGAATTTTAAAATCATAGAGGTAATCCCAAATTTTTATTCTATTTTTTACTTGAAAGAACATTTTCGTAGTAGTTTGGGATATAGTAGAAGTGAAAACAAAATGAAGGTCAGAATATAAGTAGAAATGACATAGGTTATGTTTGAATTTTAGTTCAAGTGGGGGAGAAGGAAAAATTATTGAAACATGTCTGTAAGGTTTTATCTTGGTGAAGAACCTAACCAACGATATGGTTATAGTAATTCCAAGAACTCTATGAAGGGTGATGGTGATGAAAAACTGCATTGATTCTTATGTGGATTCATTTCGAGGGTGAAAAGGATTGTAGTGATAGTTACTAAGTGGATAAAGTTGCTAACCACATTGTTGGGGAAGCTTCTCTAATGGTGCATGAATTTCATATAGATTGTTGAAAATGCAGCAAGATGATGGAGCTTAGTGAAATGAAGTCGCCTTCACTAAGTGGGCCCGCAGGAAAATTCTGGCGCAAAGTCTATTTTTAGACTATGTCTATTTTTAGACATATGGAGCATGGTCCGAGGATTGCAGTATGTTATTCTTGGAGTATTGGTCATGTTGGTAAAAATAGATGGACCTCTATTTTTAGACATTTAGGTCGAAGTCTATTTTTAGACTGCCTATCCTAAAAATAGGGAAGTCAAATATTATTTACCCTTCATAATATTTGGACTCTAAACTTCAGTTTACTCTCTTGGAGCACTTCAGTTCGAGCTACAGAAGTGGCTCATGCATCTGACAGAGGAATTACGCTATTCCTAGGGGTTTGGTGAGCTCATACATGGTTGACTTCAGTTAGGACTTCAGTGGCAGAAGTTTGGTGGAGTTGATGAGACAGTTGGTGGAGTTGTGTTCGGTTTAACTTAGTTGAACTAGTTGAGATTAGCTTAACTAGCTAATCAACTAGTAATGAGTGGAGTGAATTAAATATTATTTAATTCATTAATTAGTAACTCATTGTTCAACTCAAGAACACATCAGTTCACTACAGTGCATGGACAGTTCAGTGGAGACCAGTGAAAGAGGTAGATGAAAGGGTGGAGTTAGCTATCAGTGGCAACATCAGTTGTGCATGAGATTTGCACCACACTTGGAGGAATTTCCCATGATGATTGTGCTGTCAAGCCAAGGAGATTCGAACCTTGGATCTCTATTTAGATAGGCCATGATTGCGCAATAGAGGCAAGGCAATTAGTGGTGAGTTTTGAACCAGTAACCTGTTCAAAACCAAGCTAGTTTGTGTGTAACTTTATGAGAAAGTACTGAGTACTTGTGAGGAGTATTGTACTGAGTTTGCTACATGGTTTCTCCATTATAATATACACAATAGCTGCGAGGTTTTCAGATATAAGCTTTCCCCATACATATTGTGTTAATGTGTATGACGAATTGATGTGTTATCGCTTGTTTTATTTCCGCATGTGTGATGATCTGAGTGGAAGAGATTATGTGTTGCATATGAATTCGAATTGATATGTGATCAGGATAGTCTCGATGGATAATTAATCATTATTAAAAATAGAAGTTCAGTATATATTATCCTAGGGTGTAGCTAAGGCCTTTGAACAATTAAAGGTAATATTTATATCTAATTTATAGAAGCTAAACATTGAACAACAAAAAATCACTAAGCTTAAGGAGATGAAGAAAATGGTTGGAGAAAGTTCTCACGAGTATGATGAAAATTAAGAAAAATTTGATCAACAAACTCTCCTATACTATCCATAAAACTCAACATGAAGAATGATCCATTCAAAGTTTGTTTCTCTTTAATAGTGTACCATTAATGCAATAGGTGTGGGTGACATATAGGGATGCCTTATCTTAGGCCATGAGGATTGAAACTTGTAGGGTGAATAACCATTTTACTAAAAAAATTCATGCTTGGTAGAATCTAAGAGAGAATTATGTAACGAGTTCCTTCTAGGCAAAGGACATTGGTAATATTATTGTTAAAGGGTGTGGCCTACAAGGATACATTGGTATCTATTAATGAAAGAGCATTATTTCAACAATTTATTTCAGAATTTGTATTTTTCCTTGAGAAGTTATTAGAGATTTATAGAAGAGGAAGTTGGTTTCCTTGTTTCCCTATAAGTCTGTAGAATTTATAATTACATATTTAGGATAGGAAATTTTAGTAATTTTAGGTAGAATTTAAGATGTTAAATTTTTAAGGCCTCCTAGTCATTACGAAAGTTGAGTCTTAGGATTATGATTACTTGTGGCATCCAATTTATTTTTCAAACTCCAATACACCAAGGAAAATACGTGGAGGATATTTGGGTGGAATGTGATTGTCCAAAAAATGTAGATCGGATTTTGCGACATTGTAGCTCTTTTCCTTGGACCCTACTAGTGCTTAGAGGTTTTCTTTGGAGCGATTAGCAAGAAAAATCACAATATGACCAAGAAGATTAGTGTTGGAGCACCTGTGGTTTGGGAGAAAGGATAAGGGTTTCTAGAGTAAGGGGCTAATGGTAAAGGGTAAAGGGTTAGGGCTTAGAAGGTTTAGGGGTTAGGGGGTTTAAGGTTTAGAGGTTAAAGGCATTTAGGGGTTAATGATTAACCGTGAAGGGTTTACATGTCAAGGGATTTAGGGGATAAGTGCCTAAGGGTTATGGTATTTAGGTTTCATTGGGTTAATGGGTTTAGGGTTTAGGGGTTAAGGGTTAAGGGTCAAGTTTTAAGATGATATGGGATTAAGGTTTATGGGGTTCAACTATTTTAAGTTAGGGGTTAGTGGCTTGGTGTTTAAGGGATCAAGGGGTTAATTTGTTATGAGTTATGTGTAACACCCCCAATTTATGTGTTGGAAAGCTAGACATTTGAACTTTAATCCTAAGGGGAGTGGACCCCAAAGGACAAGTATTTTGTGAATGTAATTAAATATTTAATTTGAGGAAATGAATAAAATGATTGTGTGTAGATTGACCAAAAATGAGATTTATGAGATCACTTGCTAAATCCATGAGGATGGATGAGGCAAATATTTCCCCACAATCTTTCAAAAATCCTTGAAAGAAATTATTTCTAAATTAGATTTTTGAGGAAGAATCTAAATTCCCCCAATGATGAGGAAAGTAGTTGGGAAGAGGTAAAAAGCTGGAAAAGCTAAGGAAAAGCATAAAACAGCTTTAAAGAATCCCTAAAATGGGAAGCCTAGGCAAACAGGAAGAAAATCATCCTGCTATTCTGGACGCAGAATTAGAAACATGCTTTGGGGAACAATAGCTTAAATAAGTTGCTCCTACACAGATTAGAGGTTAGTCTGTTCTAGGAGGTGATTTCAGCTCGGGGGTGAGTTCTGGGTGACAAAAGGACTCTAAGGTTGGGAGGTTGGTCGTCTGCATGAGTGGTATGTATTTAAATTGATTTGGTGTTTCTACTTCCTGTGATATGAATTGGCTACATATAATTGTTTGATTTTATGTTAGAATTACTAATGCTACATTCAACAGAATTAATCATCAGGAATTCACCTTTATAATTCTGTATAGTTGTAGAAAGGAAAATCTGTAGAGTAGAATCCCACAGAAACTCTAAACCAAGGCTGGCTTAAATCTGGGGATACATATTCCTTCACAGATGATTCAACTGTAAGATACTTCTGATCCACTAGTATACAACTAGGAGTATGATTAGTTAAATTGAGGAGAAATTCTCCAAATTTTCTAAATTAATACTTAAGTTAAATGCTGGAGAATTTTAGTACTTCATAGTTCACCAAATTGTAACTTTAATCTGTTCTGGAAGAAATGAAACAGTGAGAAAATGACTGTATAGAGTGCCGAAGTAATTATTTAGTTAGGTGCTAAGTAAAGAGCAGGGAGTTATAATAAATTCAACAACTATGCATTGAATGAGAAAAAAAATATTTGATAGACTGAATTTAGGGTCAGCACATCATTCATCAGAAAACAGAAGCCCAACAACAAGTTATTGCTGCAGATAATAAATTTATTATACATTAGAAGGAAACAAATATCCAGTAGCATGAAACTGCTTATTAATCTATAATGGAACTATTCCTACATTAGAGGATAAGACTAGTAGCTGAAAGAAAGCTAAAGTAAATAGGCAACATGCAGATTTTACATTAGCTATATGTATTCTAGTCTATTAAATAAAAATGTGTATAGTGGGTTATTATACATGCTATGATCTTTTAGACATAAGTATGGAGTTAGACATTCATACAACACCTGTAAATAAATTTGGAAAATTAGTAAACAAAGGTATAGAACAGAGCTATTAATATTCTGTACAAATTTCAACATAGAAGAAGAGACTGGGAGACTGTTACTATCAAAACTGCCAACTAGTGTGGTATGAGAATCACATACACAGGCATGTTACAAGAAAGCCTTCCTAATACACGAATGATATAGACAGAACCATTTCTGAACACCATAATAAAATGAGGAGTATGAGAATACAGGTAATTGAACTTCAATACAGAGAAAAAACAATACATTATCCATTAAAGTATTCCGAGGTTCATAAACGAATACATGATCTGAAAGTTGCAAGACAATAAAATACACAGAAGGTGAATAAACTACCATCAGTAAGTATTTAGCTAGATGCAAGTCAAAAAGAATAAAAGAATCCACGAGATTAGAATGGGGGTATAATGACAGAGGTATATATATACAAAAATCTAAATGATTACAAACCCCTGTGGCCTGAGGAACGTCTCAAAATGCCACTGGAGCAGATATAAATAATTATTCAGTGTCGAGACTTAATAGTTATAATTGTAAAAACTTATACAACTTTATTAATACAAATTTTAAGCTGTCTAACAAGCATTATATAGCCATACGTATTTCCTCTATCCAGTGTTCGGTGAATACCGACCTGCAAGTAGGAAACGGAGCCAACGTTAATGTCAAAGGCAGCGACTACTCTCGGTGTCAATATAAGAGAGCAAGACGTAAGTCTTATGTTACCTGCAAGAGTCAAAAACCCCAAATTAATTATAATGCCAAACGTGGTGAGGAGGATAAATGTGAGCAAGGATAAAACGGTGACTGAGAAAATGATAGTACCTGGTAATGGAGAAATTCAAATCCATCCATAGCCTGTTACGTATAAATAGGAAATTGTCATAAATAAATACAAATTTAAGGTTGATGTTCAAAAACGAATAACTAAGTAACATTCCCAAACAGTATGAGTTTCTTCCTACACCGATCAATAAGAGAAACAAACCAGAGCGTCGCTCTAGCGCCAGAGAAATAAACCCCGATAAACCATCGATGAGTGTAAGGTAGAGGATAACCTCTGAAAACAAGAGCAGTCGGTCAGAACGAGCTCTTAAGAATTCGCAGAAAAAAATGCCAATCGCATGGATTCAACATACGCACCATCGAACACATGGAAAGAGAAACAACCAATTCTCTGCAAAACAACATAGTAAAATGTGAGACGCGACGAAATCTCAACAAATTGGTAAATGCAAGTCAACCTGGAACAAAACGATGGCATATGGTTCATCTAAGTCCAATAATCGCAGCAAGGGCTCGAAGAAAGGAGCGTAAATTTCTATCAGAAGAGGGAAGCCATGTTAAACAAGAAGAACCGGACGAGAAACTTTCCACCTACGACAATTTCATACCTAAAGTGTTCAAGCTAGTGTGGAGATACGCCAAAGACAGGGCTAAGTTCCGTTCATTTGTTATGGCATCAAATTTTCTCTGTCAGATAACAAACTAGACGCGCAGAAAGACACAAAAAAAAAGAACCCCTGAACAAATTAACATGGAAAATTATATCCGGATTTGATCAACAAAACCCTAAAGCCATGAATGAATCGACGTCGTCCAACTGGCAAGATCTGATGGAAGAAGCCACGGATCGAAGTGTTAATGAGCCAGGTACATCCTGCGTTCAATATTTAACCTAACGAGTAATGCCATTTAATGTCAAATTGGGATGGCCGTGTCATAAAATTTGCTTAGGCGACAAGCTAGGGTGACAGGAGGAACCCATATCGACGTGGAACGAGCTCACGTGATCACAAATGGACAGAGACCCGTTACAACCTGTGCGGCGAAAACTAAAAATTATATGTGAGCTTACGTGGAACTGCCTTTCCGTCTCCATTTACATCTACGAGGAATCAATTCACAAACTTGTAGTACGTGGAGGCCAACACACACGAAATCAATGTGAAATAGAAACAAGTACGAGAGGGAAATTAAGTCGACATGAGTACTATGTACGCAGAGATATGAACATAGGTCAATTTAATTCCACGATGAGTTATACGCCATCCACGAGTGAAGACGTGGAGTAATAGATCTAGAAGTCTAAGTGATTTCATATAGACCCATGGACAAATACAAACGTGGTTAACATGTGAACCAAATCGATTTCCATCTATGTCCCTTAAGTATACGAATATGTCAAATATTTACAAACAAAAGTGGGACATATAAAGTGGGTGAATATATATATATAAACCCATTCATTGTTATGATAATTATGGTTATGGGTGTTACACATTTATTTAATTTCCATATGGGTTACAAATCAAATTTATTCAAGTGTAGTGGGATGTACTTGATACATGGAAATAATTCGAAATTTGGAAAACAATTCTGATCGGACCAAATCTGCAAGGTAATAGCATAACCCCTTGCTAGAATTTAACTTGAACAGATGAATGGAAATTTTTTTTGGGAAGTAAAATGGGAGGTGTGACAAATGGTATCAGAGCCCAAGTTATAAAACTGGGCTGGTGACATTGTGCTCACTGTGGCTGTGTGTTCACTGTATAAATGTATTTCTGTAGAAAAAAAAAAAAAAAAAAAAAATATTTTTATTTTCACTGATATGTGTTGTGTAGTGTACAGTGGTGCTGAAATGGCAGAAGGTGACGAAATCTATGTTGATCTGCGTGATGAGGATAATGCACCAGATCCCAATGCGCCCATGATGGCTATGTTGCGGGAGTTGCAACAAGAGTTGGCTGAGATAAAAAGCCAGAATGACAGATTGTCATTAGCCAGTGAGGAGCAGGAAAAGCTCATCAGAGAATTAACTTCGCGGAACAGCCAAGAAGGCGAAGGTTCCGGAAAGAGGAAGACTGATGAGTCTGAGGATGATGATGTTGTTAGGCATCAATACAAGCAGAAAAAGGAATTACAGGGGGAATTCCGAAAAATCAAACCTCCCTCCTATGATGGGGAGAAGGAGGAAGATGCGGAAGCTTGGTTATTGAACATGATTAAGTATTTCCAGGTTTATGAATATGAAAGCAATCTGAAGGCCAGATTAGTTGTTTACCAGCTACAAGGTAAATCTACCTTATGGTGGGAAGAGACGAAAATGGTCCATGCCATTGATGAAAAGACAGTTACTTGGGAAGATTTCCAGGTTAAGTTCAAAAATCGCTACTTGAATGAGCGTTACTATGATGACAAAGCAAAGGAATTCCATGAACTTAGACTGGGACAACTCACTATTGATGAGTTTGTTACTAAGTTTACAAATCTGTTGAGATATGTACCCTACATAAGGGAAGAAAAGGCAAAAGTACAAAGGTTTCTGAATTGTTTGCCTGCTGTATACAAAGAGAAAATCGAGTTTGACAACCCAAAAACAATGGACGAAGCTGTTAGAAAAGCCAGATTATGTTACCAACAGTTCAAAGGAAAAACTGAACAAGGGAAAAGCTGGGTAAATAAGAATGAGTTCAAAGGGAGGAAATCAAAAACTAGCCTATTTGAAAAATTTTGGCAGAGATCATCAGCGGAAAAAGTTTAATAAACCCAAAGAAAGTCAAATTGCTCAGTCCCAAGTGGCTTCCAAACAAATAGATGGAGACAGTAAAAAGGAAGGGACAGTCAAAATGAGAGAACCCCTGAAATGTTGGGGCTGTGGAGAACCCCATCTTTTGAGGGACTGTCCTCATCGAAACATTCAGATGATCATGAGAGATCGAGAAGCCACTACAGTAAATGACATAGCCAGAAATATACCAACTATCAGTGCAGCCTTGGAAAATCGACAAGCAGAACATCAAGCTACCATGGTGGAAATGGAGGGTAAGATTTCTGACCTATCTGTTACTGTTCTGATTGATCCGGGTGCTTCTTTGAGTTACATTAGTCCAAAGATTGTAGAAAAATGTAACCTAAAAACTGAAAAATTTCAGCAGTCATGGTTGGTACAGCTGGCCACTGGAACTAAGAGAAAGGTAACACATAAACTGCCCCGAACAACAATCAAATTAAATGATTTTCAAACAGAAGTAAATTTGAACATTCTGCCTTTAGGTTCATATGACCTACTGATAGGAATGGACTGGCTGGAAAAGAAGAAAGCTTTGATGAACTGCTGGGATAAGACTTTGCATTGTGTAGATGAGGAAGGGAAACCTTTTATTCTCAAAGGAAAACCAAAACCTATCTCGGTAAGACAAATTTCAACATTGCAATTAAAAAGAACAGCTAGAAAAGGATATCAAGTCTATGCTGTACATGTGGAAGAAATAGAACAGAAAACTGAAGAAAACTTGCTGGATGTATTACTGGTGATAAGAGAATTTAAGGAAGTTTTTCCAGATGAAATTCCTCATCTTCCCCCCAAAAGAGAGATTGATTTTTCAATCGATCTAGTGCCGGGAGAAGTACCTGTTTCCCGAGCCCCCTATCGAATGAGCCCCCCTGAACTTATGGAGCTGAAAATGCAATTGCAAGAATTGTTAGATAAAGGTTATATCAGACCGAGTGTGTCTCCTTGGGGAGCACCTGTGCTGTTCGTGAAAAAGAAAGATGGAACTTTTAGGATGTGCATTGATTATTGCCAACTGAACAAGTTGACCATTAAAAATAGATACCCTTTACCTAGAATTGATGATCTTTTTGATCAAGTGAGAGGAGCTTCAGTCTTTTCGAAGATTGACTTAAGAACTGGTTATCACCAGCTCAGAATCAAGGAAGAAGACATCAGCAAAACAACTTTTCGAACCAGGTATGGTCACTACGAATTTGTAGTCCTACCTTTTGGTTTGACAAATGCCCCCGCCACATTTATGTGCCTGATGAACAATGTGTTAAATAAATACTTGGATAAATTTGTTCTTGTGTTCATAGATGATATTTTATTCTACTCAAAAAGTGAGGAGGAACATAAAGAACACTTGAGGATAGTATTGCAAACTCTGAAGGAAAACCAGCTATATGCCAAGTTTAGCAAATGTGAATTTTATAAAGATAAGATCCAATACTTGGGGCATATTATTTCCGAACAAGGCCTTGTTGTTGACCCTGAAAAGATAAAGGCTATAAAAGAATGGCCTGTACCAACTGATGTTTCAGCAGTGAGATCATTCATGGGGATTGCAGGCTATTATCGCAGATTTGTGGAGAGGTTTTCTGCCATAGCACATCCCATAACATCATTACAAAGGAAGGGTGTCAAATTTGAGTGGACCGAAAAATGTCAAAACAGTTTTGACCAATTAAAACCAAAACTTACTATAGCCCCTATACTGAAGATTGCAGATCCTGATAAAGAATTTGTTGTATGTACAGATTCCTATAGAGAGGGGTTGGGAGGAGTTCTTTTGCAGGAAAATTTAGTTATTGCCTACGAGTCTAGAAAATTGACGATACATGAACAAAACTATAGTGCATATGATTTGGAGTTAGCTGCCGTTATTCATGCTTTGAAAATGTGGCGACACTATCTCCTTGGAAAGAAATTTACGTTGATGACTGATCATATTAGTCTCAAATATTTCTTTTCCCAAACTGATTTGAATGCTAGACAAGCCAGATGGCTGTCTTTTCTAAGTGAATTTGATATGGATATAAAACATATTAGAGGGAAAGAAAATAAAATTGTTGATGCATTGAGCAGAAATGCTTGTCAGAATATCAATAGCATTGGAAGTAGTGCTCAGATCGATGTAGAAGATTTGGTGAAAAAGGCAGCAAACCAAGATCCAAATTTTGAAACACTCCTGGTGAAATTACAGAAAAAGGAGAAAACTGATTTCACTCAAAACCAAAAAGGGTTGATCTGTTATAAGAACAGATTGTATATTCCCAATGTAGAGTCCTTAAAAAGGGAAATTTTGGATGAATATCACAAACAACCATATGCAGGACATCCAGGATATCAGAAAATGTTAACAGCCCTGAAAAAGAAGTTGTTCTGGCCAGGAATGAAGAGAGATGTAGCAGAATATTTAACTAGATGTATGGAATGTCAACTAGTCAAAGTTGAACATCAGCATCTTGCTGGTCTTTTAAACCCTTTGTCGGTTGCAGAATGGAAATGGAACACAGTTTCCATGGATTTCATAACAGGATTACCAAAAACCAAACACCAACATGATTCAGTAATGGTAGTAGTAGACACTTTAACAAAAGCTGCACATTTTATACCAGTGAAATCTACCTTTGGGACAGCTCAAGTAGCGAATGTGTTCCTGAAGGAGGTAGTAAGGCTCCATGGGGTGCCAAAGGTGATTGTTTCTAACCCAGATGCTATGTTTACAGCCGCCTTTTGGAAAGGGCTATTTGGAGGTATGGGCACTAAATTGAATTTTAGTACTGCTTACCACCCTCAGACTGATGGTCAAACAGAAAGAACTAATCAAATTTTGGAGGACATGCTGAGAATGTATGTGATGGATAGACCATCAAAGTGGGAAGATTACTTGCATTTAGCTGAATTTGCCTATAATAACAGCTACCAATCCTCCATCAAAATGAGTCCGTTTGAGGCACTGTATGGAAGGAAGTGTCGTACTCCTTTGAGTTGGAGTCAGCCAGAAGATAAACTAATGTTGGGACCAGATGCTTTACAAGAGATGGAAAGAATTGTCAAACAGATACAAAGAAACATCAAGACAGCACAAGATCGCCAGAAGAACTATGCTGATAAGAAAAGAGTGCACCGAGAGTTTAAAGTGGGGGAGCATGTGTATTTGCGTATTAAACCCAAAAAGAGCACTCTTTATGCCGGAAGTTGTGCAAAACTGGCTCCTAGATATTGTGTTCCTTTTGAAGTATTAGAAAGGGTGGGACCAGTGGCTTACAAACTGGCCTTACCACCCCATGTTAGAGTTCATGATGTGTTTCATGTTTCGTTATTAAAAAGATATGTGCATGATGCTTCTCACATAGTTGATTGGAATGTTGTACAGGTGGAACTAGAAGGGGAGTTTCTGCCAGAACCACTTCAAATATTGGAGCGGGAAGAAATTGAATTGAGGAACCGAATGGTAGCAAGAGTAAAGGTGCAGTGGAAGCACTTTACTGCTGAAGAAGCTACCTGGGAAAGAGAAGCTGAAATGATGGAAAGATATCCATTTTTGTTTGAAAAATGAACTCTAGTAGTTGAATAATAACACCGAGGATGGTGTTTATTTTCAGAGGGGGAATATGTAACACCCCCAATTTATGTGTTTGAATCTCAAAGCTAGACATTTGAACTTTAATCCTAAGGGGAGTGGACCCCAAAGGACAAGTATTTTGTGAATGTAATTAAATATTTAATTTGAGGAAATGAATAAAATGATTGTGTGCAGATTGACCAAAAATGAGATTATGAGATCACTAGCTAAATCCATGAGGATGGATGAGGCAAATATTTCCCCACAATCTTTCAAAAATCCTTGAAAGAAATTATTTCTAAATTAGATTTTTGAGGAAGAATCTAAATTCCCCCAATGATGAGGAAAGTAGTTGGGAAGAGGTAAAAAGCTGGAAAAGCTGAGGAAAAGCATAAAACAGCTTTAAAGAATCCCTAAAATGGGAAGCCTAGGCAAACAGGAAGAAAAACATCCTGCTATTCTGGACGCAGAATTAGAAACATGCTTTGGGGAATAATAGCTTAAATAAGCTGCTCCTAAACAGATTAGTGGTTGGTCTGTGGTGGAGGTGATCTCAGCTCGGGGGTGAGTTCTGGGAGGCAGAAGGACTCTAAGTTTGGGAGGTTGGTCGACTGCATGAGTGGTATGCATTTAAATTTATTTGGTGTTACTACTTCTGTGGTATGAATTGGCTACATATAATTGTTTGATTTTATGTTAGAATTACTAATGCTACATTCAATAGAATTAATCATCAGGAATTCACCTTTATAATTCTGTATAGTTGTAGAAAGGAAAATCTATAGAGTAGAATCCCACAGAAACTCTAAACCAAGGCTGGTTTAAATCTGGGGATACATATTCCTTCATAGAGGATTCAGTTGTAAGATACTTCTGATCTACTAGTATACAACTAGGAGTATGATTAGTTAAATTGAGGAGAAATTATCCAAATTTTCTAAATTAATACTTAAGTTAAATGCTGGAGAATTTAGTACTATGTCTACCAAATTGTAACTTTAATCTGCTCGAAGAATGAACAAATGGAGAAAAATGACCGTATAGAGTGGTTTGCTAATATTTAGTTAGGTGCTAAGTCAAGAGCAGTGGATATACAACTAACAACTATGCATTGAATGGAGAAAGAAAAATACTTTATAGACTTCTGGAATTTAGAATAAATGACATCATTCATCGTAAAATGTGTCTAACAACAGTTATTGCTGCAAATCTATAATAAATTTATTATACATTAGAAGGAACAAATATCCGTAGGCATGAAATCACACAGAATTACATGAACTATTCTGCAGATATTAGAGAAGTAAGACTAGTAAATAAAGTAGCTATAAAGTAAATAGGCAAACATGCAGATTTTACATTAGCTAAGGAAGTATTCTAGTCTATTAATAAAAATGCAAGAGTGAAAAGGTTATTATACATGCTATGATCTTTTAGACATAAGTATGGAGTTAGACATTCATACAACACCTATAAATAAATTTGGAAAATTAGTAAACAAAGGTATAGTGCAGAGCTATTAATATTCTGTACAAATTTCGACATAGAAGAAGAGACTGGGAGACTGTTACTATCAAAACTGCCAACTAGTGTGGTATGAGAATCACATACACAGGCATGTTACAATAAAGCCTTCCTAATAGAAGAATGATATAGACAGAACCATTTCTGAACACCATAATAAAATGAGGAGTATAAGAATACAGGTAATTGAACTTCAATACAGAGAAAAACAGTACATTATCCATTAAAGTATTCCGAGGTTCATAAACGAATACATGATCTGAAAGTTGCAAGACAATAAAATACACAGAAGGTGAATAAACTACCATCAGTAAGTATTTAGCCAGATCCAAGTCAAAAAGAATAAAAGAGTCCACGAGATTAGAATGGGGGTATAATGACAGAGGTATATATATGAAAAAATCTAAATGATTACAAACCCCTGTGGCCTGAGGACCGTCTCAAAATGCCACTGGAGCAGATATAAATAAGTATTTAGTGTCGAGACTTAATAGTTATAATTGTAAAAACTTATACAACTTATTAATACAAATTTTAAGCTGTCTAACAAGCATTATATAACCATACGGATTTCCTCTATCCAGTGTTCGGTGAATACCGACCTGCAAGTAGGAAACGAAGCCAACGTTAATGTCAAAGGCAGCGACTACTCTCGGTGTCAATATAAGAGAGCAAGACATAAGTCTTATGTTACCTGCAAGAGTCAAAAACCCCAAATTAATTATAATGCCAAACGTGGTGAGGAGGAGAAATGTGAGCAAGGATAAAACGGTGACTGAGAAAATGATAGTACCTGGTAATGGAGAAATTCAAATCCATCCATAGCCTATTACGTATAAATATGAAATTGTCATAAATAAATACAATTTTAAGGTTGATGTTCAAAAACGAATAACGAAGTAACATTCCCAAACAGTATGAGTTTCGTCCTACACCGGTCAATAAGAGAAACGAACCAGGGCGTCGCTCTAGCGCCAGAGAAATAAACCCCGATAAACCATCGATGAGTGTAAGGTAGAGGATAACCTCTGAAAACAAGAGCAGTCGGTCAGAACGAGCTCTTAAGAATTCGCAGAAAAAAATGCCAATCGCATGGATTCAACATACGCACCATCGAACACATGGAAAGAGAAACAACCAATTCTCTGCAAAACAACATAGTAAAATGTGAGACGCGACGAAATCTCAACAAATTGGTAAATGCAAGTCAACCTGGAACAAAACGATGGCATATGGTTCATCTAAGTCCAATAATCGCAGCAAGGGCTCGAAGAAAGGAGCGTAAATTTCTACTTTAAGAGGGAAGCTAAACAAGAAGAACTCGACGACAGTAACTTCACTACGACAATTTCATACCCGAATTTTTCATGCTAGTGGAGATACGCCAAAGACAGTGGCCAAGTTTCATTCCGGCTTGTTATGTAAGTATAAAATTTTTCTCCTGCCAAATAACAAACCACGTACGCGCGTAAAGACAAAAAAAAAAGCAACCCCGCACAAATTAACATGGAATATTATATCCGGATTTGATCAACAAAACTCCAAAGCCACGAATGAATCGTCATTCAATCAAAGATTACATAACAGTCAAATCGTCGAATGCAAGGGTTACCTGACCTACATCCTGCATTCTATATTTAACCTAACGAGTAATGCCATTTAATGTCAAATTGGGCTGGCTGTGTCATAAAATTTGCTTAGGCGACAAGGTAGGGTGACGGGAGGAACCCAGATCGACGTGGAACGAGCTCACGTGATCACAAATGGACAGAGACCCGTTGCAACCTGTGCAGCGAAAACTAAACATTATATGTGAGCTTACGTGGAACTGCCTTTCCGTCTCCATTTACATCTACGAGGAATCAATTCACAAACTTGTAGTACGTGGAGGCCAACACACACGAAATCAATGTGAAAGAGAAACAAGTAGGAGAGGGAAATTAAGTCGACATGAGTACTATGTACGCAGAGATATGAAGATAGGTCAATTTAATTCCACCATGAGTTATACGCCATCCACGAGTGAAGACGTGGAGTAATAAATCTAGAAGTCTAAGTGATTTCATATAGACCCATGGACAAATACAAACGTGGTTAACATGTGAACCAAATCGATTTCCATCTATGTCCCCTAAGTATACGAATATGTCAAATATTTACAAACAAAAGTGGGACATATAAAGTGGGTGAATATATATATATATATATAAACCCATTCATTGTTATGATAATTATGGTTATGGGTGTTACACATCTGATACCCTAATGGGTTACAAATCAAATTTATTCAAGTGGCAATTGGTAGCACTACACATGGAAATAACTAAATTTAAAAATACCCGATCGGATCAAATCTACAAAGTAATAGCATCATACCTTGCTATAATTTAACTTGAAATGATGAATGAAATTTTTTTTTGGGGAAGTAAAATGGGCGGTGTGTGACTATGAGTAGGGTTAAGGGATTGTGACTTCGGGGTTAAATGGATAGGGAACTTAGAGGTTATGGGTTAAGTGCATATTGGTTGTGATAATGTGACTCGTAATCCCCTTATCACAACTATTGGTGGTTCCTTTATCAATTTATCTCATTGGGTTACCTATATGTACCCTAACCCTTATGCCATAATGCCTTAAGGATACTTCTCATTATCTAATGTTAGGATTATAGATCTTAGTAAACCATGCTTGCACCTCTCACTTCTAACCATGTATGATACCCTTATGTCCCCTTGCCCCGTTCAATTCACCAAAAGATCCGCGTCCCCCAAAATTCATGAGAATTTAACATTTGGAGACTATTATTTAACAACAGCTTCTAAAAGTTTTATTGTAATTACCTTTTTGGGGGGGGGGGGGCAGGGGTTGTCCAAAAATTCCTCCAAAAGTTATATTTCCATGAAATTTAAGGGTGATTAAGGGATTATAAGTTGAGAATAAAAAATACCATGGACAAACAAAGAATCTAATGAGTTGAAGGGCTAAAAAAAATACCACCCATAATGAACCTTTTCATCCAAATATTATTCCATGTTGGGCCAAAAAAGAAACCTCGATAGAAATTTGATGTTGCCTACTACTACAAAGGAAATTCAAACCAAAACCTCTAGTTTCACTTCTAATTTTACCCAAAATTACCTCATATTTAAAGGTATCGCCATATCTTTTACCAAATTTTTTTTTTTAATAGATATCCTTTAGAGAAATAGGATCATAAAAACAAAATGAACCATACATATTAATGAACCTTATTTTATATATTAATATTAGGATTTATTTGAAAGAGAGAAAATTTCATAGATACTAGTGAATCATTATGCATTACATGCATTCTAATGAGTTAACAAAAATGGCACTAGGAGAGTGATGATATTGTGTTTTTGCCAAGATCTTTTATATATTCCTCCAACACCAAGATTCTTCTTTTATGTTGTGGAAAAAATGGGAATCCCTAATGGAGATCATTGCCTACACAACTATTAAATTTATACTGATGTCTTGGGGATAGCATCAAACTCTTTTCTGCTAGAGCTACTAGATGTAATTTCATTGAGCTACAGTGATAGGTGAGAGCTATGCATAGATCACTGAAGGTGTATCAAGAGGCTATTAGTCTATTGGCTATAGAATTGGACTCCATTTATTTGTAACTTAGCGAAATGTAAAATATGTGGAGACAAACTCCATTCTTCTTCTTTCATTGGGCCATGTAAAATAAATGAAGAAAATAGTCTCAACCCCTTGGAGAAGGAAATTTGAGAATAACAATTAGCATGAACAAAAAAAGAATCCAATGAGCTAAGCTTAGAGGGGCCTCCCTTTGTAAAAAAACATCCATAGGCTTGTTAGATTTAATATAAATCTTTACCAGAAGTTGAGTAGTCTTCACATCACCAACCGAATCCAATAGAAAGGTACCAACCCCTACACTAAAAATGGTGTCTCCAAATAAGTTGTAGTCAATACCAATAATATCATCTTATGAATCTATTGCAATATGATTTTGAAAGTATGTTTCCATACATGTGTGAAAGAAAAAATCTATTTGGTTAGCAAAATGAAGTCTTTTTGAAGACCTCAAGAAACCCCCTTGAAGGAGACAAGAGGGGTTTCAAACCATAAAATACAAGTTGACCTATGAACCCTAGTTTTGATGTGTTCTATGCATGTGTTTGTTCCCCCATTTTCACATTTCATAGACAATATATGAAGCATTTTTATTTTTTTTTCCGTGTATCGTCTTCATTAGATATCATGCTGGTAAGAATGAAGTGTCTAGATTAGAGTTAAAGTTGCTATTTTAGTTTGTCGTCTTTTTTTGTCTTTTAGAGTACACATATTTCCGGTCTCTTGTGCTAAGGAAGTTTGGCTTTAAAATATTCAAGGAATATGTGAGATAATATAAGACCATATTATAATATTTTAAAAAACATGATGAACAGTTTAGCACAATTTATGGTCCCGGATTGATCCAAATGTTTATTTTTGGATGGATGGATGTACATATCTATAGCTAATAGACAAAACTCATTAAGCATTATTGCAAGTATGTTGTTGACATACTGAAGTACCATTGAGACTTAGAGGTAGAAGACTTAGACTTGTATGTTAACACCTATCCGAGTGTGATGATACCTTGTGGAGGTAGGAAATATTTCCATTTTTTAAACTCTCGGATATATTCTATATTCTCTTGAGAGAAATTTAACGTTTCAAATGAAATTACAAACAAATGTACATTCATGCGATAATTACTAATTGATTTTCGGTTGAATCAACAAAGTGTATCATGTTGGCTTGTTGAATTTCTTAGTAAGTTAGGGTTTGATCAGTTTGTAAGCTTCAGCGAGATTTATTTTAATTGTTTGTGCTTTACAACAGCCAATTTGGAGTGATGGTTGTGCTTCCTTTATTGAATTTTGTTTCTTTGGTTCTTCTTCTTGTGCATGGCGAGTGCGATATGTTCTCGTTTGCAAATATTTTCTTATTCTGGAGAGAAAAATGTTCTTTTTGCAGTCTTGAAGAAGTTGCACAGTTGTCTAGATTTAGCCAGTCTACAGTACCTTGAGATGTCTTTCTTCTTTCAATTGGGCTGGAATTTTCCACCTCAAGAGTTTTGTTAGTTGTTTTCTAACTAAATTTTTACAACATTTTTTCTTGTTTTATTTTTATTTTTTCCTTCAAGGATATGTTTCCTCTAAACTCTAGAAGAAGCATTACAAGTGGCCTGATTACAGAAGTCATCATAAGTTTCTTGCAATCATGGGAAAGACAACCCTTAGAGGGTGAAACATTAATCATAAGTGATATCCTTAAGCCAAGTTGCGGTGACAAGGTGGATACTCCTTCAAACTACCATGGACGTGGCCCTGGTCCCAACTGCTTATTTGTGTCTCTCAGGTAATAAAAAATTTGTGCTTAGCCTAAGACACCACTCTCTTATCAATGTGTGCATACTTTTCAATTCATTAGTTTTATGTGTTCTTGACAATCATATATCTTTTAAGCCTGACTTTTGTTTTTTTCCTTTTCAATTGGTATTAGAAGCTATTCGTTTTGAGCTATAAATGGCTCTTGTTTTTTCCAACATCTCTTCTTTACTGTCATTGGTAGCTAATGCTTGTTTTACTCCTCTATTATTCTTGGTAACTACCAAGGTCCTGACTTGGTAATAGATGTTTTTTTTGTGCATGTAATGTAGTGTTATTGATTGTTGAAATCCAAAGAAATCATTCTTTATCTGACAGAGAACTACTTGTTTTAGATCATATGCTAGTGTATAATACTCCAAGTAGTAGCATATACTTTTGAAAGAGGAAATTTTGAATGCAAGTATGTATGGAGGTCTAGAGCATCCAAAAGCTCCTACTGTATGTGATACAAGTAAAAGTAGTCTTCGGTAAAAGACAATGATGTTGTTGTGGTTGAGAAACAATATTGTAAGAGTAAAGAACTTGGCAAGATTAGCATCAATCATTCTGTTATTGCAATGTCGTTTTCGCATACACAAAAAGTGACCTTTTAGTTTTGAGATGCTAGACTAATTCCTATTTTGATGCATTCACTTATTAGACAAAATGAAAGGAAGACAAGCTTACTTCCAACAAAGGAATTCCCCCATCTCGTTAGTGACTAAAACCTAAAGGTAAACCTCCCGGTGGGTTTTTGATATAGATCTTATTCAGGCACCTATGATGACTGGGCACCCCCCACCATATATATCCCTCGACCATTGAGGTAGTTGAACAACAATTTATTTTTCACTTTTTTCTTTTAAAAAAGGTTTAAGGATTGAGGAGTTTGAGCAGGATTCCTTCTATTTAGATGCTAGGTCCAAGAGATAAGCTCAAAACAACCCAAAATTTGTATTCAATCTCAATGTTACCATCCTTAAAATTTCATGCTATACAATTAGGGTAGAGGGAAGTTAAATGGAACTAGTGAACATGATAAAAATCAGTGAGCCACACCCATTAGGTGTAAAATAAATGGTGTTAGATTTTATGCAATGGGTTCCTACAGGGATTAACTTTCATCAGTTTATCAGCCTCAACAAAGTGTAGCATGTTGGCCCATTTATTTTTGTTGATGTGATATGGTGTTGCTAGCAAAAGTAATTATGATAACTTTATTTCCCTCTAAATGTCTCTATTCTCCTACTTCTTTATTCTCATACATAAGATATTGAGATTTGAAGCGAACCCTTCATTTCATTCTGTCTTTATATCTCAGTTTCTTATACTCCTAAAACATGAGCATGAGAGAACATGGTCACTCTAGATTTTTCATGGGTATGAATATTGACTAGATTAACCGCTCTTCCATTGTCTTGGCTCGACTGCTACTAATCATATCTTTATTCACTGCCTACTCCTTCATAGTGGGTTACCCCAAATCAACAGACATCTTAACACATAAGTGATTCAACCAAAGATATTTTCGATGCATATTTGTTTCTTTTCTTTCAGAGTTAAGAGTTATACCATGGTCATAACCATTAAACATAGACTAAATTTTTTACAGTAGTGCAACCTCCCATGAAAAATAGGAGAAGGCTCACGACAAACGAAAATGAAAAGTATATGAATATTGATAGTATGGATCAATAATTCTATGGGAGCAGACAAAGGATGATCTTTTCTATTTCTTTTTTTGCATGTGATTGTGAACATTTGTGAGTTGAAACATAAATCTAAAAATATTAACCAAATATTTTGTTAAAGAGTTGATTTTCATTGAGATGTGGGGTGCTATCAAGCTAATATATAATAAAATTTTACATCCATGAATTAGTCTATTTTCTTTTGGTAATTAATAATCAGATATTGAGAGTCTTTGAATGTGTTCTGTTTTCATCTAAAAAAGGCCTCGCTGAAAATGAAATCGATAAATTTTGTAATATGAGAATGAAAACTCAAGCAAGTTTCCGAATTATTTATTCTTCTCAATGCAGGTTTCTTTATTAAGGTTTGAAAAATTAGCTATTAGGTCGATTATTATGGAGAGCCTCTTTGATATCTGACTAAAGCTTTTGCGTGTGTTCCTTTTCTTCATCTAATGTGTTATATGCATGTGATTGTTCACGCAGTTTGACATGTGATATACAATATATGAAGCCTTTTTTTCCGTATATAATCCTCATTAGATATCATGTTGCTAAGAATGAAGTGTCTCGATTAGAGTTAAAGCTGCTATTTTAGTTTGTTGTCTTTTTTGTGCCTTTTAGAGTACAAATATTTCTAGTCTCCTAAGCTAAGGTAGTTTGGATTTTAAATATTCACGGAATATGTGAGCTAATATAAGACAATATTCTAATCTTTAAAATAGCATGATGAACTAATTAGAAAATTTATGGTGTTAGATTGATCTGAATGTTTATTTTTGGATGGATGTACATCTCTATATCCAATAGACAAAACTCATTAAGCATTGTTGCAAGTATGTTATTGACATTTTGAAGTTCCATTGAGACTTAGAGGTATAATATTTAGAATTGTATGTTGTCACCTATCCGGGTGTGATGATACCTTGTGGAGGTAGGAAAATTTTCCATTTTCTTTAACTCTTGGATATATTCTATATTCTCTTGAGATAATTTATTTCTTTCAACCTTTCAAATAAAATTACAAAGAAATGCACATTTATTCTATAATTACTGATACTGGGATTCTCTTATTATTGATTTTTGGTGACTCAACAAAGTGTAGCATGTTGACCCATTTGTTTTGGTTGATGTGATTGGTGTTGCTAGAAAATGTGGAGATTCATGCTTTGTGTCACATTTTGAGACTTCGAAACAATTTTAAAATGGATAACATGCTCTTTCATATTTAATTTATTTCGTACGAAAGAAATTATCCTCCTTAGCTTAAGGGCTAGAATGAAGCTGTTGGTACCAGGGGAGATCACAAGTATACTCACTTAAAAGCTAACAAGGCTCTCAGATTATCCCAATTGACTAAATTTTGAGCATTGGGTATTGTTTGGTGAAGAAATTTGGCCTCCCTTTGAGGTTGGAGGCAAGAAAGAGGTTGTTTGTACTAGGTCAACCTTTGGTATAGACTGACTTAAGAACGCAACATAGTTACTTTATTTCAGAGCATAAACATTTCAACTTATTCTAGTTGCACTTGGGTGGTGAGGATAACAAGTATTCCACACAACTACCAAATCTAGGCTCAATTGGTGTCACATTCCTTCATATATTTGGTTGTTTCTTATTCAAGTTGTCAAAAATATGTTGTGGAGGGGTTTCCTTGTCTCACAAATGTGAGTGTCTCATATATTATTTTGATGTCGAGTTAGATTGTTACCATAAAATTATATTATTATTATTATTATTAGACTACAACTCAATCTATACTTTTATTATAATACATTTATTGGAAGATATATCTCAATTTATGTGTTTTCCATAAGGTGTATCTTAATACATTCAACTACTTAAATGTACATAATCTATTGACAATATATTCAACTACTTGAAGAATGGTTCCTATAGACTTCTTAGAAAAACAAGTGTTCAAGTGGTTATGTTATACTTATGGAAAACTTTGGCTAACATCCAATTGGATATGTTATATGCAATTCACAATTAGGAAATCACAGATCATATTGTTGCACATAAAAATGCACTACTCCTTAAAGATCACGGTAAGTGCAAGAGTATTTATTGAAGATAGTTTAGCCACATGATGCAACTATCCCACAACTCTAGAGTAGAGAGCCCGACATGAAACAAAAAACATAAAATCTATCAATTCACTCACTTTCATGGGAAGTTCATGAACATTTTTATTTTCTTATATAATGCACTTTTACCCACATCTGGAGATCACACAAAAAGGGTATTCATAATAAAGTTTTCTGGGTGAAGCAATTCATTTTTCCTGCAAGATCAGGTTACATAGCTATAATGTCTCACATTTTTTCGAACATCTGACCAGAAACATATCTCCTGTAATTTTGAAGGAAATCCCACTCGAATTATCAGAGCATCTCCAGGTGACCTCTTTAAAATGGTATGTTTCTCCTTATATCTTGATTATGCCTGCTCTTCATTATGTTTTGTATATAAATTCATTTCAATTCATTCATATCAGATATACTCCGGTTCTTGGTTCCAATTCAAAGCTCCAGTTCTCAACATTGTTTGTTGTTCTTATTTGGCAAGTGCTTATGATTTGAAGAGATTGCAAGAGATGGGAATTTCATATATTTGTTGACTCGACTAATGAAAGTTTTATATGTAGAATGTGTAGCTTCAATCCGTGATGTCTCAAATTTGGTTGCACATTCAGGAGCTATAATGGCCATCCTTCAACCACATTTATCGTGAGCTCAATAAAATAGCATATAAGCTCTCGGAGGAGGTATTCGAGTAGCCATCTGATGAAATATCAACAAGATAAATGTTGTGGCACACCCAAAAAAAAAGGCAACTCACAAAAGCTAAGCTAACAATAACCGCTACTCCTGAAGTTGACACCCTA
The DNA here is from genome assembly GCA_034641835.2 of Pinus albicaulis. Lineage (NCBI taxonomy): Eukaryota > Viridiplantae > Streptophyta > Pinopsida > Pinales > Pinaceae > Pinus > Pinus albicaulis. The sequence continues at coordinate 681,534,168 of CM076579.1, forward strand.
TCTCCTTCAAGGACCACTGCCTCATCTCCTTCATAAGGCAATACTTCCTCAACAACTCACTCAGCTACATCATTTCTATACCCCTAAAAATCTATTATTTTATTGTGCCCATAACATTTTTCGAATAATCTGATGTTTCATATTGGTGAATGTAAAATGGCAATTTACTATTTGAAAACCAAATTGTCATCCCTTTTACCTAATGAGCCTTCTTCATAGAATATTTTCTTCAATTGGGTTTTGTTTACTAATTTTTATCATTCAATGATTTCTTATATGTCATGATTATTCTCTATTTCATGCCTTAGGGCATTTCCTTTACAACACCTAGTGCAATTGCTAGTTTAAATTCCTTCACATCTTAAAAAAAATAAAAAAAAAATCATTCATGGAATGTAACTCAATTGACAATCACCTTGTTATGAACTATTTTGTAAAAACACAAGATCCAAAGTTCAAATCCTCTTGAGTGACCAACCAAAAAAATAATATTACTTATCTATTTATTTATTATATCTTTTGAATGTGGTTTAATGAAAAAAGAGAAATATATAATATAAAAGAAATAAAATTGACATGGTTAAATTTAATGTGGTTTGAATATCTGTTTTCAAAAATAAAAAATATGTGTATCCACTATCCACTCATGGAATTTCAATGCAAACTTCTCAGTGCTAAAGGTTTTGTCTTAATTGCTAATTGTCTTAAATGAGTTTCATCTTAATTGCTAATTCTCTTAAATGGGTTTCATCTTATTGTCATTGTCTTAAGTGGCCATAGTCTTAAATATAAAGTTTTGTCTTAAAATATTTTTGAATCAAACTTTTTTGTTTTTTCTAAAATATAAAGTTGTCTTAAAATAATTTTGTCTCAAACTTAAATACAATTGTTTGTCTTAAAATATTTTTAGCCATTTTATCTTAAATATAAAGCTTCGTTTTAAATTATTTTTGTCTCAAACTATTTTTTGTTTTAATTATAAAGTTTTGTCTTAAAATACTTTTTTCTTAAATATTTTTGTCTCATATTGTTTTTGTCTTAAATATAAAATTTTGTCCTTTTAAATAATATCCCAAAAATACCATTATGACATAGGCATCATAGCATAGGCTCTCACTAGCACTTGCCCACATTGCAAGTTTCTACGCACGGTTATATAGCACACTGAACGCACAAGCTTACACACATATTCCTTAACGAAGGTCGCACTCTTTACACAATGAGGACGATTCACATAAAACTCGAAGCTCCTTAAACTTTACTTCTCAACAGCAAATCAAGACCTTTCTTCCTTATTCCAAAACTAAGCTACATTCATTTCCATATTTGGCTAAGAATACTCTAGAATTCATGAGAGTGAGGAAGTTTCGCCATTTTTGAAATGTCTTGATTACATATATTTTCAAGATGTTGATTTTTTTTTATTCTTTATTCTTTACATAATTGTTTGTAGCAGTTTTTTTTCGAAAACTTATTCTTAAACTTAGAAATTACAAGGAAGATTCTCTGCATCTATGATCTCACAATTAGGATATTTGGTGACAAAGCCAAAAACCTAAAGCAATTAGACTTAGCTAATTATTTTATAGACTCGTTTAAATATTTTATGATTTTGTATTTTTCTCGACATATTAAGGTTTAATAAAAAATTTAATTAAATGTTATTGGAATAATATATTTGAATTGCTAAATATATAGAGTAATTTTTAGAATTTTATTTAGAAATTTGCATATATTTATATATTGAAATATACAGAAATACATTTCAAATAATAGGAAAAAAATAATAAATAAATAATAATAAAATAGATTTTATCTAATCAATCTTCTTCTTCTTTTTTATATTGGAGTTTGTTTTTGGATAACAATTTTTGGCCACATTATAATATATAATTTCATCAAAAAAATTTCCAAAGAAACTCAAAATGAAAATATGTTTTAGAATGCATAAATCGATTCAATACCCTGGAAAACATAGGGATAATTGGATTGTGCAGAGATCATAACTCAAACTTGTAATTCCAACAAATCCTTATCAAATATTGAGCAAATTTAACCCAAAAATATACCTATAAAAGCTCCAAAACTTAAAAAAATTAAACCACAACAATAATTAGAGGATGGAAACGTTTTACAACTTGATATGATGGAGATATGTAATTCCTTTCATGCTCAACCTCAAACTGACATGTGTCCTTTTTAAAAATAAAAATAAAATATTCTCTAATAAAAAACAATATAAACTATAATATTAATAAAAAATAAACATATAAATTTCCTTATTTTTAATTAAAATCATAATAACACAACAATAATCCCTCTGTACCTTACTTTCCTTGCTCCTTTTAATTAAAAGTAATTAATTAAAAAAAATCTACTTTTAAGCTCCAAAAAATATATATATTTCTTATTTTTTTTTAAATATTTTAATGAAGGACTTAAAAAAAGCATTCAAAATTTTATTTTAATTTTAACGAAAGAAATAATTGAAAGTAAAAAATTCAAGAAATTTTTAATATAGAATTAATATATAGCATTTCAAAAATATCAATAATAACAAAACAAAATCAAATATTTCAATATGCATTGTTAAGTATTATTTGTGTGCATTTTTTTTCTGTAACTAGAGGTATCAACAATTGGGCTAGTCTTATAATTGCATGACATAACCTCTAGGTGAACCATGTCATAAAATTGGGGGATTTGAACCTAGAAATTCTTGGAACATAGTTATTCATCTTCCCAACAAGCAATCATTTGAATAGGTAAGTATTATTCATGTGTAATTAAAAATATATTAATAACAAAAAAACAATGTAATCAATAAGTAACAAATATTCAAAATCTAGAATATGAACATCGAGGATGAAAATCACTTCCTCTTAGAATGCCCAGGGTACAACCACATTAGATCTCAATTTCATAATCTTTGTTGCAATATTGACCTTCCTAGCCTTTTAAAATGTCAAAATTATAGTGAGCTTCGGAGACTTCTCTCCAAACTTTTTGAATATAGAAATAAATTCTTAAATCAAACTAAATAATTCGTTTCTTTTGGTCTCATTGTACGTTAACCACCATCATCATCATTATATATAGTTAGAAAAAAAAAATACTAATTGAAAAAAATTAAACTTAATACATTTTAAGCAAACAATTTTTAAAATAACAAATTTAAAGTATATCCTATACATAATCCAAATACCTAGAAAATTTTTCTGACACGTGAATTTATTTATGCACATAACCATGCAATTTAAAATTTAAAAATTACACGTAGATTTATAGATAGGTTTTAACGATAAATTTCTTAAATATCAAGAAGAATAAAATCTCTTCCCACCTTAAAAGTCTAAAGTAAATTTACACCTTCAAAAAATTTTGATCCATCTGCACAAAAACATTTACTATAGTAACAATTAAAATAAACCTGCACTCGGATACACTTCCACATATAAATATTAAATACATATTGCTCAGCCAATTAATTCCATGCCGTCTCATTCAATAATTGCGTGACAATCTTCAGACTTGGCGAGTCTTTTTGTCGACTAGTTACATTCAAGAGTCAAAGTCGACGGACCGCGCCAATTTCGAAAGATAACTTCACATTGGCAAATTCCAATCGACCTTTATAAAATGATTTGTTAAAAAGTAAAACTATTTAAATTTTTATGGTTTAGATATATTTTAATTTCAGATTTATCAAATATATAGAGATCAATTTTTTTTATTTTTTTAATGTAAAGAAATCAAATCTCTGTCTATTTTAAAAGATGTCTATCTATGAGACCTTTGAACTTATTAGACATTTGATGTTTTATTTTAAATTTATTTTAAAAAAATTTTACACATTAAAATATTTAATTTTTTTCACATTTATTTGAAATTAAGATAAATACAAACTATATATATAATTTGACGAGATTAAAATATTTAACAAAATATTATAACATTTTGTAGATTAAAACTTTTGAAATTCTGTGTTATGTAATATGATTGAAGAGCTAGACTTCTCAGGTGAAGCCAATTATCTTCATAACCAGGAAGCTAAGTTTGTGATAAAAAGAGTGCACACTAAGACAAAATAAATAAGAGAAATAGGAAGAGTGCAGATGAAGACAAAAACTACCCGTTCGAAAAAAATTAAAAGAATTAATAAATTAATTAATAAACAATTATTATCCGTTAGAGAAAAATTTAAAAATTTAAAATAAAGTAATAAATAATTATTAAACTAATTCAATGAATTAAGAATTATAATCAATTTGAATTAGCCGCTAAATATGGAAAAATGATGTTAAAGTTTATTTCCATATAAATTATTCTTTTAATATTAATAAAGATTCAAAATTATTGACTCAAATCAATTATAGAAAATTATTTAAGAAAAGATTAAAAGAAAAGTGAAGAGAAGCCAGAATTATAATATTTTTAATTGAATTGGGTAAAATGATTAAGTCACATTAGAGATTTGAAAATAAAAAGAAATACATATTAAATTAGAATTTAATTTATATTAAGTTAGAATTTACTTTATATTAAATTTGAAATCTAATTGAATTAATATGAAAAAAGGAGTAAAACTCAAAAAATAGATGAATTAAATAATCAAATGCTAATTGAGGAAAGGGTATGATGAATTAAAAATATGAAAGGGTGAACTAGAGATAGAGAAAATCACATTTTTTATTTTTAAAATCGTTAAAAGAGGAATTTTAGATAATGGAAAAATGAAAATAATATGAGGGGGGAACAATAATTATCAAAAATGAAGAAAGGAGGTGGGAGGAAAGAGTGAAAATCCAAAGTAAGAAAATCGAGTAAAGAGGAGGAAGGAGGGAAAATGTTAGGATGGGTTAGAATTGGGATTAGAGAAGGTGAGCTTAGCCACTGTGGGTTTCAAGGATTGACTCAATTGATACCTGTCATCATCATTTTTGAAGTTATTAGGATGCTTTTCAATTTAGAGGGTCTCTAGAATGACTCAGCTCGAAGAAAAGGGAGTTGAGGCAAAGATTTTGGATTTGTCAAAACAAGTAAGGTGTTTGGAAGAATGAGAGTGGTTCAGCAATGACAGATTTTGCAATAAGGTTATGGAGATTTTGCAATACTTTTATGGTTAGTGTAAGCTACATGCTCTTTTAACAAATTTTTGAAAGAGTTACCAGTTCAACCTATAATTCTAATTTAATATGTATTTCTTTTTATCTTTAAATCCCTAATCTGATTCAATTAAAAATATTATAATCCTTTCTTCTGTGCCTTGTTCTTTTAATCCTTTCTTACCTAATTTTCTATAATTAAATTGAATCAATAATTTTGAGTCTTTGTTAATATTAACAAAATAATTTATATTGAAATAACCTTTAACGTAAATTTTCCATTTTTAACTGATAATTCAAATTAATTATAATTTTTAATTCATTGAATTAGTTTAATAATTATTTATTTATTTTATTTTATTTTTTAAAATGAATAATTTTGAATTTTATCTTCTTTCTTGAATTTTAACCGATATAATTTCTTTTATTTATTTTGTTTTTGTCTTCACTCTTCCTATTTTAAGCTTAGCTTCCTGTGGTTGAAGATAAGTAAAGTATTCACACGAAAATATCCGACTGTCATATATCTAACGGTTCACCCTTAATTATAACATTTTTTTCCTAGGTTATTAGAAAAACATATTATCGTTTCCGAGATGTACGAACTGATTAACAGTAAATGTCGATGCTATGGATCCTTTGACGACTAATAAAATGCAAGTTACTTTTGTATTAAAAGCATTTAATATCGAAGAAAAAAATAAAATAAATTGATTGTTGATATAGGTTACTCAAGTTAACTCTTACTTAAAACATTTTTATTGGAAAATCCTCAATTGAAAATTAAATTTAGACATTAAAAAAAATTGGAGTAAGTCCAATATGTAGAATTTATGAAGAGCTTTCCCTCATTGAAATTGGAGTTAAATTGAGTTTTTAGTAAATCCAATATGTAGAATTTCTGAAGAGCTTTCGCTCGAGAAATACAAAAATAAATCTTGATTCAAAATCTTTCAAAATTTGGACGCGTTGAATCGATGGGAAAAGATTGGTAACTTGGTAAGGTTATAATTATCCGACATAGAGAACGCGTGCATACCGGGTCTGCAGTGGTCCCTCTGTCGGCAGCCTCCACATGGCTTAGTTACCATTATCCGACATAGAGAACGCGTGCATACCGGGTCTGCAGTGGTCCCTCTGTCGGCAGCCTCCACATGGCTTAGTTACCATCTCTCCTTGGACGACGAAAATCCACTGTAGACAGTGACAAAAAGCAGTGGGTGGATCCCATAACAAGGAAAATGGTGCTTATAAATTCATTGCATTTGTTCTTCAATTCAGAAAGCGGAATGGTAGGGCGTAAATGTGATTGTGCGGCCAAGGGAATTCGTCCCACGCATATCTAGTGGCTGCTAGGTGAATCGGGGAAGTTGAATTTGGCGTTGGTGTCTCTCCTGCAATAATTGAGGCATTGTAGCTGGGCCGTTTTGTAGAAGCCGAGCCATATCTTCGCTCTGGATTTGTGCATCCCACTAAACTCTCCATTTTCTGCTCTTACACTTCACTTTGGTTTTGGGCATCCCCATTTCTGACCCCAACTCTCTCATTTTCGGCTGCTACAAAACGGCCGAGCTACGAACGATGCCGCATTTTATTGCTGTAGAGGCCCCAAAGCCGAATTCAACTTCCCCAACTTTGTACCCTCCATGCGGTTGCGTTTTGCCTTCTCCTTTCCAGATTCAGTTGGTGAGACGTCACAAGCTAATTCCCGAATTCACGGGACCATATTGAGAAGAGCTGACTAAGGTACCTTGATCTTGTCAATTTTCAGCTTTCTAGTTTTCATAAATAAATATCTAAGTAGGCAACGCTTCTATGTCTACCTGTTTGTTGCTAGGGAAATTAGATATATACAAAAACCCCTCCCGAATTTAGAAAATTTTCTACCTCGGACCTCATCAGTGGTTGCAGCTGTACTATACACTATACGAAAGTATAGGGAGGCTCAGAGTGTTTTTGGAGCAGAGAGGGTCTGTGAATCTGTTTTTTGTTTGCAGATAGATAGATATGGTTAGAATATGAAGCTGAGTTATGAAGTGAAGGCTAAAAATGGTTTATTTCTGGTGGCCAGAGGATTCTGCTTAGTTTAGATGGCATAGACTTTTATGATTTTTACGATAATGTTTAGACAAGTGTTTTTGAATTTTATTAGTCTTTTCTGATCTTCGGAGGAGACGGCACACGAGGATTCATTGAGGCAAAGGGAGGTACAGAGCTGGAGAATTTTTTCCTCTCTCAGTCGGCCATGCAAGAACATGAAGATTAGGATGTGTAAAAGGTGGTGGAATTTTGAAGGCTATGGCGTGCTGCTGTGATGATATTTAGTTCTTTCTTTGTGGTCTGTTTATTCGGGGTTTTCTGTTTATGATTGATTAAACGGAAATCTGAGACCATCAGCTTACTGGTAATGCCTCCTATCTGGGATCTTCCTTTCGGCTTTTCTGCTGGTTCTCTTCCGTTTTTTTCTTTCCGGGCTTCCGGGGAACAGGTACAAGATGGAGACGAGTGATCTGGACAGTCACGCTTGCTTTAGTGGGGGAATGGTATTAGTTCCGTAGTGGTTGGTGGTTATTTGCACGGCGGTGTTTTTATGTTATGGTATTAGGGCGGCTGAAGGACAGTGTGATGGGCTGTAGGGGCATGATGATGTGTCTTATTGTGGGAAGTTGTCTATTGAGAATACAAAATCGCCCGGACCGCAAAAAATTGTCGGAATCCGGTTAACTAAAAGTCGAAAAATCATGTTCTTGGAGTGTTTAAAATCTATTTTTGATGCTGGAAATGGATTCAGCACTATCAAAAACTCTTAGGACACTCAAAATATCAAAGTTTAACAACTGTAAACAAGATTCTTGGCAAATCTTTGCCAGATTTTCTAAAAATCATCTCCGGATTCTGGGTGAAAATGCGTGGTCTTTAGACTAACGCTTTATTGTGGTACTTGAAGGAACGCCGGTTGCTGGCTATCATTAATTGGAAGCTTTAAATAATTGATTTATGAGATTTTCCTTTTGGCGTGTGGGTTTTTCCTTTTTTTGTTTGGGAACTGGTCCATAACCTTTTTTGGTTGAGATTTTGGTCTATCATGGAATATTTTCTAACATTTGGGTGATGCTTTATGGGTCGGTTCTGGGAGGGGATGGCATGGTTTTTAATGTTGTTCTTATTTTTCGTACTTTGATGATATGATGGGGTGGGTGTATACTAAATGGATGTTTTAAACATTTAGCGAGTGGGTTCCTATCGGAGTGTGCGTCTGTCTTTCACAAACCGTTTTTTTCTTTCTGGGACCTCTCCACATCGTTTTAGTTTACCGATATCTTAGTTTTAGTGTGTGGATGTGGTGATGGGGAAGCTCAGGTGCACAGGCTGACTAGGCATTTTATGGATGGCGGATCTCTTAACTTTCATCGAAAGACTGCGACATGGTTTTGGTTGACGAGTCTTTTCTTCATGTCGTCCAAGTGGCGGAGAAAAATCATAACTCGAGCAAAGGTGGTAAGGCACTTGCTCTTTCTCCTTCTCGTCATTTTGGACGGGTTCAGAACATTGGCTCTGTAATTCGTTCTTCACAGGGTTTCTGAGAAGGTTTCAAAGAATGGGCGGAAGCAAAGTGTTACAAAACCTTTTAAACACAACACAGAGTGTCGCCTGCTGAGCTTTGGAGCAGATGTTCTGTGGGAGAGTGTGGTGGATCTCTCGAAGCGAGTTGTGGTGGGCCGCTGGAAATTTGAAAAGCACAGCGATTGTAACATGTTAGATTGGTTGTTGCAGGTCTGGGAGAGGTTGTTGGGTTATGCTCCCAGGGTGAGTAGATTGGAGGTCGGATGGTTCTGCTTTCACCTGCAGGAAGATGGCGATGCGGGTGAAGTGTTGTGTCGGATGTGGGTGCATGGAAAAGTGTTTCCTCGCACTACACCGATGGGATCTGAGCTTTCATCCACGCACCAATGCTCCGATCAACCACATGATATGGGCGAAATTATATGGGCTTCCACTGCATTTTTTGGAATCTTAAGGTTCTAACGGCTATTGGAGATTGTATCAAGAAATGCCATTTTTGTCGACCCACGCTGTAATGAGGCATATGACAAATAGACAGCGTGGGTTCTGGTGGAATTATCATTTTTCTGGGGGTCTTACCGGAACATGTGGATTTGCAGTGGAATGGCAGTATACGTCGATAGAAAATTGACTTCTGGAAAATTCCTTTTCGCTGCCACATCTGTCATGAAACCGGGACCGGGCATCTGATGCGCTAGTGTGTCTGCGCAAAGGAGGTTAGTCGACCCTAACAGGGAGCAAGTAGATGCGGCGAAAGGCTGGGGGTGGTCAAGTCATATCATCGTCTCCGGACCCCCTGATTCGGAGACCATATCACCGGGTAAGCTTCTGACTAATCCTGTTAATTATCTTGGTGAAATGAGGGATAGTCTTTGTTCATCTGGTCCTGTATCATCTGTCGCCCCTCTTCCTTTTAAGTCTGTCTCACAGGGTGGGGGGAGAAAGGGATTGTTGGTGAGGGGAGGGTCTCACTAGGGGGGAGGGTTGTGTCATCCGATCTAATCTGGATCATTCGGGGGAAAAAGGGGGGTATTCTCTCTCGTGGTATGGGTCAGGGGGATTGTTAAATTGGGATCGCCGAGTCTCGATATGAAAGGCCTTGGTCAAGATGTAAGAGAATAGACGATAACCCTGGAGCGAGTGAGTCGAGTCTTATTGCCTTCACCATCTTTCACGGAGTTTGGGAGTCATGCCGATTTACGATTGTTTAGATTCACGGGGTGATAAGATTTTCTCTTGGTTATACTGTTGGTAATTCTTGTCCTTTGAGTGAAAAGTCCCTTGTTGTTTTACCAGACAGTGCCTCACCCGGAAAATTTGTTTTACATGGCGAGATTGATTCCCCACAAAATTTTAGTGGGAAGTGATATTGAATGTACTGTTTTTTAAACCGAGAGGTGGCTCTTGTACCACTTCTGTTGACACGGGACTCTTTTCACCCACCACACTGATCAGTCCATCTTCACGGTCAAATGTAAGCGTCGAGCGGGGGAGTGAACGAGAAGAAGAGGAAGAAAAAAATTGGATTTTGTATCAGGGTTTGCATGACATTTACTGCAGAGATTTCTTTTCGTGATATCCTCTGTCTCATTAGCCATTGGAAGGGTCCTCGGAGTGTTGACCCATGCTTCCGAGGTTCCTCCATGAAGATTGTATCACTCAATCTCGGGGGCTTTGGGGGGGGATGGGGGAAATTTTTATCGTTGAAGAATTTTATTTTTTTGAGTCAAAACCCTTCTTTAGCTCTTATTCAAGAAACTATGAAGACTGCTGAATGTTCCATTGAATTTTTTTCTGAATATGTTACCAAAGTGGCATATCATGGCTTTAAGCACAGACGGACACTCTGGGGGGCCTTGTCGCTATGTGGGATCCACGATGGTTTACTTTGAATGCTTATGGTTTTGATGGGGGGTATCTTTCTTACTTGGTTTTAGTAGGGGTTTCAGCCAACATCTTCATGTGCTCAATGTATATGCCCTATATAATGGTAAGCTTTTTCTTCTAGAGGAAGATGGAACGATGTGGTTTCCTTTCTTTGTGAAATTCTATTATTGCCAGGGGATTTCAATGTGGCTCTGCATGCGAGATAAGAATTGGGGGGAGAAGGGAAGGGAAGACCCTTATCGTTGCTTGATATTAGTGACATCTTAGAACAGACCGAATTGATTGATGTCAATATGACTAAGAATGCTCCTACTTGGTTCAATGGTCGCAAAGGTAAAGGTTTTATAGGAAGAGAGAATCGACCGCTTTGTGATTATCTTTGATCTCATTCTTTTGATGGGGGGATGTTATTGGTTCGATAGAAGATCCGATTATATCATATCATAGGCCGATCACCTTAGAACGGAAATTTTGAAAAAAAATTGAGAGGTTTACCTTTTCAAATTCAATAGAATTTGGCTAGAAGATGAGGGTTTTAACAAGTTAATAAAATATTTTCTTAAAAATAATCGGAGAAATAAGGGAGTCACATCGATGGAATATCTTACCAAAACCAGTGAGGGGACTTAAAGAAGATCGTTCGTGAGTGGGAGAGAGGTAAACAAAAAGAAACAAATGACAGAATCGGGATTATTAAGCTGGGAAAGAGCTAACATATTAAACGAAGTGGCGGAGGGCGAACATTGACGATTGCTTGGAAAAGTTAAAGGAGCTAGAGGAGGAATATAAAATTTACCTGCACGGGAAGGAGATGACATGGCGAGTTTGAAAAGTCGGGAGCCATATGGTCGAATGCGAGTGATAAAAATATTAAATTCTTTCATAAATTTGCATCAGAGTCTACTGTAAGGCAAATAATATATGGAAAATCGATGATGGGAAAGTCATAGTAGACTCAACGAGAAGATGTAAAGAAGGCGGTTGTGGGATATTATGGAAACTTGTACAAAGGAAGGGAAGAACAAGTTACTAATGCTCGGATGGAGATGCTACAACAATACCCTGTCATGTTTGGCTTTTGAGGCTTTACAAAGTTTTAAGAAGGAGGTTTAATGCATGAGAGGTTACTGTGGTGTTAAAATCATTTAAATACGACAAAATCTCGGGTCCGAACGGTTGGCTGCCGGAGTTCTATATTCATTTTTCCGGAGGACTTTATTTTGGAGCTGATTGAAATGGTGGAGGAAGCTCGGAAAACGGGGAAGATACATGATGCCATCAACTCCACTTTCATAGCTTTAATTCCTAAGGACAAAGGGATGAAGACTTTTAATGATTATAGACCAATCTCATTGTATAATACACTTTACAAAGTAATCTCAAAGGTTATTGCTTTGAAAGACTAAAAGGTGTTCTTTCCAAGTATATATCGATGGAACAATCGGGGTTTTAGAGCGAGAGAGCATACATGATGCGATCGGGGCAACACAAGAGATTATACATACCATCTAATCTAGAAAGTTGAAAGTCTGGTGTCTGAAAAATGATCTAAATAAGGCCTATGACCTTATGGATTGGGTCTTTATTAGACCGGTTTTATATAAAATTGGTCTTGATAGGGATGCGAGTGGAGTGAGTGATGGGCTATATTACAAACATCTCTATGGCGATAATCATTAATGGATCGGCATCTGAGTTTTTCCATCCGAGTAGGGGGCTACGTCAGGGATGTGCGCTTTCTCCACTATTATTTATCTTCATGATGGATGCAATGAGCTTGAAACTGAAAGCAAGCTATGGGAGGAGGTTTATTTCATGGGATCAACATTGGCTCTAATCTGAAAGCTTCTCATAGTCTCTTTGTGGATGAAATACTTATTTTTGGTATGTTACGGAGAACCCTGTTGTAAAAGTATAATTTCTTCAGATCGATGCTAATTGTGAAGGTAAATCTTGCTTTTATTATATGGGTAATGAGGAAGAGTCTCTGTTATATCATCTCTCTACTCAAATGTGGAAGAGCACCTCTTTTGGGGGGGGTTTGATTTATTAGGGTTTCGGGATGAAACCAAGTACTTTATACAATCGAGGATTGGAGAAGGATTTTGGAGAAGTACAAAAAAAATGATTACTGTGGATCGCTAAATGGCTTTCAAGATGTGGTAGGTTGATTCTAACACAAGTTGTTTTCCAACAACTATCGGTTTACTAGGCACACTTATACATTTTTTCCTCCCATGATTTTAAAAGATATTAAGAAGATCATGGCGCATTTTATTTTGGGAGGAGGGGTTGACAAGAGACGCATACATTTAGCGAGGTGGGATTCAATTGCTATTCCAAAAGAAAAAGGACGTTCGGGAATTATGGATATGGAAATCTTTGGAAAATATCTCCTTTGAAAATCTATGTGGAGATGCCTTAATTTCAATGGCAAATGGTAGGAGACTACCAGGGGAAAAATATCTGCGCCGAGGGAAAATATGGAGGACTTATTCATCATGGGGTGGAGCTCGCACGAGAAAAAAAATCAAACATATGGAGGGGTTTTGGTTGTATATGGCCTCGTTTTTATAGAAAAATACGAAATAGTTTTTTCGCTGATGGACAAAAGATTTTAATTGGGAGTAGTTATATGTTGGGAAATGATGCTCATAATCATATAAACGGGGACCCTGGTATAGGCTCTTAATCAAGGTGGCATTTTTTTACATTAATCGGATCATCGATGGATGGGAAAATGAGACTCCAATATGGAAAAATTACAAGGATATTGGACTGAATTCAAAAGCTGGAAGAGGCATGGAATAATCTAAAGAATGTCTCTAGACATATGGGCCGTGTAGAAATAGGGAGGGCTGACAGGAGCTAATATGGAGGGATAAAAGCTTTGTTGTGAATGGGCCGCAAATAAAAGGAAATTTATATGGCACTTATGGACTTGAAATTAAACAATTGAGACTCATTTGTTTGGTTTAAGGTAATCTGGAAGGTAAATTTACAAATCAAAATGATTATCTTTCTCTAGTTAGTGTGGAGAGATAAGAATACGACTTGGATAAATTTACAAAGAAAGGGATGGGAGGGTCCGGATTCATCGTATTTTATGCGGCATAGAGAATGAAGATAATATTCATCTCTTTTATCATTGTTGTTTTTCCAAGAAAACTCTTGATCTGATTGTGTAAAATTTGGAATTTTACCACACTTGTTCTTTCGAAATAATATGGAATTTATTGAATGGTGGTTCGGAAGAGGCAAAGTTTTCATGCTATTCCTGTGCTCATTGGGTCATAGTGTAACAAAAACAAATATTTTTTGAAGGTAGATCATGCTCTCAGAAAGGACGACTCAACGGATCTATATTTATTGGGAGAGACATAAGTCACAATAGAATATATCCATGGACTTATCAAGAAGATCGAGAGAACATGAAGTTCATTTCCTAGCTAGATATGTTGATGGGGCCGTGCAAAACTCAATCATGTGGATGTGGGGTATGGCTTATTCTAACACCCTCATGTCATTATAAATTCTATTGAAACGGTGGTTACGGTTCGAATACGAGGCGAAATGCATAGCTTTATGGGGACTCTTATGGGTGGCATCTCATATTTTTATGGATAGATTATGGGTTTTTGAGAATTCAAAGATCCTCATTGATCATATGAACAAAAAATCCAATCTAAATCCTGGTTTGGTCACTCATTGGATGGAGTGCATCCATGCTTTTGAAAAATAATTTTTCTTTCATATCGTTTTGCCATGTCTACGGGGGAGAAAAATGAGGAAGTCGATTTGTTTATCAAAAAGAGGTTTGGAGGGCACCTTTGGTTATATGAATTACGAATTCATAAATGCACATGGAGCTAGTGTAGAGGGAGTGATCAACTTAGTATAATTACTGTTTTTTTACTTCTTAATGCTCGACTGTTTTTTTTGTTTTACATGACGGACTAGAAGGGTGGAATTATCTTTCGTTTTTTGTTATCTTTTGAGCACTTTTTCCCTCTCCTTTTCTTAATTATGATCTTTGTAATATAAGAACTTTGAAGGGGATTTGTATTAAGTTATGTATTTTATTCTTGATGATTGGAAAGCTTTTCTCAGTCTTTGTTCACGATTTGTAGCTAAACATGGTTCGAGAATGATTGAAAAATAGCATGGTATTGCATACTTTTGTTTTGGAGATTTTTATTAACCATATGTAAGGTTTTGTATCGTCGGTATGTTTACAAATTGTGTCTAGAGGACGAAGACGTATTATATGGAATTTTTTGCCATATAGTTTTGCTCTGCAGTACATAATATAAACCAAAATGTATTTTCATGCTTTGAAAAATATACTATTTAGAAGTTTCTTTAAAAAAAGCGCTATTGCGAGGTGATCCAAGAGTGGAGATGATAATGTTGAGACAAGCTGATCTGAGTAGGGTGAGAATTCGATGAAAAGAAAGTACGCTCCTTCATAGCACTCGATGAATTGGGAGGAGTGGTCCATTACATATACTTCACACATTTGTGACTTTTTGGCATGGTGGAGAACATATTGCTTAACATGGGACCCCGATTTTCCATCGTTGTTTTGGCTTTGAAATGGTTTAGCGTCCTTGCATTCCTTTTGCTTCTTGTATTTGTTGAGAATATTTTTTGTTGCTCACATAAAATATTTATCATCTTGCTCTTAAGATTTACAAATATTACCTATTAAACTTTCATGGATGCACAGGATCTTCTTAGTGCCTATTTCACTTATTTGTATTAACTACTTACGTGCTTGCTTGTCTTTACTAGTTGCTCTATTTACTTAACTTTATGAATATTATCTCGCATGTCTTTTTTTATGCCTTTTTAATATGAAGACACAAAAATAGGTATTAGAGATCAAAATTGATTCAATATAGGTTTTAACTCTTATTATAAAAATTTCAATGTTGATTAAGTAGTTTTCAGTTTAGATATTCCTTTGTGTTCATAAGTAAATGTTATTTTTTATGTTCTTTTGTAGATGGTGTTATGTATTACAATGTACATGTATACTAATCATTAGGGCTATAATTTTTATGGAAAATTATTCTTATAAGTTATATTTCTTTTATGGAAAATTGAGTTGTCCCAGGGTTTTAAATAGTTGTTTTTTTAATTATTTATTGAATATTGCATATTTACAAAATTATACTATGTTTTGATTTCTTTTAAACCACTACATTGCAATTATTTTAATAATTGGACCAATTCTTGTATAAGAAATAAGAATAATGTCATATAAAAGAGTAAATATACCTCTTGAGTTCCCTTCATATGATTTCTATTTTGACAATAGGTAAATGGTCAAATTGAATTTCCTCCAATATATTTCTACATAAGCTGTAAGTAACTATGTCTATTAAATTATCTCCATATGATTTTTATATAAAGTGTAATATGGGTGAACCATTTTCATTTATGTGTACTCATTCGAGTTATAGAAAAGATTACTCATATGTAAATATCATTTGACACAATGGAAACTATGATGTATAAGGTATACATGAATTTTTTAAATTAATTTTCATGTTCACATGAAAAAAAATAGTTTTTTTAACTTTTATATATATATATATATATATATATATATATATATATATATGAAAAGTCTAATTGAATTAACCATTCAAATTTAAATGCATCCTTATCTTTAAAATTTGATCCCTCACCCCTACCATGCGAGGAAAGGTCTCCAAAAATGTGTTTTGGAAGTTTAACTAAAGGACATTTTAGTTTTTTTGAAATTTTTTTAGTTAATTTTGTTTAATTGTTTTGAGAAAAGTAAGTTTGAATTATATATACATAACATTATTATAAAAAAAAATTTGAAACACTCAATTCATTTATATATTTAAAAATATATTTTATAGAAAAAAGATTCACAATTCTAAATACAAAAAATTATATTATCATATTTAAAAAATATATATCTATTAATTAAATTTTAAAAATATATACAAATTTATTATAATTTAAAATCTTATTTTATTTTTTATTCTAGTTATTATAATTATTATAATCATATAATATAGTTATTAAAATTATATAAAATAATTATTAAAATTTAAAATATAATTATAAGAGATATGATTTTTTTAAGTGATAAATTTATTTACACATTAAAAACATATCATTTTATTATCTACCCAAATAATTATATAATCGAGTTTTTTTAAATAAAAATACAAATCTCAACACACTAAAACCTATAATAAATAAATAAAAAATAAAAATATGACATAAAATTAAATTAAAAAAACCAATATATTTGGATTATAGAAACCTTATCCAAATGTTAATTAATAGTAAATTTTTAATTAAATAATTATCTATAAATTTGAATTTAAATGTAAATATTGACCCATATTTAAAATTTAAAATTAATTTACATCTAAAATTTTATTTTAAAAATATATAATTAGTATATTTATTATTTATGTTATGTATAGAGATGCTTCTTTAAGATAATGGAAAATAGAAAAAACGTATAAAATTAGTAAATTTTATTGGTGTGTTATTGGAAAACACAAGAAATAGTAATAATATAACATAGGTTATTAGAATATATATATATATATATATATATATATATATATATATATATATATATATATATATATGAGTAAAAATTTATTGAACTTAAGGACAAATTGATAAGATAATTTAGATTTTTTGATATCCACCTTATAATTACTAAGCAAAAAATTGTCCATATTTATAATTGCATCTCCATGCTAATAGGATGGAACACAAAAAAGAAGAATAAATTCATTTACTTGGATGGTTAGTCAACATGTCTCGTGTAATGGTAGGCCTCTTATTCATCAAAGGTTGAAAGCTGAAAATCTACTAGATTTTTTCCATGATGGAGGCATTATGAATCAGTCTCTTCATCTACCTATGCATTCAATTAATGTATAGAATAATTACATGTTGAGTTTATAAGCATTCCATAAGGAATTTTCCATGATTAGCTTCATTTGCTAGTAAATTTCCCTAGTTATGGTGTTCTCAGTGTCTAAGAATCAACCCCCTACACCATCCTCCAAATTTGCATGCATTATAAATCAACATTCAACTCTTTCTTCTCTCTTTGTCTATCGTAGATTTCTTCTTGAATCTATGGAGGAATAGAGTGGAAGAAACCAAGAGTTGAAGTACTTTTCTAAGCATTTAGCTCTTAAACTAGAGGGAGGAAAATTAGAAATTTCAACCTTGTAACCTCTCAAGCACCCGAGTCTAAATATCATTATTAGGACCTTGAGAGAAAAATAGACCAAGAAGAAGGTGCTAGGAATTTTAGAAGGGGAAGAAAGGCATTAAAAAAGTAAAAAGGACTTAAATAAATAAAGCTTGGAAGGAGGTAAAAACAGGGGAAATGATAGAATAAAATCTTGACATAAAAAAGAAAGAAGTGTCTACGACCACCTATTACCAACATCCAAGGAAGCGAAACCCATCCAAAATTAACATAGAAAACCACCTCGGGAAGAGAAGGAAGAAAAAATGTAAAAGAAGGAAAGGGAAAAATGTTTACATCAACAACAAAAAGAAGAACAATGTAATCGCACCTAAGGAAAATTGCTAAGATATTTCATTGAAACATGAAAGGAATAAATAGGAGAAACCTAAGACTACAAGCGCCAAAATTATCAGACCGCCTCCCACAAAACTGAAGATTATGTTGGGAAAAATACTAAGAAAAGGGGGGGATTAGTATTTTAAAAAAGTCACAAGAATACATTTTTATACTGAATTATCTACTGCGATTTTCTCTGAATCCAAATCACGTATGTACATGATTGTTATAAAGGAAAATAGCGTAGGATTACAAAACTTATAATTCAGACTAATTCTTTATATTTTTTAACTTAAACGAGAATATAAGAGATTCATTAGACATTTGATAAGAAGGAAGAATGTGCAATAATAATAGAATAAGGAATCACACATAAGCAACATACATGAACACTAGGATTTAAGGTGGAAACCCCATGTGGGAGAAAACCACCGATGTTGTCATCTTAGTCTTCAATATTATTATGATGAAAAAAATTATTACATTCTTGTAATGGTGTAGACTCATTCAAGTACGTAGGCACCCACATGTTGAAGGCTACAACCTTCACTCATTCTCCAATTCCTACTAGAAATGAGCTCCAACCCCTTGATCTCGTTTACCAACACCCAATGGAAGGGAGATTCAACCCCTTGATCTCATCACCGACTACTACTAGAAGGAAACTTCAACTTTTTCATCGAAGGCTCAAACCCTCGACATCATCTATGGACCATGTTTCATAAATTTTGACAACTGGATCCACCTACTTCAATACATCACAAGTTGTAGACCACTTTTCATCACATAATCCATGCTCAATCCTTTAACATCATATAAGAAAAATATCAAACTATACCTAAAAAATCCATCCAATTATTGCTGAAAAATATCAAGAGCTATACCTAATTTATTAATACCAAGGGTCTTTACCATGGTATTAGCCCAATATTATATAGGTCTTTACCATGGTATTAGCCCACATTATTAGCTGAAAAATATCAAACTATACCTAATCTTGTCTAGGATTACCACCAGAACCAATGTGGTTTTGGCTCGTAGTATTGGCTAAGGCTCTAACTATATAAGGAGGTAAAGGTCAAATTGCTAAGTGTGCATCGAGTAAGGATTTACAGATGAATACTTCAATCTAAAGTATATTTTCATTGTAAGGGATATCGTTGACAAGTTGATCCGAAATAATATGCTTTGATGAAAAAAATGATGGATGATGATGATGAGGCCCAAAATTACTTTCTATTGTAAAATTTTCTCACTGGGTCAGCGATATCTAAGTATTAATGCATGTTTTTATCTTCTGAATGTTATGACCTCGGTGTTTACGAAGTTCTTAATAACTACGCAATTTTAGGTCAAAATTTGCAGATCTTTACGTAGATTGGTCTCGGTAAATTTGCATATACGCATGGGTTCATTTTCATCGAAAGTCGCATACATAAAAGGAAGCGTTCTTCTCATAAATGATTGATCAATATAACCAATGCTGATGTATCTCTATTATCACTGTCAATGATGCCTTCATGTTGATCTCGGTGGAATGATAATGTGTGACGTTGAATTGTTTGAATGATGAAGTTGAAATTGGTTACATGTTGAGTGGTTGAAAATATTATTGATTTTGCTAAATTTATGAGGGTTCGGAGATACTGTAAGCTAACATATTTTTCAAAATGAATCTATTTAATTATGTGGTTGATTAGAGTAACAATTTTATAACTTACTATATTGAATATTTATACGCTCAATAATGTGGGCTAATCACCATGGTAAAAGACCCTTGGTATTAATAAATTAGTGCATGATATGTGCACGACTTGGCTTCTTCATACTGCATTATGTACGTAGGCTTGGACTAGACAAAATGCGCATATAAATATTCATATATTCACCTTCATCAAAATTTTGTTTCTGATCTACAACCCTCTATACCAATCATTTAGTTATCTTTTTCCATAACTCTATCACCTTTGAACTAATCGTAGAGCTCATCCCAGGGTACCATATACTTGTTCTCGTTACAAGTGAGTTTCCATCAAGGACAACATATGCATCATAATGCCAACAATCTCCCCCTTTGGACTTGATGGGAACCATGATGGTGTTTGATGACCATGACACAGAAGAATACTGAAAGACACTAGATTCAAACACCAAGATAGTTTCCCCCCTTGAAAATCAATGGAAAAGGTCGAGAACAATACTCCCCTTAACCATATGCGGAAGTTTCGGAAGTCCTTAAAATACATGACTCTATGGAAACAAGCTGAAAATGGACTTACATCAACCACCCAACCAAGTGGGGTTACATACCAACAACTTTGCAACATGGGATTACATGTATGACTCAATTTCCCAACCAAGTGGGTTTACGTAGTCGTCGATGAATAAGGACATCATAGGACTCGCGTGAATTTTACATAAGATGTGAGATATGACATGTACAACCAACCAAGGACCTTAATCGATGAGGGATCATCATGATAGAAAAGGATGCAACACAAAAGTGAAATTCATGGCGGCAACATCACCATCATGTAAACATAGAGATAATATCTATATGTATATGAATCATCAATCATCCATTTGAACATCTTCGACGAGTGCCTTAAACATAGTTCCAAAAATGAATTAGCAAGGTGAAAACTCCCCCACTGAACATCGTGCTACATGCGTTCTATCGGGATCATCAATTCATGTAGCATTGTAGCTTCATTAATCAAAAAAAGAATAAATGAAAAATTGAACCAACTCCCTAATGCTTAAAAGAATTTATTAGAATTAGGTGTAGAGTATGATCAATTTTTGAACAGGTAAATAACTCGACAAAAGAATATTCAGAAAGCTGTTCTTGAGATGGACCCGAGATTTTCTATTTAGAGGTATATATACGCATATTTTTGAATAGAAACTTGCATATATACATGAATATACTTCATGGGATCCACGTACGGGAAAGAAAACTTCTGAATTAACAACAAAATGAGTCGGTGACAACTCTCATTTTTTTGTCTAAGATATTCAAATTCTTCTCTTGGAAGAGGTTTAGTGAATATATCAACAATTTTTTTATTTGGAGGGAGCACACTCAAATTTAAGCTTTCGTTCAAGAACTTATTCTCATAAAAAATGATACTTAATTGCAATGTACTTGGTCTTGGAGTTCATACAAAGATTTTTCGAAATACTAATAGCACTTAGTATTATCACATAGGATGGAGATGGGTGGAGAACATTTGATTTGAATGTATTTTAATCTCTCCATCATCCGGAGGAGTTTTGTGCAATATGATGCAACAACCAGATATTGTTCTTCCATTGTAAATAACGCAATAGAACTTTGTTTCTTGTTGAACCAAGATACCAATCGGGGCTCCATGAAAAATGCACCTCCACTAGTGCTTTTATGGTCATCAAAATTTCCATCCACGTCTGCATGTGTGTATGCATGAAGGGTAAGGTCTACACCTTAGGGATACCATAAGCCAAAGTCTTGGGTTCCTTGTGAGATATTTGAATATTATCTTAATTTCCGAAGATGTGTTTCCTTTGTATTAGCTTGGAAATGTCCAACGATCCCAACTTCATGCATGGTATCCGGTCTAGTACATGTTGGTATAAAGAAGACTTCCAATCATAGACTTGTATTCGGTTGGTTTACCATGGGAGATAAATCATGTGAATTGAGTATACACCTTGTCATCATTAGAGTACACTACTGTTTTGTTGTCCTCCATCCCATACTTCTTAGAATCTGCTTGAGATATTTTTTTTGTGAGAGAAAGATGCCACATTTTTCTTGTTGCACTTGTAAGCGAAGACAATATGTTATTTCCCCAAGTAAAGACATTTCAAATTCTTGTTGCATAACAAAAGCAAAATTTTTGACTAATATATTCTTCATTACACCCAAAAATGATATCATCAACATATACAACAATAATTAGCAATATCATCCTCAATTTTTGTGTACAAGTTGTTGTCCTGCAAATCCTTTCAGTGAAACCTTTTTGTCAAAGATATTTGTCAAGATGATAATATCATGCTCGCGGGGCTTGATTTAGCCTCATTTTGAGTTTCCATTATAAAAGGTTTTAATCATTCCCCCAAAAATGAATCCTTCTATATTTTTCGAAATATATTTCTTCTCCTAGATCTCCATTAAGGAATGCAGATTTTACATCCATTTGATAAAATTTTTAAATGGTGAAAGCTTGAAAATGCAAGAAACATTCGTATGGCTTCAAGTTTGGATACTAGAACAAATGTTTTCTTCAAATTCCATTTTCATTCAACTTATTTTTTGAATATCCACTTTTGTCCCAACAACATTGTTATCATGACGTCTTGGAACCAATTACCAAGTAATATTATTTTCAATCGGATCAAGTTCTTCATCCACGGCCTCAATCCAAAATTCTTCTTTACTAGCTTGATTTACATTTCGTGGTTCAATGGTGGATAATAAAGCTAGATAACTAGGAGATCCTATAAGAGTTTTTCTTGTTTGGACCCAAAATTCCTTTTCTCCTAGAATTTGAGTCTCTTGATGATTCTTTTGAAACATGCGAGATGGAGCATTTTCTTTATCAAATGTGTCTTCTTCTATTTCTTCATTAGTTTCTTCTTCTATATAATTTCTATTTGATGTGGGAAAGTATTCAACATCATCCTATTTTGTTGTTGTTACTTTTTGATATTTGTGCATGCCTCATCAATCACAACATCAATAAATTCAAAAATTTTTCCGAAGTCACTTATTGTAACATTTGTATCCTTTGCTTCTAGATGAGTAACTGAGAAGTATTCCTCATATTCCCTAGGTTCAAACTTACCAAGTTTTTTCATCATTAATTTTAATGAAACATTTTCTTCCAAAAATGATAAAATTCTTTACAACAGAGAGCGCTATACCAAATTTCATACGTGAAATTTTGTCACTATTTACATAAACATGTGCCTTGTTTGAGAAAATTTCGATGTGGCATGTGTAGCCTCAACCCGAAAAGGTGCTGGGAGTTCCAGACTCATCGGCATAACATGAGCAACTGCTGAACTATTGTGTTCATTCTTTTCTACACACCATTTTGTTGAGGTGTTATGTGTACGTAAATTATATACAATATGCATGTATATATCCGGACTCTCCCGATCTCACAATATTTATCTTCTTGCAAAATACAAAATCCTTCCACTATAATTCTTGCGAAAATTTAATCAACAATTGAAAAAACACATGAAGAAATAAAAACACACATAACACGATTGTTTAACTGAAAGCACTGAAGTTGAAAAACCCTCAAATATATATTATGTAACATGGAGATCATATGACAATCTCATATCAGACATACAAAGCTTATCACAAGCTCTCGATACAATACAATCATCATACACTAATCGAGCTGATCTTGCAAATCCATGCACCAATATTTTCGACCTTTGCTAGCGTGCCTCCACTGCACAATCCAAGATGATTACAAGGACCAATTCGATATAATCCCAATCTCATTGACTACATGATTATCATTGGCAACTCCAATGTATATGTAGATGCAATTCATGCATCAATAATAGTCTACGAGATAGTCTATCTTTCCCTTTTCACCTACCTCTCCACTGGGTCTCCATTGACTGCTGCCATGCAATCTGTAGTTAATTATTGTATTGTTTAGTTGATTAATGAGTTATTATTTGTAGAATTAATTAATTCATTCATTCATTCCACTCTCACTAGTGTATCAATTAGTTAGACTAGATACAACTAGGTCAAATGAGTCTAACAAGTTAAACATAATACAACTCCATAAACTACTTCTTCCAGCGTGTCATAACTCTGCCACTTGAGTTCTAATCTGAGTCCTCCATGCATTAGCTCCGGTACACCTCTTAGGAATTGCGTAATTCTTCCCATACAGCTAATGTGCCACATCTGTGCCATCGAAACTCGAAGTGCTCCAAGATAATAAGTTGTTGTTTAGAGTCCGATTATTATTAAGAGCTAATAATAATCGAAATGCATCTATTTTTTGAGACTAGCGCTCTATAAATAGACTTCACCCAATATTCTGAAAATAGAATTTCATCTATTTTTTTCACATTTGACCAACCATCTACAAATAGCATCCCGCAACTTATAGAATATGCTCACCATGTCTAAAAATAGACATACACCTAAAAAATAGCTCGTGTGGGCCCCACCTATTTTAGGTGATTATTTTCCAACTAGGATCAAGGATGATGTTTCGGGATGCCTCCTTCACTGTGTCTTGTTGAAAACTTCAACACTTCCTCTCAATAAGGAAGGATTGTCTTTGCATGCGACATGCAACGCTCCATGCAACCTTTGCTACTGCGACCACTTCGTAACTTAACACTTGCAAGAATTGCTCCAAACAACTCAATCGGTCTAATACATCTGTCATCAAAGGTAAACTCTGTTCTGTGCAGTGTAGCGCATGTGCTTCGGGGAACCCGCGTGCACATTGAACTAGCGCACCCATGCACTCTTGCACTTGCTATCAACTTTCTGACCGCACTCTAGTGCTCAAACCACCTTGTCACTTCACTGCTTTGTGCGCATCAATCCATGGCCCAGTCATGCTATGCAACTCTGTGGGCTCCTCGTGGCTAGACTCAGATTCGTGAGATCCACACATCCTCAAATGAGATCACTGCTTGAGAAATATCTTCTTGGGATTACTCCTGCATGTCGCCCACACCTCTCACGCAGGTACGTATTCCATGCTGGCACGCTCTCTGCGACACGAGCAGCACGACTGTCACGCATGGTGGTTTCTCACTCACAGAATCTCGTAACGTGCATTGCCCACTCGCCTCCAGGGTTCACTCTTACCGCATGCAAATCTAGCTCCCTCTCCAAGCTTCAATTGCATGGCTTTCTCCCTATCCTAACGGTGGGAGGCTCCATAGAAAATCCCATCTACATCGAAATCTGTAAGATTCTTCTCCATCGCCGATTTAGCGCATTGCTCCCACGACCTTCTAGAAGCACTTTCTCACTTGTTGCATGTTGAGAGGCTCTCCCTCTCAACCACCAAGTCCTAGCTGCTGATTTTCTCCTCAAAAGCTTTCGCCTTTATCTTGCGCCTCGGTGCATGTAGATTCTACAGCTGGTGCACTTTCGCAGATTGTCCGCATAAATGTAAAATTTTCTATCTTCAAAAGGCGATTTCTAAAGTGACAAATATCTCCTCATCCAAGCTCACGATTTGATCAATCAGTTGGGTATGTTTTTCGCAGGAATCCATTATATGCTATTTTTCTGAAAATGTTCACACAGAACTCCAGATATTCTATGCAGACTCATTGCCCAAAAATTCTTGCTCTCATTCATTTAGAAAATATATAACACTTTCATGATACCAGTAACGAGTGCATACAGCACGTATGCATGTATCCGGACTCTCCACAGTCTACACAATATTACACATTTGCAAAAATACGGGAGATCCTTCCACTGTAATTCTTGCCGAAAAATTTAATCAACAGTACAAAACACATGAAACGAAATAGCCGCTCTTTCTTACGAGGTGTTTAGCGGGAAAGCCTAAAGGCACCGAAAACCCCAACTATACCTGCGTATACATGGAGATCGTACAAAACCTCATACAGACATACAAGAGCTCATCACGAGCTCTCAGGTGCAGTAAACCACTGATCGATACGATCGTCAGGCGCAGATCTTGCTACCAGATCCATGCACCAATCTTTTGCCACCTAGCTTTGCCTCCATCTGCGCAATCCAAAGAGCTGATTACAAGGAACAGACTCGAGTGTAATCACTCTTATTGACTCACGTGATTATCGTGGAAACTCCATTGCTCATGCTGAAGATGCGATTCATACATCACTAATGATCACAGCAGATGAGTCCATGCTTGCCCTTTCACCTACCTCTCCACTTCAGGTCTCCTTTATGGCTTGCGTGCACTATAGTTAACTATTGTGTGTGTTGAGGTCGATTAGCGAGTTATTATTTGTGAATTAATTAGCTAATTTGGTTCACTCACTCTCCTCTGTATCAATTAGTTAGACCTAGATCTAGCTAGCTCAAATGAGTCTAAGCAGGCTAAGCGGAGATACACCAACTCCATAAACTACTTCTTTGGCTATGTGTGTGCATAACTTTCCTATAGGGATTTCTATGAGTCCTCCGCTTGCGTAAAGCTCTGGTAAACCCTTAGGAATTGTGAGCAATTCCGTGCGATATAAACAAACTATTTGTACATTTGCTACCTTTGAGTTGAAAGTGCTCCAAGAGAAATAAGTTGTTGTTTGTAGGTCACAGTTATTGTTATTGCAGTAATATTATCGAACGTCGTCTATTTTTATACTAGCTCTCTGCAATAGTCTTCTCCCAGTATTCTAAAAATAGGAGTTTCGCCTGTTTTCAAAGTTTGTCCAACCATCTACAAATAGCATCCCACGGCTTATGTAACCTGTCTCATGTGTCTAAAAATAGTACACACCTAAAAATAGTACTGTGACAGGCCACTGGATTCAGGTGATTATTTTCCAACTTCAGGATCCAAGGATGATGTTTCAAGATGCCTCCTTCACTTTGTTTCTCTGTTGCTGAAATCTTTCTAACATTGTAGCTGGAAAATTGTCCTGTGTATCCCATGTTGTTGTGAAAATCAAAGAATCCATATTATATTTTTCTCCTCCTCTGGTCAAATGCGAGAGAGCTTTTATTTTTCGATCTATCCATTTTCAACTAGATTTTGCTTTGAAAGACTTTAAATTTGTCATGCTTATGACTTTGTGTTCAATAAAACACGATCCACTGCATTCTAGAAAAGTCATCGATAAAAAAGATATATTTATTTTCTCCACGAGGTGACACTGCACTTACTCACATCCACATAAATCGGTTTGTATCGATGCGAGAGCCTTACTTGTTTGCTCCTTGTTGGCATTGAATTGAACTCTTGTTTTCTTGAATCGAAAATGAAACTTGCATAATGGTACTGAAGGGTGATGTTGGGTAGATCGAAATCGAGTTTTAGGGTGCTGAGATTTTCATATTTGAAAGAAGCTTATATGTCCCGACTGTTCTATGCCATAACCAATTTGCTACATTTTATTTTCTAAGAAATATTGTTCTTTGCCACCTTTCAATATATACAAATTACTCGGAGTTATTGTTCGCTTGTATCATGTATTTCCTATGTCAAGTTCATGAACCACACATTCTTTTTGATCTAAACACCACCTCATTTCTCGATCACAGATTTGGATAACACTACAACAAGTTATGCTTTTGATCCATCGACTATACATTACCACCTTTAGCACTTTTTCTTTTATAAAAATAGATCCTTTACCTTTAATGCAAATAGGTGAGTCATTTCAAAAGTGCCATTATTTTTCTTTCTCTAATAAATTATATAGAAAAAAGTTTATCTTTTTCCACCTCTCATATGTTTTGAGCATCGTTGTCAATGTACCATTGATTTTACAGTTCTTTTCCAAAAAATCACTATGCCACAACTTCAAGATTCCAAGTCCTTTCATTTTCCATACAGCTTATAATTTGTTGATATTTTCCCTTTTTGAGATGTTGGCATAATTTTGGTTTATATATGCTTCAGACATGTATATATATCTGTTGTAACACTAAAATGAATAGAATGAAAAAATCTGCCGGGTCGTCTTTGATTTTGGATCCAGGGAAAATATCTCGTGTATATCCATTTTATAGCTTTTATGCTCTCGCTATTATTTATTTTTATAGATTCATTTCGTAGATAATTTTCTATATAGGGATTAAACCACATTTGGTATCGATTGTGCTATTTCAGCGAGATGCCTTTGTTGCTAAGAGATGCTAGGGCTTGAGGGTAGACCTTGTTTCGATGGGAAATCTACGGGATCGATTTTTGTGGTGAAAAGATCAGCGGCGGGAAGATAGCGATCGAGAAATTTAATGGTCGAGTTTTAAAGTTGTGGAAGCTCAAGATGGAGGATTCTGCTTGTGGATAAAGATTAGTGGATTGTGGTAGATCCGAGTACTACAACGGCAATATCGGATGAAGACTGGAAGAAGCTGGATCGAAAGGCAAAGGCACAATACGGTTGTGTGTCTGCGATTCAGTATTGTTGAATGTATGTACAGGAAGCTACGGCGAAGAGCATTGTGGGAAAAGACTAGGGACTTTGTGCTAGTCTAAGTCTGCGGTGAATAAATTGTTCCTGTAGAAAAAAGTTGTATAACTGAGGACGAAGGATGGAGACTCGGTGAGCATGCATCCGAACGCCTTCAATACTGTGGTAAGTCGAGCTATCATCTAGTGATATTTAAAATATCAGATGAAGATAAGTGCATCGATTTGTTGTGTTCTCTGCAGTCGTGACCGGGCAGGGTCGGGTTGTGCAATAGGTAGCAATACAACTACCTTGAATTTTGATGACATTGTCTCGGACTCTCTGCCGGAGGAAATGAGATGGAGAAATATGGAGGGGTCGTGAATGGAGATGCCTCATATGTACGAGGGAAGGTCCCATAACGAAAGCAAGAATAAGGTTTGACAGTAGGGAGATCTAAATCTCTAGAAAGTTTGTAAAGGTGTCTTTAGAAATGCGGAAAGGAAGGGCAAACTACAAGAAGGACTGCGAGATTTAAAGCTCCCAAGAGAAAGGGATCTGATGATGCTCCTTCTGAGAGGAGGCAAAAACCACCTCGGATGAGGAGGTGGGGATGTGTATTTGACTTCTTCTTCAAATACACATGTAGATCATGAGTCATGGTTGATTGACTCGGTGCATCCTTTCACTTCACTCGCAGGGAGTGGTTACTGCGAGTATGAGAAATATGATGGGGTGTGTCTTCATAGGGATGATGGAAGGTGAGAATTGTCGGATAGTGGAAAATTCAAGTTGAGCTACAAGGTGGAAGTTAGAGAACACTTCGCTGTCCAGCATTTTGCATTGGCAGGAAAAGGGCGATTTACATCAAGCAATATGGATGATGTAGGTGTAAAAAATAGTGTTCGAAAGAGATACCGTAAGATGAGTTCGAGAAGCTGGCATGTCAAATGCGGGGAGGTTAGGATTGGAACTCATAGCAAAGCTTACGATGAAAAACTAAACATTGATGGGTGCAATAGATTGTGGTTCCCAAAAGTGGAGTGGAAAGCCTAGCAGGTCTGCGGGAAAAGACCATGTTATGGCATCGAAAGGCTTGAACATAGTGGAGAAAGGGCCTAATCGCTGGATAATGCATGGAGAGAGGTAGTATATCTAGCTCTCTCTGGATTTTTCTATTTCTGTAAACATTGTGTATATGGGAGAACGGAGATAGGTGAGTTTTCACATTCATTGCTAAAGAAATCTAGACAGATAGTAAAAGACTGTGCAAAGGTGTGTGTTGGACTGTAATCGGTTCATCCTTTGGGAAGTTCGTGTACTATGT
The DNA here is from genome assembly GCA_034641835.2 of Pinus albicaulis. Taxonomy (NCBI): domain Eukaryota; kingdom Viridiplantae; phylum Streptophyta; class Pinopsida; order Pinales; family Pinaceae; genus Pinus; species Pinus albicaulis. Next base: position 681,563,764 of record CM076579.1, read on the forward strand.
TTCATTCATGGATGACTTCTCAAGAATACATGGATATGTTTCTTGAGAAGAAATACGAAGTCTTTGACGATTTAAAGTAATTTAAGGCTCTGGTGGAAAAATAGACGGGAGAAGAAGATTAAGGCTTGAGGACGGATAATGATGAGGAGATTCACGAAGAAATTGAAGAGTTTTGTAAGAAGTGTAGTGCAGCTCATGGAGAAGATTACTCCATCGCACCTCGGCCAAGCGAGTTGCGAGAGAATGAGTGGTGCATAATGACGAAGAAATCAAGACATGCTGGGTAGTGCGGGTTAGGACAAGAATTATGAGTGAACGGTGGAGGCTCATGTTACATGATTAACGGATCACTTCATCGGTGTTGGAGGATAAGACTCCACATGAGGTATGGGTAGTAAGAAGCCCTCTCTTTCAAATCAGAGTGCATTTGAATGTGATGCATATGTACATGTTCCCAAGGAAAAGGACCAGTTGCATAGTAAATACGAAAGGTGCTTCTTTATTAAGTATAAGGATGGTTTTAAAGGGTTTACGAAGCTTTGGAACACAGAGAAAAAGAAGTAGTGTACAACCATGATGTGGTGTTTAGAGAAGTGAAAAGATGTTTGTTTAAACATGAATTTCTACCAAAGTAACCACGAGAAGATAGAGTTTGAGCTAAATGAGGATGAATCGGACTCTACAACGAGCAGAAGACTCGGAAGAAGAAGAGCCACAAACTCCCAGGCTATGAGAAGATCAGTTCATGAAGAAGACAACCGAAGGTATAGTCCATCTAGCTTTCTCTTCACGATTTTTCTTTAAATATAACTGTGATGAGTCCCACAGACCCATCGAGGAGCGATGAGATTAAGAGGATGGAAAACTGTGGAAAGGAGGCCATGGTTGATGGTGAAATATCATACTTTGCACAAAAATGAGGCATGGGATCTGAGTAGAGTTGGGACTGGAGGAAGCCATCTGGGAGAAAATGGGTGTTTAAGAAGAAGATGAATGTAGAAGGCAGTGGAGAAATACAAAGCTCGATTGGTAGCGAAAAAGGTTATTCAGAGGTCAGGAATTGATTTTGGTGATATTTTTTCACTTGTTGCCAAAGTTACTTCTATTAGATTACTTTTTATTTGTTGCTTTCATTTGGTTGCAGAGGGTAGAAAAATGGATGTAGAAAGGCAACATTCCTTCATGGGGATCTGCAGAAGAGATCATGGCAAACAACTGAGAAAGCTTTATGAGTGAAGGTAAGAGCATGCGCAAGTTGAAAGGAGTCTCTGTATGGGTTAAAATAGTCACCAGGATGTGGTATCAAAAATTTGATGCCTATCTGCGGGGGACCAGCTTCACCGAGAATCAAGGAGGATCCTATGTTTATTTGTTTAAATTAATTGTTAGCAGTGTTATTTGATTTGGTCTTGTATGTGGATGATATGTTGTTGATTGGAAATGACAATGAAATTATCCAAGATTTAGAAACCCAGACTGTTCTGCAAATTCGACATGAAGGATGCGTGGTACGCAAACTATGTTTTGGGCATGGAAATTAAAGAGATCATGCGAAAGAGGAATCTGTGGTTAAACCGGAGGAAGTATGTCGAGACTATATTCAGAGGTTCAATATATAGGATAGTAAACTGAGATGAATGTTCAGTTCACTGTGGGTATAAATGCTATGCTGAGACTGAGTGTCCCAAGACACGAGAAGAAGAGGAAGGGATATGTCCGAGTGTCCCATATGCAAAGTGCGGTGGTGGCTGAGATGTATGCAAATGGTGCCATCTAGACCTAACATTTTATGCGATGCAGGAGTATTGAGCGAGGTTTATGTAAAACTGGGGAAGGAGCATTGGACAATAATAGTGAAGGGTTTTGGAGATATTTGCGTGGGAATTAGTGATCTGTGGCTTGTGCTACGGGAGAATACCATGATTGGAAAGAATGTTATACATTCATGGTTTTGTTGATGCGGTGAAGCAGTGGTAGGAATGAATAGATCTACAAGTGGGTATGTGTTTAGCCTATTTGAAGAGTGCGATCGGTTGGATGAGTAAAAGACATTTGTGTAGTAGAAGCTCTTTCAACTATAGAGGTAGAAATACATGGCGACCACTCATGGAAGGCATAGGGAAATGAATTTGGTTTGCGAGAAGTTGCGGTCAAAGTGTGGGGTTGGATGCAACAAACTATAAGTACGAGCCGTGATAGCCAGAAGTGAGAATTTTCTTGGCTACAAGAATCACTAACTTATCAATTTCAGAAAGACAAAGCACATTTATGTTGAATATCACTTTGTGAGATATATGGTTGAGGCACGAAAGGCGTTCTTTGGTAAGGAGTGGAACACCTTGAAGAATGTTGCGAGCATCGCATTGGTCGAAGTACGAGTGCTCGAGAAGTTCTCTTGGTGTAGATAAACAGCTGGGTGTTACAAAAGATGGGCTAATGAATCGGGCATTCTCCATGTATCTGTGGAAGAAAACAACAAATGGGATAATGTTGGGTGTGTGTTATATTCTTTCCATGACTAGTTATCGTGCGGGGGTCACGAGGGCGACAAAGCGCCCCTGCCTTTGCGGCAGGCTGAAATTCCCCTTTACAGAGTCAAGGGCAGTATCCCGGAGGATCTCTATTTTTGGTCCTTGTGCATTCCCGGTAGGTGGCCACTTCATGGTTTGCTATGGGTTTGCACATGGTTTTGGGGCATGATGGGTTTTAAAGCCCACTGGTATTCTATGGATACGGTCAAGGAACTCGAGTTATCAGTTCTAATCCGAAGGTTAGTGGATTGGGAGTTTACATGTATGATTACGTATGTATATATGTGTGTATGTAACATATTATGAAATAGAATGATTCAGCATTAATTTTGTTACATCACAGATTTTTGGATCCCGAAGACATCTTTGTGTCGTCTGTTTTATGTTTATGTCTCTCTCTATTGTTTATTTTCTATCTTTTAAAGATTTTGTTTGTGAGTATAGACTTTTCTATACGAGGTTAGAAAGCACACATTTTCCATCCTTGAGGAAAGAGGCCACGATTTTCTCCATTCTTTTTAAAAAGTATGAGGTGTTGTTCTTCCATCGATGTGTGCTTTCGTGTCATATTACTAGCTTGTCTTCAAGAAAGATATGACACATATCCATAAACACTGTTATCATGAAAATAGCACTATCTTCTACGACATCCTATGAAACTCCACTTCCCCATTGCTCATTAAGCTAGTGTTTCTGATGTCCCTTTTGCAGCCGATACTTTGTGAGAGATAAGATGTTTCGTTTTTCCTTAAATTTCATTTCTTTTCTACATTTAAATGGCAGATACTAGTATCGATGCTTCAACGTCAGTAATGCAGCTTTGCAATATTTTCCTCTTGGTTCTGCAGAAACCAGTTGAAACGATGTTCTTCTTGCTTTCAGGATCGTGCTTCTTCTATAAATGATGCTTTAGTATAGGTGTTCTCATCATTGAGATTCTACCCGATTTTAGGTGCAATTTCATGTGCAAAGGATTACTACACTTTCTGTGTAGGTTGTGTGTCATATGTGTTCTGCTGGCTAGAAGATGTTTACGGACATTAATCAGAATGTGTCCAAAGTTATTACATTTACAACATATTCACACAAAATATATACCTCTACCTCGCTAATACTGTTTCTGTACACTCTCAAAGTCCCTTAGCGATTGATGATTTTCTAGCAACGTGCTTTTGCTGAGTTCTGTTTTAATGGGAATTCTTGTGACTGAAGATCCTTTTCGCGGTGTCTACCTACTTGAAGGTCACGATCTGTCACTGATCCTGTCATACGTGCCTGCTTCATCCTCTTCCTCTTTGACTCTACTTCTTTTGCCAAATTTTCTTCTATCTTGAGGGATGTCTGCAAGGCTTCTTCGATATTTTTAGAGAAAAATTGTACGTCATCTTGTATTTCAGATATTAGTCGTAATGTATCTAGCTTAGATTATCATCATCCACTTCCACCTTGATACGAGACCTCATACTTAATTTATAAATTTATTTTGTAGATTCTTTTTCGAGCTTTCGTTGCAGCTTAATATTTGCATACGTAATGAAAATATTTAGTTATACATCTTGAGAAACAAATTTGCTTCAGAGTTTGACCACCATCATCCCAGGATAGTGAGTCTTGACTTTCTTTTTCAACTTCTCCGATGGCTTGCCTCTTGTACTTGGTTCGGCATGTCCGTTTTAATGACGGTCATCGAGAGACTTTCGTTGACGATGCTCGACTGGTGTTTCAATAATCAAAATGTTTCTGGGGTCGCTAAATCGATTATTCGATTGACAAAGGGTTTGAGTTCTCCCCATATAACCTGCTTCTAACCTCGTGTTAGCCTCTCATCTCCACGATCACTGTCTCGAAACCATTTTTTGTTTTGGAATTTGCTTCTAAAGCTTGACTTCTTCTTGATCGTGCTTTGCCAGCCGGCGTTTGATATCACTGGTGTGAGCGTCTCTTCTTAGTTTTGTCTTCAGTGCCTATAATGTCGTTTTGAGATATGTACTTTAATTCATCGATTAAGATTTGAGTTAGATGCCATTGAGTGCACATAGACTAATTTGACTTCTACGGCTCACTCTAACTCTATGTTCCATACGTGAAACAACTTATTAATATTAAATAGCTTCTCTTTCAGTCATTATTTTATAGTTTATCCTTACAACTCCTTAGCCTCTCATCCAAAGTTTTTATAAAAATATTTAAACATTTCACTCATCACATCTATCTTCATAAAATCTACCATAAGCCATTACGATAAATTTATTTCGTGCTTTATAACCACTTTGACGACGACAATTTACCTTTCTGATTTACTTTCACCTTAAACATTTCTGCTCAGTTTCACGTCTAATCGCCTTTACACTTTCACTATATTTACTCTTTCACCACGAAATATTGTGAACAGTCAATGCTACAATATAAATCTTTAATCCCACTTATAATAGTTTTAAAGTATTAAATTTTCATGCGATCTTCGGTGCTTATGTTTTACTGAGCCACATGCGAGTTCTATAGTGAGATTTAAAAGACACCTGCCTGTCCATGATGCTCTGCAAGGCTCGGTAGCAGAGCCTCCAAAGCAAGACAACATGGAACTATAGCACATCTGTTTCTTGTGCTCCATAATATTCAGTGATTGTCCTTAATGGCAACTCTTTGGCAAGAGACGGAAGAGAGCTTCACGTGTAGCATGGATCTCGGTGGTCTCTACGAGAAGTTTTTGTGTGAGGATTAATTATTTTCAATATGTCACGATGGATACACAGATTTGTAAAAGGACAGAGTACGATGCTATGTGTACGGCAATGAAAGTACGTCACAGAGTTCACGACTTCTGCATTTGTGCTCAGAATTATAATGCGGGGGGCTTTACCATGGTATTAGCCCACGGTGTTGAAGTGCATATTATCTATTTGATTGCGTCCGGGATTAGCATCGGTGGTCGAGGTGGTTTTGACTCATGGTGTGGTGAGCTGAGTCCATGCAGGAGAAGAGGAATCATGGTGCAAAACGTGCATGATAGTAGGGTTTGTTAGTGAATAAATTTCTCTAGGGAATATACTGCATGGATGAACTACTTGTTTTTAATTGACGGAGTCTTGAATCTATGGTGCACCATGGATATAATGATGGTTCAGAGATCTCTCTGAATCTGCGGAGATGATCATGACCTAGCAGCGCAGTCTCTTGAAGAAATGATGAAGAAAGCTGGCGCAAGTCTCGAAGAAAATGGAAAGTATACGGTGAGTCTATAGATGACGTGCATTACGCTTCTATGCTTTTCTAGGAGATCTGTCAGCTAAGATTGGTCCCGGTGTGTCTCGCACTGCACGCGGGTTCGCTTCGTGAGCAGTCACGTGTAAAGCAGATTAGGGTCTACGAAAGAAATGTACTACTCATAATGTCATGCACGGAGTTTCGTTATTGTAGAGAGAGGAGTGCCTCTTCTATACTTGGCGATGAAGCACAGCTCGCATATGATATTTTATTAGGTAGTGCTAGGAGGTTGGGTTTGTGTGCTATGTCTGTCTACCGAATACGTTGTTGCTGAAAGTTGCGGTTACGGTGTTTTCTTTATTCTATTTGAAGTATTGAGCTAAAGTTTATGATTGTCGATAAAAGGGTTGTGTTGGTGTTGTTTGATCTAGTGACAAGTGATGAAAGCATGGTTGCCGGTCGTGAGTCTGAAAGGTTGAAGCCTTCGGTGCGGGAATTGGAAAGTACTTACGCGTTAGAAGCCAGTCGTTATATTGATTCGAAGCTCCCTTCCGGAGTGGGTGAAAAGATAGACTAGAGGAGGTTGGAGATCGCTTCGATGGCAATTTTGGAAAATGAGTGAAGGTTATTGAAACATACACAGCATGGTATGCAGGTACGCATACTAATATAGATGCCATGGTCCCATTATTGCAATGAGTTTTCCATATATAGTAAATCCACGAAGCAAGTACGTTGCATCAGTGGTGGTTTTCTTTCCGAATTGGGTTTTCCACTTTTACTACATAAATGTGATGACATTTGTGTCCACTTGTGTGATGTTTTCTCTTCTTTGTTACTCCGCATATTTCACGGTGTCTTACTTTGCAAATCATAATGAAAGATCTAGTTTTAAGGATTGTTTCAAATTTTTCTTTCCAAACTAGAAGATTTATGTCGGTGTCTGCTAGTTTAACTTTCTCAGAATATTTCACGTATGTGATTACGAGTTCGGTTACATAAACGCATATAGAATCACAAAGAAAAGATTTATATTTCTAGATATCGAGCTCTAAATACGGTTCACCTCTCTCTCAATATTTTACTTAGCAATTGGTAATCGGACGGTCCTTACACGAAGAAAGCTGGCCGTGGAAGGAGGATCATGAATCGGATGAAAGTCCAGGATGGGACAACATCTGCTATAGGGCCTCCCTCTTCAGCGAAAACGATTTAAATCTTACGGAGCATACATGCGAGATTCTGTCTTGGTCTCTTGGAGCGGATGTATGGGCGGCTATTGTTGAAGGAGGATATTATTATCACGACCTCGCAGTTTCAACCAAGGATACAGCTGGCAAGAAAAGAACACTGCAGAAAGCAGGTACAAAGAGCGGTCGATGCTACCTATTGAGAGGTCACGTTGGATGGAGTCGAGGTCATGCTGGTTGGAATGCATCAAAGAAATATGGGACAAAAATCATTACTAAGCTATGAAGGTGATACGAGGTAAAAGTGCTAAAATCTCTAAACTCTCATAATTCGATATGAAAATATAAGGATGCACATAATGAAGGAAAGAGCATTGCCGAGTTTCTTTTTATGTCTGAGATGATATTGTAAAATGCGCATGAAAGTTTGGGTAGAAACCTGACTTGCTCTTTCTGCGGTTGAAAAAGTTTTTAAGATCTCTAACTTTAAAATTTGAGTCAAAAGTGTACTGCTGTGAAGAGAAGCAAGATCTTCCAGAAATATGCTATTGTTGGAAATTCATGGAATTCTAGCACTCTGAAATGAGAAAGGAGAGGATCACTACGAAATCAAAGAAGTCTTCTTTGAAGATTCTACGAGAGGAGAGGCTACGAAAACGAGAGGATCGGAGTATGTTTTAGAAGAAGATGAGGGTAAATTTACTTAAAGAAGCTCCAACTTGGCATTGGAAGTTTGAGAGGTACAGCTTCCTTTCAAATGTTTTTCTTGTGGAAGGTGTTCGTCATGCTCTCGCTAAGTTTCCTCATAAAAGTGTACAAGTGAGAAAAAGTAAAAAGAGGGAAGTAGCGCGAAGAAATAAGAATCGAATTCATCACTAGATAAAGTTATTACTACTCATGAATATATAAATGGGTTATCGGACGGGTGAGGAAGAGTGCTGATCGAGATCTTGCAGACTTCTCTTGGCATTTGAAAAGAGAGTCTAGGGAAGAAAATGACCTACACAGTACCATGGATGCTACTAGAAAGACAATGGTATTGAAGAAATGCAATCAACTCAAAATATGTTTGGAAGAAAACAAAATATCCATAGTATCTCTAAAGGAGTTCGCGTGAAGCCAGAAAGGAGAAACACGTTGAGAAATTAGAATGTGAAATAATGAAATGCTAGAGAAAGAGATTGAGCAAGTAAAGACTTTGAATCTTAGATACTGCTGAAAGTCTGCGACACTGGAGTAAAATTGTGAAAATTACAATTTTCTCCTCACCCTCAAAGACAATTCTTGGAATGTATTTGGAGAATCTTCTGGGTCTTCCAACACCAAACTATCTAATAGCTTGCTACTGTCGACCCTATAGCATTACTGCCCACTCAACATGGGAAACAAGAAACTTTACAAGTAAAGCACTGACTAGGCTCAATACAAATAGGAATACCTTTTTGAGAAATGCAACCAACGAGGTAAACACAAATATAAGGTTCCGATGATCGAGAAATTTCTTCTTGATGGACAATTTTCTCCTGTCATAATTTTGGTCATGAGAGTTGTGATATGTGCGCATGCAAAATAGTCATGACTAGAGAAAGCAAGAAGAAAATTGAAATGCTGGAATAAAGACAGAATACATACTGACAACTTTCTCCTCTTTAAGAGTGAGAATGAGATAGTTCATAACACTGTCACTTTGGGTCGTGAAGAATGCGAATACGAGGAGAAAATCTCAAATGAGCATTTTCTGCCTTCAACTATCCAAAGTATGTAGAAAGGAAAATTACGGAGTTGAGAACTTCTTGGCATAGCTTTATTTGTAGAAGGAGAAGAAAATCAATGGTACCATTGATAGTGGATGCTCAAAAACACGACATAGCGGTGAGAGAAATAGACTTCTTGCAGAATGCTACGAGAAAGAAAGAAAAGAAGATTCACTTTTGAAATGATGCATCTGTTGTCATTAATTAAAATGTATGTTTTAGCAGGAAAGGTGAAAGCTAACAATATTGTGTATGTGGATGGTTTAAATAGCATAACTGTTAGGTGTAGAGTCCAAATGTAGAGATCTGTGCGCTTTTAAATCACCTGGGTTGCAGGAAGGCGAGTTTGGACAGTCTGTCATGCACTGGCAGCTCGGTCTGGTGCAGCCCTACCACATGCAGGAGGAAGCTCTCTGCGGGTCAATCTCCGGCGAAAGATTATTCAATGGGGCTTGAAACGAGCTGAAAATGAGTCACTGGTCGAGCTGGGCATGTTAGTCGAGGAGTTTGAGATTAGTACACCCAGGGTTTTTGTTGAGGAAAAGGAAAAAGGCGGAGTTTGTGGGCCTGATGAGCCGATTCTTCGCGAAAGTTCAAGTTGGGGCGAGGGAAGGAAATGGATTTGATGTCTGGATTCAATGAATGGATAGAAAATACTATGCGAGGAGCTAAAGAGGGTAGGAAGGTTCGAGGATCCTCTTCAAGCCCAGCGAAACCATAAAAAACTAAACAGAATTTACAGGCAGGACGTGCACTTTCGACCAAACTGACAGATTCTACCTTAGACTGTTCATTTGTGACTAATTGAGCGAAAGCAAGAGAGAGGAAATGGCATGCATAAACATTGACGAAACTTACAGATACATGGAGAAAAAACATCCATCAAAACTTGACAGCCACAAGGATCCGACAAAAGCTCTTTGCAAAACTTTGGTCTTTCACTGTTGACAAAGACGATTGAATATCTGATGAGGTGCCAGGCTTCTTCCAAGGGTCAGGCACAAAGAGAATCTCGAGAAAACTGCATTCTCTAGACCATCCTAACACCTCATGCCTCGAGGGTCTAGACTCCATCCTTCGAGGGCCATTTCAAACCAAATTCTAAACTAGAGGCAGGAAATCTGAGGCAATCAGACAACTTTGCCTCTTAAGAGCAGTGGAAACTAATTCATTCGTTTAATTTTCACTTTTTTAGTGAATGAATCCTCTAGAAAAAAGTGACCATAGACAGAAGATACATCTGATACGTAATAGTTACGTCAGAATAGATCAATATTTACATCAAAGTAAAATTCGAAAGTCCAGCGAGGCGCATTTCGTGGAGGGTGAAAAATGAGAGGCCAAATTTCTCTGTGTGCTTACACATAAAGCACCAATGCATGGCGCCCGGTTTCAGGCCTTTGTTTGCAGGCACTTCTACGAAAAGTAAAAAGTGAGCTCATGATAGTTCGTTTGGAGAAGCCACCATCATACTCTCACCAGCCTGATGGGACCTACGGGTTTGGTGTGTCATTTGACCTACTTGAAAAGTTCAATCTCCCAGAAAGTTTGGTTCTACTTTAGTGCAAAAAGTGGCGGAAAAGGCCATTTTCAAGGTGTTTTTGACCCTTTAAACCACCCCGGAGCTTGATGAAATATCTTTGATCAAATTACTTGAGCATGCATAAATTTTCATAGAAAAATCCAAAAATTTTACAAGTTTTCGCTCGAGAATATCTCTCAACCCAGCAGGCGCGCTGGCAAGTGAGAGAGCTGGCATCGTGAGCGAGAAGCTTGTTTTGCGACAAAATTTCAAAAATGATTACTCCGAAATTTCGGTAGGAGTGGAGATGAAGGTCCCCATCATGTACCATGCTTAGCAAAGAATCTTCGCCAAGAGTTTGGAGCTACGATCATGCTTTGCAATGCTTCGGTCGTCCTCACGGGTGCATGCGATTCTGAGTGGTAGGAATCCTTTGTCTTGTTCATAGGATGTGTCGATGTATAGTCACCAGGTGTCTGACCAATATTGTAACAGGTGTGTGTTTGATTTGTTGAAAATGAGAAATGCGGACCTCGGTTTGCTCCGTCTACAGTGCAAACATGCACCAAAAGGGAAATAGGGAGGCTGTAGAGGAATATGGAGCGAGTGAAAAGAGAAGATGGAGTACTTGTCAGTGGATTTAAAACAACTGGACGATCACTTCGGCATGTTTGAGATCTCGATTTGGAGATTTTTGTGTATGAAAGGATAAGAAAAAGGAGGTGAAAGGATTTAGGGATAGGAGTAATGGGAATTTGCTGAAGTAATAGGAGGAAAGGAGAAAGTGGTGAGAAATAAATAGGGTTTAGGGATAGGAAAAGAGGAAATGAGACAAAGGGGTATGAGATGGTTTTGGGGATGTAGAAGGAATAGGGAAATAAAGTGTGGTAATGACAGGGTGATAATAGATGGGAGTAAGTAGCAATGATTGACACTTCAAACCAAATTTAAAACCCTAGGAGCATTACTTTAAAACATGAAAGCGTAAAGATTTTGAGTTTTATTTCGCAGGCTAAAATTTCTTTACTTTCAGCTTGTTGAAGCATTGAGAAGTGACTTTTAGACTCACTTTGTTAAAGGAGAGGCGAGAAAAATTTTATGCGGTGGAAAGTAAAATGGCAAAAATCTTGTGTTAAAGCCAATGCCACTGCACATGATAAATCTTATTAGCACTACTTCTGTCTGGCAGGTGCCATTTTGCAGGAGGCTTTTGGAGGCCTTCTACGATGTCAAAATTGGGCATGTGATAGCTCTTTGGAGATATTATTGGAGTCTAATTTTCCAAACCCAGCTAGAATTTTTCAATTTCTGGAGTTCAATTTGCCGTCATCAAAAATCAAATCTCCGCAATTTGGTCAAAATAGGCATAAATGATGCTCGAGGAAAGAGTGATGTTGTCGTCAACTTTTGAAGGTCTTCCTCTGCTCAGGAAATTGAGCTCACGTTAGCTCATTGTGAAATATATTTTTGTCTAGTTATCATTTGAATTGTCAAAGGAATTCATTTTTGGACGACCAAGCTAGGAGAAATATTGATTTTCCCAGGTCACTCAGGAAATTTGCATCTAGTATCTGAGGGCGACAATATTTTTAACCTCTCTCTAAAACCATGACACTTTGTATAAACGTGAAGGATGCTTTTTCTTTCCTTGGCCGGTTTTGGATCAGAAAGCCTCTCTCCATTGTTCCCGAAATTCATCTTTTACTTTCCCATAAACATCATTTGAGGTATAAAACTGTCCAGGGTGTGTGAAACGAAGGGATTTGCTGAAAATAGGCGAGAATGAAGAGGATAAGGGCTGCTGAAATTCTTGAGAAAGAATTTTGGGAAGTAGGGAGGGATGTTAGGAAGCATAGGAAAGATGGAATTTAAGAGGTGGAGTGAGGGAAGGAGGTCCAAAGAGGGCGAAACTACAGTCTTGCCTAGGAATGTCACAAGTTGTAGCAACAAGAGCTGCTGGGGTTTGTGCAAAGTAGTCGGAATTTGGGGATCTTCAAAGATGATGGGAGAAAGTACTTCAACCAGGCACATTAAGGACAAGGAAAGGTGCTATGAACATCGGGATACGAATGGACACTACGGTAGTTTGGGCATCCAAGAGAAATTACCTTCAAAACCCTAGGAGAGCTTGAACCTTACCAAGGCCTGGTAGAGGAAGCATGAACAAAGGTGTAAAATGACCCATTAGAACTACAGAAATGATGATGAAAAGCTGCGAATGATGGTAGCTACTGCTGAATGGTGAAGCATGGAGCCGGCATTTGGACAACTGCTGGAAGGAGCAAAAGCAAACCCTAGACCTAATAACTTGGTGACCAAATTTGCTTGAAGGCTCAGTGGAAAATGAAACAAAATTTGACAACCTTGCTCATAAATCAACTTTCATCAGAGCATGTTTGATCAGCAGAAGGAAGAGTGCAGGGCTAACACTTAACATTAGCTCGATGGGAATGGTACTTGGCTCTTTGGAGGTGCCCGAACTTTCTAGATCTTTGGACAAAGCGAGCAGTGCCTTCAGCATCCAATTGGAAATGGGCATAAAACTCAAGGTCGATCGTGACTAAAGCGCTGACCGACTTGACTACAAACTAGCCTTCGCAAAATTGACATTGCCCAAACTGCACGAAAACACACAGGCGACGAGCGAAAAGATGCTCAAAGTGGAGAAGCTTATTTCGGCCAGCCTTCTCTGTGTTCCATTCATCACATGAGTCGAAAGATGAAATGGAATAGCCAATGCAACCATGTGAAGCATCTTGGTCGCTATTTGATTTCTTCGAAATGTTTTTACCGGTGCAGCGGAAAAGAATAATCGAAAGGGCAACTCCACATGAAAGCTCGGAACAAGGCATGTTCTTTGTGACAAACTTACGAAAGCATGATGATCGATTGGACAGACTTCAAGAGACCACTGCAAAAGGATCTTATAGCTATAACTTATTGAGTCCCATCAATGCATTACTACTACTCTGGTCCAAACAAATGCTTCTTGTTTGGATATTAACCTAATTTTCCTCTCTATCCGTGCTAGCTTTCTTTGGTGGTAGGCAAGGTGTCAAAAAGGATGCTGAATTTCCAGCGAATAATCAAGCACTATTCTTGAGGTTCCATGTGAATTTCAAAAGTCTCCTTTATCAACCTCCTCATGCATTTGCAACAATCGGTGTGACCTTGGTAATGAAAAATCTGTTAAACAAAGACAATGAAGAGTCTTACGAACAAAGGTTATTATCAACATTCTTCTGTCACATGGTTAGGTAATGGAGAAGATTTTATAGCAAACATCATCCAACACCGAAAATAAAGATCATCAAAAACTTGAGAAGAGCTGGCTCGGGATGCATCCATTGAAAGCTGCACGGCAGCATCTCTTTGGTTGTTCTCATCTTTTTCTTTAGGGATATTACAAAAAGAGGTACTGCTTTATCGGCGAAAATGCTTCGAGAAACAGAAAGGGTACTAGAATCTTACCTGCGTCCTCAGATCATGTAGTACCATCTTCACGCCTTCGTCTGTGTCTTTCCATTGCGTTTGGTGGCTGAAAATGTCTTGGAGCTAGGGAGGGTTTTGCGTCCAAAATAGATCTCGTCAGTCATTTGGAAAGATTTCTCGTGTAGCTGGCTTGCTCAAAAGAAATTTAGCTATCACATCTGCATCCTCGACATTCCAGGCGAGAGATTGTTGATTTCTTGCGTGCATGCATTGAAAGAAGATTTACTATGCAAAATCTGCCACTTCAAAGCTGGAATGATTCAAAACAGAATGGTGACGGTCACCTTGTGGCATTTGATCATCATGTACGCGAGCTTCCATGTCCTCATACTGCAACTTGAAAATCAGTGGCTTTCGAGGATTGCAAATATGAATATGAGAAATCTTGATTTCAAAGGTGCTGGTCATTGCGTGAATGTAGTCCAAGATCAAAGGCTTGTTGGAAATTGAAGTTTTGGTGCATGGAAATTGTCTGCGGTGGGCGAGAATGAGTAAAAAAAGAGAGGCGAAGGATCCTTACTGCTTCAAGAATTTCCACTGCGCATCATCATGTTGACAATGGTGAGTGTTCTTTCGTTGATCGTGTACCTCCAAAGCTACTTTGAAAGTGAACTTTCCTCTGCTTCCACAAACTGAGGCTGCATCGGTCATTACGCAAGGTAGTTTAGCATTTGGAGAACTTTTAATCATAATCCTCTCGAGTCAAAGTGAGCAGATCGTGGTCTATACAACACATCATCAAGCACACATTTCCATATCAACGGCTCTCTCTTCTTCGAGATGATTCCATAAAGCAACGTCCTGCAGCAGCTAGGATAAGAAACAAAAAATTTTTTGGATCGGTCAACTACACGTTCTTCTTGATCAACCTGATGCATGGGCTTCCGAATGTATGTCCTGCACTCAGCTTGTGGTTTTCTTTTGCATCATCTCCTTCTCTCACTTACGACATGTCCAGCTGTAAACCTTCTAGAGATCGTAGGTTTCTGCGGATCTATGTCCATCTTCACTGCTTGACACTGCCCTTTGCTGGATCTGCTCGTGAGGCTCATTTACATTTGCTTGTGTGACTGCATCTCTTCTAGCAGTGTTGCAATATTCCTTCCCTCTCAGCTAGAAACTCCAGTCTGGGATCAGATGCTACCACGGGTAGTACAGAGCAGGATCTAGAGAAGGTCTTCCTTTATCGCGCACGCGCGCCCGAAAAGACCCTCTTTACTTGCGCTCGTACGGCGATGAAAAATTGTTCTCTTGTCTCCCATGGCCGGTCTTTTTCAGTACCAGGACATACTCATCTAAAACCGAGGAAAGTTTTGTCCAGAGTCACACCTTCGAGAATACTTTGAAGAAAAATGCTTTGGATAAGACACTGAGACATAGGTTTGTACTGCGACTGAACCAGCTCTTCCCTTGGCTGCACTGAAAAGAGCTAATAGCCTAATACTAACATCTTCATCATCAGCTTTCAAAAGATCTGAAAAAGTCTCAAAATTACTGCACATGTTACTGAGAGTGTTGAGCATTGTACATTCTACCATCAGATCTCTGGCAAATAAAGGTAATAATTTGCGAGAAAGTCATGGAAGAGAAGCAGAAGGTAAAGGCAGAGGGCTTTATACCTATCTCGGGCTGCTATAAAAGGTGTAGGAGCATGCATACCAGAGTTTCTGGGATCGGTTTTGTCTATTCTGGCTCATCTGCTGAAAAAAGAGTCATCATAAGATGTTAGGAAAAGTAAGGAAAGACGGGATCAAGGAGAGCTCAGAGGATATGGCGATCTTTGCTGTCATAAGGAATCATTTTCAACTATTCAATCGCGTCAGATGTACTAGGATCTTGCTTGCAACTTTTGAACGGTGTCCACACTGCTTCCTCATTCTTCCATTCATCCCTTACTTCGATTATCCCAATACTGATTTGGATAACAATCGAGACATAGTCTTTCCACCACTCTTCTGCCATTACTGTCTTGAGTGTGCATGTGTAGCAACGTTCAGCTTCCCTTTTTTGTATATTATTGCAAAGTCATAACCCAACATCTCGCGGCCATTTTGCTTTGCTCTGAAGAGAGTATTTTCCAAAAAGTGTTTGCAGACACGTCATGATGAGTTTTTATACCTTTAGAAAGTGTCTATCCCCTTTGACACTGAATGGTGTATTTCTTTAAGTGCATCCAAATCACTTTCTGTCGTATCCTTTTCTTTCTGTATCGCTTTGCTTTAATCACTTTTTCTTCTTCTGGACGACTTTCCATAAAGTAGGTCTTCTTCCTTACCTATAGACGCCTATTCCATGTCCTGACGTCCACATTCCACAATAAATGTTTTTGTGAAAAGGCTGGTCGCCAACTAAGACCGAGTTCTAGTTTGTCCATTGAGCTCTTTAGTCTGTTCAAAAGGCTTCCTTGGTTGCTTGCGAGTCCATGAAAATGTATCTTTCTTCCAATAAATATTTGTTAGAGGTCTTTGCGCTATTCTCCCATAATTTGCTGTTAACAAACTTACGTTTAAATGCCACCAGCAACTTCAAAAGAAATCCCTCGACAATGCTTTGTGATGTGTAGGGCTTTCCATGCTTTATTACGGTTACAATTTTTGTTAGGTTCTACACTGCTAACTCCTGCGTGAGATATCAATACTGGCTTCGATTTATTCCACCTCTTGCTGCCAAAGAAACATTTGGATGTTTGCTTTCACATAATTGTTTCTCCTACAATCGGTTTAGTGCACCATCCCAACATGTTGATCTTTGATCCTTCAAGACACCAACTGTAAAAGTCGATTGAGTATGTCATATCAAAAATACTACAAATTTTCTAAGAGCGTTTGAAAATGGAGTTCATAAACACCAGTGATATGTGAGGAATGCATTAAAGGTGAAAACCAAAGGCATGACCGTAAAAATTCATAATGACCCTCATGAGTTTGAAACATTGTTTAAACGAATATCTTCATTCTTTATTCTAATTTGATGATATCCACGAAGAAATGCCAACTTGGTAAAATAAATTGCTCCATGTGATTGATCCAATAATTCATCAATCTGCATGAGGTTTATGTTAATGGCGAACATATTGAGACTCACATGGTAGACTGGCAAAGGCATGATCATCCTTCTTGTACCAGCTGCTACGAGTAGAAAAAGGAACTGTCGTTGGGTTGAGTCATACCACTGTCTAGCGTTTCTACTGCCAATCATCGTTCAATTTCCTCTTTTGGACGTGAGGATTATCTGTGAGGCACGAGTGTTTGGAGGAACACTTCACTGGAATCGAAATGAATAGCATGATCTCTTGTTACAGGAATAGGTGGGAAGTCCTTTGGAGTTTCAAAAACAGCTTGGACGAATTTGTCCAAAGACTTACTTTTGGAGATATGATAAATGAAATGGTTTACGATGTTGGAACTTCTAGTGAGACCTTTATTTGTGCAATTACTTACCTCATTTTCTTCTTTCTTTCCGAAGCTTTGTCACTGCTTGTGAGCTTATTATCTCCAGAATTCCTGCAATGTCATGTCAACTTCGTTTCCTTGAGAAAAAATTCAAGAAAAGTTCTGTTTGAAAATTAAAAACTACTGGTCCCCAAAGATTGTAACCATTGTGCTCCTAGTACAACATCAACACCTCCCTTGCCAGGAAAGCATTTGGGACTATTGACCATGTACTCCCTTGGTAAGCGATGTGTATTGCATTCGGAGCAATTTATAATTCCTCCACTTGCAGCATCTTGACACGGCATTTGGTCTTCCAGGTATAGGAAACAATTCGATTCTCTTGGCTTCTTTACAATAAAATAAAATTATGGTGCTACCTGAGAATCAATCAACATTGTTACGCTTTTATTCTTGATGTGTCCTTCCGTCTTGAGGAGTTTGAGGATTGGCAAATTCTGTCCATTGCTGAGAGTACAGTATGGTGAGACCTCATTTCTTCACTCTCCTTGGGTTGGTTCTTTCGGTGCTATGTCCACCTATACTTGCTCATTTCGCTACACCTCTCTCTGATATCTATGCTGAAAATAATTTCTTCCTGAAACCACCACTTACAGTAACACCAATGTGCATTTTCACATCTGGCACTTGTAAAGCCATTTTTCTCTTTCTTTTTCTTCCAATTGTTGCTCGATTGTCAACCTTTTCTGGAGTTGTGGAAATCTAAGTAGCAACGCTGTCACATTCTCAGAAGTAGTCAATGTTGAGCTTCACACCTTGCTCCACCATGAACTACATTCGAGATTTTCTCACGCAACTGTTGCAACTTCCTCCAATGAATTAGAATTCCAAAATCGTGAAACTTCATATTTGGATTGTTTTCCGCTAAGTACATATGAGGAGATCCAATCTCTATGCGACTTTTCCTCTACTAGAATATCGAGTGCACCACTTATGTTCAATTTTTGGAAGTCCCCAACCTGCTCCACTAAAACCACTTTTGTTTGGAATTTGCTCAATTGGCGAAAGAAGGTGTTTCTGCATTATCATCTCATTATGTGCTATCATTTCTAGTCAATAAAGTAACTAAGTGAAGCAATTTTTTTCGCAGAGTAAAGACTCATCGATACCATACGAAATGTATTATGTTCTAAATATAGGAGTTTCAATGCGTACCTTTTGTCTGTTTTTGCACATTATAGAATCAAAATATTGCTCCATCTGTAGTATCCATGTTCACGAGGATCCTTTCATCAAACTTATCCTTATCCATTTGGGTATGGTGGATTTCCTTCTACGCCAACATTAGAATTTGTGAAATCGTACGTTAACTTATTATTTTGTCTCTCATCATCTGAGTTTCTCTTATTATCTTTCACCATTAGGAAACATTTCTTGTAATGAAGATTTTTTTCAAACCTTCCATGTCTTCTTTTTGCATCATTCTTCATTTTTCCATTTCTATCATGCTCGATCTCTGACTTCCCGCTGTCCTCATACTTAGATTCCATGCCGAGCCATCTTAGATTTCACGCCACCACGACTTCCACGCCATCTATCTTGAATTCCACTGTCATTCTTCAAATATCATCTTATGATTCCATGCCCTCCGACATCCATCTTAAGTTTCACCGCCTTTTCTTTCAGCTTCCATGTCATTTTTTGTTTCTCTTTTCTGGAGAGAGATTTCTTGCACTTGCTCTTGTAATTTTGATATGCCATGTTGCTCCGTTGATTAGGCTCTTCATATGGTCGTAGATAGAGCCTTATAAAGGCTTATTGGGTCGTTGAATTCCTTTTTTGTGCCATTTCTGAGAACCAATACGGTATCTATTCTACGATATGCCCTATGGGATCAATTCAAATTGAGTTCTTCAAACAAGACTTTCGTAATTTGGCTGAAAAGAAAAAATACACACACTCTTTTAGCTGCTTTTGAGGAGCTCTATTGGTGAAATTAGATTGTTGCCTCTCAAGTACAGAATCCTCAAATATCGAAAATTCATCCTCTGCAGTGTCCTTTGAGTATTAACTGTCACGTACTGGAATCCTTTGATATACGATTCTTAAGAGACAAAGATGTGTAATCTCCACAATGGCAGTAATTGGGCTAGTTTAAGACTAGAGCAAACTTATACAACCATAGCTTGTGTGTTCCTCCTTTAAAGCATAGAAAGTGATAGGCAAGACACACGCATTTGTCATATTTGCAGCACTTTTTAACGACTATCCAGTCCTCGAAGAGGAGTTGAATAAACTCTCAAAGTATACACATCTTTGGGATGAGGCCAAGGCCTGAAAATAGAGACTAACCTTTACAAGATCATATCCATAAACTATTTGGCATGACTATGAGAATTTCGCGAAGATGTCCCTCGGGATTAAGCACTGCTATCGACTCGACACGGATCTTGCGCGAAATAGAAAAAATTATAGAAAAGTTCTTGTACTGAACTGTTCTGGGTTAGAGTCAGGAGCGT
Organism: Pinus albicaulis; assembly: GCA_034641835.2. NCBI lineage: Eukaryota > Viridiplantae > Streptophyta > Pinopsida > Pinales > Pinaceae > Pinus > Pinus albicaulis. The sequence goes on from CM076579.1 coordinate 681,583,368, forward strand.
GCGAAAAGCCCTATTTTCCACGGATCTGTATCTCAAAACTCATTTATAGAACGTGCCTACGAAAGTTTAGCCATTGGTGTTCCTACAGGAATGTGGCTCTGCACTCTAAACATTTCTCAGGCTGCTGAGCATCGATGAGTCCTGAGTGAAAACACTTTATGATGACCTGGTTTGGAGACAGCGAAAACCTATGAAGCAGCTACGGTGCAAAGTGTCATGAGAGCGGCTCAAAAAGAAGGAAAGGAGATATCAGTGCCTTACGAAAATAGACCACTTGAGGAGGCAACCTCAATGCATTCCATGAATCGAACAGACTCTCGTTTGAGTCTAAGGATTACAGAAACCTCTTTCTGTGTATAAAGTCCATGCAGGGCCACGATATATGTAGTCGCCTGGGAAGCTGATATAATCCTAATTGGCCTAAAAATCATAGTTTAGAGCGCAATAATAACACTAATGGGGAGTTACTAGGAAATTTTCCAATACATGACAATAGGAGGTTACACTACAGTAAAGGACTACACTAGTAAATATAGGGACTCTCATGAGAGGAGAAGATACGAAACACAGCCAACGAAGAATTGTATCGTGTTAGTGGTGACTTTGAAGATATACACTGCCTAGTGAGTTTTCAACTATAAATCTTATTCATGCCTATGTGAGCTTTGGGATACACTATATCTGTCCAACAACTCGCATGTACTTCAACGACAATTTCTTCTTCACTCTTTTCAAAAATGTTTTAAGAAATGAGGAAGTTTGAGTGGGATTCTTCTAGCTGGATTCTCTAGATGGAGAATAACCTCCAGAACAACTTCCTGTGGTGTCGTGTTCAATCTCCAATATTAAAGTCGTTAAAAATTCATGCATTTAGGGTAGAGTAGTTAAATGTGGGCGGAACTAGTGAACATGCTACGAAAATACGATGAGCCACTGACCCATGGAGTTTAAAGCAATATTGGTGAAAAAATTTGTCAATGGATTCTTCACAAAGTTAGCTTTGCCCAACATACACTTTATCGACCTCATAGTATGTGTCATGTTAGACATTTGTTTTGGTTGGTGCAGTATGGTGTTGCTTTAGCAAACATTGTTACGAACAACTATTTCCACGCATGCCTGTCTGTCTCCTGCTTTTCTTTGGTTCTCATATCTAATGAATGTTGGATAAAGTGAACCCTTCATTCTGTACCATTGTTTCTCTATATCTCGGTAACTTATACTCTAAAACAACGAGACTGTGGTAGGACACGTTCAATGTGGAGATCACATGGGTGTGAATATTGGTACGAGTTCTAACCTCTCCTTCTAGTGGCTTGGGCTGTTGTTTCTAATCATATCCTATCGTTACGTTTTCCCCTGCTGCATTCAGTGTGGGTGTGAAATCAAGTACAAATAAACAAATAAATCCTTCATAGTGGGTTGCCATGATCAACGGACATATTATCACATAAGTGATTCAAACAGCGGTTAATTAGTGCATATTTGTTTCTTTTGTTTCGGATTTAAGAGCTATGCACATGGTCATGTCTTTCATTGAGACGGAAGACTAGAATTTTTGACGGTATGTGACTTCCCATGAAGAATAGAGAAGGCTCACAGTAATAAAAGGAAAATGAAAAGCAGCATCCCGAATATTGATGGTATGGGTCAATGTCTATAGGAGAAGACATAAGGATGTTCTCTTTGTATTTTTTAGCATATCGATTGTGAACATTTGCGGGTCAGGAAACATAAATTTAATAATATTAACCAAATATTTTGTTAAGAAGTGTAAATGATTTTCATTTACATTATCAGTGTCGTGCCTCAGCTACTCTATAATAATCTCTTACATCCGTGAATTATTCTATGTTTCCTTTTTAATATATTGCTAATTGTCTGTAGAGGTCGCTGAATGTGTTTTGTTTTCATCTAAAAAAAGCCTCCTTTGAAAAATGAAATACGATCCATTGGTATTAATGGACGGTGAAAACTCAAGAAATTTTCCGGATTGTTCATTCTTCTCGCATATGTAGGTTTCTTCGTGGTAATCTTTGAAAAATTAAGCCATTAGGATGATTATTTTGGAAATACTGCTGTGATATCCCACTAAGCATTTTTGAAAGTGTGTTCCTGCTACTTCATCGACGTGTTGGGGTGCATGTCTTTGTTCACCGTAGATTGACATGTGATGGGCAATGTCTTAAGCAACCTATCTCATGTATATCATCCTCTTCATTAGATATCTGTGTTGCTGAGAATGAAAGAGGCTCGATTAGATTTAAAGCTGTTATTTTAGTTTGTTCTCTTTTTGTGCCTTTTAGAGTACTGGATCTTTACTGTTCTCCTGTACTAAGGAGAGCTTTAGTTTTTAAATATTCCGAGAAATATGAGATCTAATAAAAAGGATATATTGTAATATTTAAAATAACATGTGATGAGCTATTTAGCACAATTTATGCAGTCAGGTAGGATTGATTCAAATGTTTATTTTTGGATGGATGTGCATCTACATGGCCAATAGGACATAAACTTCATGAGAGCATTGTTGCCAAGTATGTATGATAACGTGTTGAAGTTCCATTGAGACTTAGAGGTAAGAATATCATTGTGTCACCTATCAGGAGTGATGATATCTTGTGGAGGTAGGAAAGAAATTTCCATTTTTCTTTAACTCTTGGATATGACTACTATATTCTCGTCAGGAGAATTTATTTCTTTCGACCTTTGAAAATAAAGTAGAGGCAGAGATGTTTGTTCTTCTTCTGCTATACCACTAACATGGGACTCTCTTATTATAAATTTGGGGTGACTCAAAAAATTGTAGCATGTTGACCCATTTTTGGTTCATGTGATGTGGTGTTGCTAGAGAAATGTGGAGAATCATGCTTTGTGCTTCACATTTTGAGACTTGAAATCAATTTTTCAATGGATAACACACTCTTTGCCCTGCTTCTTCATTTATTTTTTAGGGAAAGAAAGTGTCATCTCCCTCTTAGACAAAAGAGGCTAGAGTGAGGCATTTGTTGTACAAAGGGAGATCACGACGGTATACTCACTTAAAAGTTAACGGAGCCTCCTGAGGACAACTTACAATTAGCTAGAATTTTTGAGGCGTTGTGTGTTGTTTGGTGAAGGAAAATTTTGCCTGCGTATCTGAGCTTGGAGGAAAGAAAAGGAGGTTGTTTTGTTCTAGAGTACGACCTTTGGTATGGACTGAAAAGCAAGACTACAACATAGTTACTTTATTCACACTTTAGCACATACATGTGAGATTATGTGAGGTGGACTTGGTGGTAGGGAGGATAGGTAACTCACTTTACAACCACCAAATCTAAGGGCTAGATTGGGTGTACTGATCTCTTCTGTCTTTTCTTGTTTTTCTTAGCGAAGTTATCGAAAAAATATGCTGTGGCAGAGGGTTTCCTTTTCTCATGTATGAGTGCTATCATGTGTTCAGTTCAGATGTCCTAATTATATTGTTACTCATACAGTATCTCATCCATGTGTGTATTATTATTGGACTACACACCTAGATCATACTTTTACTTAATGCTGTTTATTGGAAGATATATCTCAATTTATGTGTTTTCCATAAGGTCGTATCTTAATAAATTCAAAAGCAATTAAATGTACATAATCTATTCACAATCTATTCCAGTGGCTTAGTGCTATAATGTATTCTGATAATGCCATAAGTACTTGAAGAATAGTTCCTATGGACTTCTTGGAAAAAAGAGTGTTTAATTGGGTATGTGTACTTATGGAAAAGCTTTGTAGCTAACATCGATTGGACATGTTATCACGGAGTTTCACAATTGGAGGATTATGGACCATCTTGTTGCGCATCATAAAATGCTACTCATAAAGATAATGGCTTACCGTGTAGGAAGTGTGTGTCCGTGATAGTTGTCCACGGTACATGTGCCACTATGGCCCTGTTTACTCAAAGTAGTAGCATGGATGAAAAACTTTCCATAAAATTCTATCAACTCACTCACTTTCATGGTTTGTTCATGAATATTTTTGTTCTCTCTATGTGTACACTGCACCTACATACAGAATCACACAAAAATGGTATTCATAATAGAATTTTTACAAGGTTGGCATGATTCATTTTTCTGCAAGATTGAGTGCGGTCTCACAATCTCTCACATTTTTAGGCCACTTTATCATCGGCTCTCTTGAATTTTGGCAGAGTCCACTCGAAGTGTCATAGAATCTCACTGGTGCTCTCAGTAAAAAGTTTATGTTCTGCTTATATGTTGATTGTACTGTCTTACTAGGCTGTGTTTTTGCACATAAATCAGTGTTCAGTCGTTCATATTATCTCTGCAGTTCATGGCTTTCCGTTCAGGTTGATTTCGTCAACATTGTTTTTGTTCCTTTTTGTAGTAGTGATTGTGGTTTGGAAGGGTTGCAGAGATGGGAATCTCAGATCGTTTTTGGCTGGCTAATGCACTACCTATACAGCAGACTGTGTAGCAAATCATGATGTCTCGAATTTCGGCTCCCACATTTAAGGAGCTATAATGGTCATCCTTCACGCATTATGTGTGATACCTAAATCAACTAGCATATAGAGCTCTTCGAAAGTATTAAAGGTAGCGGATGATGAGACTATCAACGAAGATAAGGTTGTGGCACACTAAAAAGAGAAACTCACAAAATTCTAAAGCTAACAGCAATCCTACTCAGGCTGACGGCAACTGTCTCCTTCGACCGCTTTGCCTCCTCTCCTTTCGCCGAGGAAGGCCCTCAGTCAACAAATCTACTCGATTGCATCATTTCATACACCACAACGATCTATTACTGTTGTTCATAACGTTTCGAGATAATATGATGTTTCATAATGATGCAGATATGAGCTACCAGTCATTTCTGAAAAGCTCAGATTGTCATCATCCTCTATTATAGACATTACTGCATATAACTATTTTTCTTCGGTTTTGCATTTTGTTTGCTAGTTTTGCTCATTAAAATTGTTTTCTTTATATGTCATGATTCTTCTCTATCATTGCCTTAGCGTGTTCCTCTGCTGACTTGTCTGGATGCAATTGCTAGTTTAAATTTCCTTCACATATTACAAAGAAAAATTGTTCATGGAATGTAACTCAATTGACAAATCACCTTTGACCATGAAATATTGTGTAAAAACATAAGGATCGAAAAATAATAAGCACCCCATCCTGGCATTTATTTTTTTAGATTTTTAGAATGTGGTTTATTATGAAAAGAAAAATGTAATATAAAGAAATTAAAATTGACACAGTTAAATTTTCACGTGGATGAGATATCTATTTTCAAAAATAAAAATGTTCTTATCACTATCACTCGTGGACATTTGCAATAACTTCTACAATTCGCTAATGGTTTCATCATAACAGTGCTAATTGTCGTAAATGGGTTTTATCGTAATTGATGGTATGTCGGAGTGGTCATTCGTCCCTCAAATATAAAGTGCTGTCTTAGAAATATTTTTTTGATAATATCAAACTTTCGTTTTTGTCTTCGATATAAAATTCGTCTTGAAAATAGTTTTATCAAACTTAAACACATGTTTTTGTCTTCAACCATATTTTGTCCCTTTTTCGTCTCAAATACTGAATGTTGCGTCTTAAACTACTTTTATCTCAAGTGTTTTTGTCCTTCGTACCTAAAGGTTACTTTCTTAAAATAATTTGTCTTGAAATTACTTTCTATCTTAAATATTTTTGATACCTCAAATATAAAATTTTGCATCTCAAACTATTTTTATATCACTGTGTTGCTTGTTTTAGATTTTATATTTTAAAAGCTCATTCCATCCATATTAGATTTTAACTGAAAATAAAATAACTGTATAAAAGAAATTTGACTTTCAAGATAAATGTCTTGAAAATTCTTCATTATGAGATAGAGCTCTAAGCAACACTATGTCCACATGCTGAGTTTCTAATCATTGAGTATGTAGCACCTCGACACCTGAACTTGTGGCATATTTCCTTAACGTAGGATCGCACTCTTTACCACGGTAGCGATATGATTCATAAAACTCCAGGTTCCTTAAACTTTACTTCTCAACAACAAATCAAGCCTGCCTATTACTGTAAACTATCTGAAAACTAGGCACACATTCATTTTCCATGTTGGCTCAGAATACTCTGGAGTCATGCGGAGTAGGAATGTGTTAGGATATCTACGGTGGGCTAAATCAATTCACGAGCACAACGTAACGATGAGGACAAGAATTACAATATGGTTCTCGTACAATCTGGGCTACATCACACAGACGAGCGGTGAAAGCTTTCTTATTGTTCATTAGCGGAGGATTACGATAATAGTTTCTCACATACTGCAGCTTCGTCTTCCTCATCCCTCCTGTAATCTGTTTGCCTCTTCTGGGCTTCATGATTGTAGACGTGGAAAAGAAAGCTGAATATTAAATTCTAGATTACATCTCTCCTGAGAAAATCAGGATTGATATCTCATCTTCGGGTTGCTGCCTTCAGATTTGAACAAGTACTATTGTGGCATTTATCCATTAAATTTGTAGCCAGATGTGCCACCCTGAAATCTAAAAATCTCCACGCCTCACAACGATTAACTCTAGATACCTTGTTTCTTTATTATATTCATTTTTCTCAGCAAACGAAGCGCTTTCGATAGATGGATCCTGCAATGGAATTCTGCCTTGGTAGTTTTACGTGAACATATACACACATTTTTCTCTGTGCACTTTTTTCTAGAGAGGGCTCACATTTTGAGCAGTGCTTTTGTCTTACAAAGAATTCGCACTGTCAGGTATATGCTTTGGTTACTATGACCAGGCTCGATTTTTAGCCAGATAGATTGCCACTTTGACCTCATGAGTGATAACTATCATGTTGTCTTGCAACCTACCAGACTCACCAAAGCAAAGCACGTTTCAACGAGCAGCCTCTTTGCCGAAGCATGGAGAAGCAACTATGTATTCTTCATCGCAGTGGATAAACAGCAGCACGCTGGCGCTTTCGACATCAAGCAACTAACTCCACTGCGAGTAAAGACATATCCTGGGTGACAACTATCTGTCGATACCTGCTGCCAAAATCAGGAATCAACATGTCCATAGAGAAAAGATTCACTATGCGCATTATAAGTGATACGATCAATCATACATGCCTCTCCGCATCCATGTAGCACCATTTCTCTACGCGATGTTGTTTCACTGAATGCCATGCTCCTGCACGACAACTAGCGCATGTGGAATATGGTAGTGGTAACACAAACCATTGCTTACATAAAACTTTCCTCTGCATTGGCATATGGTATTGAGCGTAAATTCCTTTTCTGTCATTTCATGTGAGATTAAACGAGAAAGCTGGAGTGGAAGCTAAAGCTGAGCGGCTTCACATTATTATACCAAACCTGTGTAGGCTGCTCTCAAATGTAATTCTCTGTCGTGACTAACCACGACTTACCATTTAATGCTCTCTAAAGATCTCCCAAACCTATGCCCAAAAGTCTGTCTTGTTGCTCCTACGATCTTTCATGTCAAATGTCACAGCCATCTGAGCCTTTATTTCGTTGATATCTCTCTTGTTCTTTTCTTGAAAAGACGTGTAGTTTCCTGTTAACTACTAAAGATGAATGGCATCTGTCATTACTTAAACATTCTTAAAGAATATACACAATTATCATGACTCACTTCTTATACAATTTTGGCTCATAAGCTGAAAGAATCAAATTTCTTTGCTCCCATTGTCAAATACGGTGGTAAATGGAACTACTTAGACGATTTCTTTGAGCACGCAAACAAATTTCTTGATGCGTTTTCGAGCGCTTACTAAAGTTGTTCCTTATAAATATTTTCATCTAAATACTCCATTGTAAAGATGAAATCTTAACATCTAATTTGTTGACAGTTTCTAAATCAAAGTAAAGCAGCTGACATTCTGTAGACAGTCCAGGATTGAAACAATTTGTAACAAGCCCGGAGAAAATATCTCATGAAAAGTCGATTCCCTTCTGTGAAGAGCATGTTCACAGCTTGACCCTGCTACGTGCTGTCTCCTTTATTGTAAACCCTTTTTCAATTTGAAAACCCATTTACATCCTACGAGTTTTTCTGTCATTAGGAAGTTATGCAAGTCCGTGTGGCATTCTTGTACCATGCCTTCATTATCATCCTTCATACGGTCATTTCGCTTATCTATCATTTAGAACCTTCCTACGACTACGATGCCATAGAGGTTTCGTCACCATTAGCGATTAGCGCTTAACTAAAGCTAACATAATCGTCATGCCTTTTAGGAAGGATATGTGATTCCTGGATGGACTTCTTAAAAGATGTTTAGGTTTTCTTCCACATTTTTGATTCAATATACCTGTGAACTTCTATTCGTGATCTTCTTTCGGAAACTTGCTCATCTTTACTATACAGTGATGTGAACTAGTTTCATTTCGAGATATGTTAAAGAAACTGGGTACATTTTCTATTTCAATTTAATATCTACATCTTGAAAGTTATAGTGAGTCCATTGAATTTAAATCTCTTTTAATAGTGATCTTGTGAGGTTAGCGAGATCCCGACTTCTGTATCCATTAATCATCGCCATATCCAACAAAGATATCTTTCTTTTGATTTAGGATCGATGGTGGACGGCTTGATCGTGGAATTAGAAGCATGTACCTCCGCTGACCAAAATTTTTGGTTTTGAGATAATCCTGACGAGTAGCCCTTCATACCTCTTGAGAGAATGCATCCTATTACGATTGTTGATGATGACCGGTTTTGCTCAAATAACAATAAATGCAAATCTTGTACGTCATAATTCAACACATAAGTGAGCGATTGCTTAGTATCGCTGCTGTTCTACTAAGAGAGTCCTTGTTTCATCGATCCAAAAACTCTCATTTCTTTGAGGATTATGAGCATTATTTACATGTCTTTTCCTCCCAAATTCACTTTGCAATCATTGTCAGCATTCATCTAAAAGTAAACTTTCATCACCAACTGGATTCTTAAAACATTGGTAATGCTTCTGCGAGTGACATGTTTTCTACTAAATGCTCCTAAACTATCGTTGTGAAAATGCTCTGCCTTGATGCTCACTGCGCATGCAGACCCATATTGAGTTAAAGCTGAGTATGTGTTGGATTTAATTTAATGGGTTATTATTTGCAGATTGATCAACTAGTTCGATTTCGCTCCTCTCACTCACTGTATCAATCGGTTAGACTGAATACAACTAGCTCAAATACAGTCGACTGCGTTAAACTAAATGCGACTCCATAACTAGCTTCTACCTTAGCCGTGTCCATAGCTCGCTTGTAACAAAGCTTGTTCTAATTCGGTCCTCCATGCGATAGGTCTGTGACCCTCATAAAATGGCGTCGTCCTGCTACGAGCTGTTACGACCTTTACATCGCACGTGAGCTGGAAAATATACGAATAGGGCAAGTTTGTTTTTAGAGTACGAGTTTAGTTATTAAGAGCTAATAATAGTCGACATTGCATCTGCACTTTCGGGTCTGGAAAAATATGTAAATCAGCTTGCTTCAATATTCCACAAGGAAACGGAATTTCATTGTTTTCCAACTTGATCAGCCATCCCAGATAGCATCACACGAAGCTACGGAAATATGAGTCATCATGTCTGAAAATGCACATGAGTCTACAGACACGCGAAAAATAGCCTATGGACACTTTAGTGAGGCAGCTGCTTTTCACTGAAGCTCATCGTGACACTTTGAATCCTGAAAGCACTCCCTCTCAACAAGATAGGGATTATTAAACTATTCACCCGATCTGCCTCTATGGTATTCGAGATTTGCTCCCCATGTGGTGCGCCGTACAGAATATCAACATCACTGATCACTCTAGTGGAGGTGTCTGGAAACAACATGATATTACACAAGGTGCACACAATCCTACGAGAGTATGATGATAGGATGTCAATATGTCATATCTATCATGATGCAGGATTAGCTAGAGTTTTAATGTGACTCAGGTTCTCATGCAATGCGATCACCGTGGGATCCCGATGCTGAGCCAGACTTAAACCAACCGAATATTCCTCATCTAGACCTTTGCCTGCCACATGCTATACACTTGCTGCCATGTGTTCCTACCTCCATTTGGGCCCAGGTGCCACTGATCTTTGTTTCTTGCTTTGTACGAAAGCTCGCGCAGATGCAGTCTACGAGAATCCACACCTAATTTGCTCTTTCTTGTCTGTGGAGGCTTCACCCAATCGTCCATCAAGTAGGCCATGTACACCACTTCTCCTTAGTCGGTATCACTGTGCGCCAAACCACTGCTCGGATGTGCCCACAAGGATATCTCGACTACGCTTTCTCGCGCCGGATCTTGGTAGGCTTAACGAGTGAGCAGCAGCACGCTTGTGACACCTTCATTCACTCTTTGACATGTCCTTACGGTGACGTGATTCGTATGTGGAAAGACCACAAATTTTGATGAAAGCAAGTGGCATCCACTACCTCTGTGATGTAACGTGTCTTTCTTAACACCAATTCGCTGGAGGAGTGTCGATGATGCGGCCTTGTGACCTTGGCAGAGCTTCTCCACGTTGCTCTCACGGGCACGCTCGCCTTGAGGGCACGAAGCAGGTTCACCTTCCCGGCATGTGGTGTTTTCAGTCCAAGGGGTAGTAGCAGGCCCCAAATCACTGCTGTCTCAAAGCTCCTTTGCCAAGATGGTGCCTTGCATGGGTGTCTCAACTTCTCATGCACTGTTAGTGTCAAAGTCATCCTTTGCAAGTACAATGGGTGTAAAATCTTACCCTACAGCCACCAATCCCGATGCGGTGTGCACTCTGCCTCGCTCTTGGGTAGGCAAGTCCGGTGAAATATTTTTTGATGAACGCCTGTGCAAGGCCAGGGACGCTTGTTCCTGCGCTGGCAGCTCTTTGCTTTGCTTTGCGTCTGAGCCTAGCTGCCTAAAGGATCTCCGATCGTGGGGCTGCTCAATGCCACCTCTTCCTCGGCAGTCCAGTTGAGAGCAGCGGTCATTCCATCTGCCACGATGAATAGCTAACCACTCTATGACTGAGAGAGAAAGGATGGTCCATATGGAAGAATGCGTACGAACGAGTGCCAAAATTTTCTTCATAGTCGAAATCCCTCAGTGCGCGTAGAGAGCCCGGGCAACAGGTCTTGCGTTACAGTCCTCGACTGCGTCAGCGACAACAGCGTCATGTGAGATCCATGCTTGATCCTCGACTTATTTCCCACGACCTTGGAACAATCTCCGAGTGCATGTTCTCATGTCAGATGGTCATACTCTCGTCCATGGCATCTGCCACGCCAGGCTCCTACGATTCGACTATCTCCAATAGAACTATGGCTTTGTACTGTACGCGATCATAAGAGCCATGTATCTAGTATGTCTGTTAGGGTGAATACCTCTTGTCTATGTTGTGTGGTACATGAACTCTGTCTTGCATCTTTTATGGTCTCTGAGAAACCACATGGCTTAGCTGCCTTGTTTAGTGTTTGGTTCTGCCTGGTGGATATCCTCATGAATCTCTTGTGGCCCTGATCCACATATCAGGAGGCTCATCTTGGGAGTGAAGTTCTCCTGCGTGGTGGCTCTCTCAGCATTCTTCATGGCCTGCCTCATTGATTTCTATCTTGTCTCTTAACAGTCCATCTGACTGTTGGAAAGCCACGTGGGGTGTGGGGTATTTCACATGCCTAGGCTTGTCTAACCTAGGTAGCTCGACAACCCCTGTAGCTCCTTAGTAAACAGATAACTGTGAGGTAGGCCGTATTCAAATCAGAAACTATGAGGCTTCTTCTACTAAATGGAAAACATGAAATATACTCATACAATCTTCTTGAGAAGATAGTTTGCATATTGTGTCATTACATGTCACCCTGGTGCGTGTTGGTCAAGTGTAGGCATCTTTGTACAACTACCATGATGATACATTTTTCTCACAGCCAAATACTGTTGTGGGTTATGACTTCTGGTTTATCTTCAGATTCCTTCATGCAAGGGAAGTCTTTGGTCGCTGAGATGCTATTCTTATATTCTTGCTCCGCTGGGGCTCTCCCTCTGCAGGAAACAACTATCCGCAGCCTTGAACTCCAGCAGACTTTGAAGATGTTTCACTCTTTCTTCTTGCATGAATAGGATCAACATCTCAGGAAAGTCATCGAAATATCCATATTGCTGTCTGTTTAGTTCATTTCGACAATAGAATGGTCCATACGACATGTACCGTTCTCGGATCACCAACAAGTTCTCAACCTCCAGCGGAAAGGTGGTCTTCCCCCGACTTCACATTGTACATCTTTACTAACTTTATTCGCAGTATACCTTGGAAAGTCGATTAGAGGAGATTTTAATAGAATTTTCAGCATGTTGAAGATGGCTAAATCTCATATGCCATAACAACCTGTTCATCCAACTCACCACTTCTACAGCACACCGACAACAATAATACCTCCCCAAACGTAGCGTTAATTGACCCATATACTGGTTTGACGATTGACTTGTAATGAAGGAAGATTTCTCACCAGTGACATCTGGCTCCTTCTTGACTTGTTGCCGTGAGACCAAGTTTCTTCCTCGAACTGGTATGGGCATTCTTCCGGCGAAGGAATGGATTACGGACTTCCCTCTGAAACTAATGATCCCGATGCGAGTCCCTGCGTAACGTTATGTCCCATCTATGGCCAGCAGATTCGCTACTGCCAGTCAACTGAACAACTCACCTTCTCCCTTTCTGTAGAAGGATACCCATAAGACCACATGAGCAGCCGCAGCGACAAGCATCCTCATCAAGAAAATGCGCTCAAATTCAGAGGCTAGGCGCTCTAGCTGGAATCGACATCTTACTTATTCTTCTTCTTTGTGGACATTTAGTGTGATGTATTAGCGCAATAATGATCGAAAACCTTTACTTTGGTCGCCTACTTGCCTTTTACTGGAATCTAGAAGTATTTTCTTCACCTTCCCTTCATGGTAAGCATTGAAGTGCTTATTTTCTTCTTATCTTCATTCATGGGTAGTCAATCCTTTCATTTCTGCCTTGTCTCTCCCCTTTGCAAGATGACCAATGTAGGCTCCAGCTCCAGCATTTTCTCCCTGTCATTGACAGAATCTGTGGCTGCTGCAAATCTTGGGCAGGGAGGCCAAGCTCCTGCAAGTCACTGCTGATGGAGTAAACCCCACTTGGAGGAGGCAGTATCCCACGTTGGGGCTCTCTAAAACATCAGCTCAGGCCAGGAATGGACTATGGGAGCTGGATCTTCCCTGCAGAAGAGGGGCAGGATGGGCTTCACAGCACTGGGACTCTTGTCTAGGTGACCTCAGTGCCCAGTGGTAACAGACTGGGCTCCATTGTGACAGTACAGCAGGACGCCTGCTCCTTGAGAAGGAGAATGGGCTGACTGAGCCAGCCATCTGGAGAGAGAGCATGAGAGGCCTGAGTATTTTATTAATGCAGGCTCTGTGAGCTGACCAGGCTAATCCTCACTGCAGGAAAGTAGGAAAGACTCTGGGAGAGTCACAGGTGGGTGCTCTTAGGCTGCATCCTTCTTGGGGAGGCTACTGTCTGTGACTCACACTGAGTGAATTAAAGACTGGGCTGAGTCACTGGGAATGAGTTCTGATGAGCAGGCCTCTCTCTCAAAAATGGATGATCAGACACTGAGGTAGCTGACCCCAAGTCACCCCAAGCTGCCTCTGAGTGGTGGTAGCCTTCAGAGAGCTGTGATGGGTGAAATGGCGGTCTGCCCTCGGCCTCTGCCAAGGCTCCTGTGATGGGGTTGGCCTCAAAGTCAGGTCTGACTAAGTGCTGTGAGAGCCCCAGTCAGGCTCCTCCCTGTGGGCTGTCCTCTCCCCAGTGGCTGGTCTTTATGGCTCAGCTCATGACAATGGCTGTGGCTGACTCACAGAATGCTGCATGTGCTGCTGAAGGCCTGAGTCCCTGAGGCTGAGCAGGATCTGGTAGGGCCTCGTCCTTGGCAGTGTTCAGGATGTTCTTGACAAACAATGGTCAGGGGAGGCAGATATCTCCTCAAATGCTCATCTAATCTGAGTGTCCCAAATGAGGAGTCTCTCTCCTTACTCTGTGTGGCCTCTCTCTCTCTGGCATTGTGCTCTGTCTTATTTATCATATCCTTTAGTTATTCTCTGATGTTCGTGGGCCCTTCTCAGTCCTTTTCCCCCTTAGTTTTAGCCCAGGTGGCAGTGTGTCTACCCAGGGTAGCTGTTTTGGTGGTTATGTCCCCTCCCTCTGCTTTATTTTATAAATTTAGTTACTATAGGAAAATTGATCAAAATTGCTCTTTTAAATTGTTTTTACTGTTGAGTCTGGTCCTCAAAAATGAAAAGTGGCATGCCAGGCAATGCATTTGGCCTCACTCTCATTTGGTGCTCCCCACTAACCACGAGAGTGCTGGATACAGATGACTTGCTGAATCTTCTTTGTCTCTCACATCACCCACGTGGAGGGATCCTGTCTTGGGATCCCAGGCTGATCCCTATCATGGCTGTGTGAGCAATCCTCTGGATCAGATTAGCCACCATGGCCAATAATCACCCAAGTCTTGACTGGGCCCTTGCCCTTTCAGCTCTGATGAGTATACAGAGGCAGACACTGACACTGGCCTCTGTCTCCCACATTTGGCATAGCTATCCCATGTAACTATGTACCAACTCATCTGCCTGTCATCAGATGTGACTCATCCAACATGATCCACCTAACAGTAGGATGGAGTCTTGAAGAAACAGTGTGCCCCACAGATTTCAGATATAACATCTGCTATGTCAGGCCCTACTGTGCAACCCTGAGGCCATACCTCAGTACAATCATGATCTCCCGCCCGATTAGGTAGGAAGAAGATCGATGTAGCAGCAACAGTACCTGCCAGCCTTTGCAGTGTGGCACCGGCTGTGTCATCACACTGCACCCTAGCAATGAGGCATTTGAAGGCCCTCTCTCTAGTAGGCCCAAGACAGAAGCAGGGTATATTCTGCAAGATCCCAAATAGATGCTCACACATTTTAAAGACAAGGCTCTCTGTGACTGTGTATACATCTCCAGCTGTAGCTCTGTGGGCCCCACTGAATGGATGCTCCTGCTATCCAACAATCTCCACTCATATCAGATGTAGCTCACACAGCTAATCTACCTAAGCACTGAAAAATCCCATCAACCTCGACACCTCCGGAGGACTGGATGCAGCCTACATCTGTGCTCATATGAGTGCATATGATTGCCCCACCTCAATGGATTGTGATGTGGCATATCCTCATCCACAAAATCGTGTGACTTATCTAGCTCTCCCCCAAAGGAATATCATGCACAGTGGAATGGTGCCCTCTCTGTCAGCTGGAGGCTCATCTTTTCTTGCTCAGTGATGATACAAAGTGACTCTCACTGGGCTATCTCACTGAGAGTCCATGAGCAGCTACTGGACTGCTGGAATCTGAGCTCGGTCATGCACCATCTCTTGCCATTTGTCTACTCCCCAAGAAAATCTCAGCTGAGTCTGTGGACTCTGTGAAAAATTCCCTCGCCACTGGCACTGAAGGAATGCCCTCTGTTCCCTCCACCCTCATCACACAGTGAATATGCCATCACCTGGAAACCATTAACAGACCTGAAAAATATCCCAGACCCGAGCAATGGGATGCTACTGCCTTCCTGCAGTATCCTCTTCTCTTATGATCTAGAACATAAAAGAGAGGGAAAGTGGCTGTCTCCCTCATGACCAACTCTCCCAATAGCTCGTGTGTTGATTTTCCCACCCTGCTGCGAGGACAATCTCATCCCTAACTGCTCAGTTGTCAGCCTGGCAGACAGGTGCCCTCTTGAGGAAGTCTCTCCCCTAGTGTCTTGGTGTCATCCATTCTCTCTTTGGGTGTTTCCTTCCCCAGTTATTTCTTGGGGCAGCAAAATGACAAACAAGAGTAAGTGTGCGTGACTGGTAGCAGAGAGAGAGGTCGAGTGCGTGGGTCTTTACAAATGCGTAAGTATAGTATGCCTTGATCTAGGTGAATGCAAAGACTGAAACCGTGCATCACTGTCAAAGTGAGACCTCCCTAAAGTGAATAATTAACCACAGACACTGTGCAGCCATGCATGCTGACTCACCACCCCAGATCATCCACATGCTTCCTGGCTGCTTCTTTTTGCAGGCCCTTGCCCTCCCTCCGGATACACAGCCTTTCATGCTTCATCTGTCTTTATCCTGACCACGTGATTGACTGAAACTCAATCTTCCCATGTGCTCTCAGCCAACGTCTTGGCTGCTCTCTCTGAATGCAGTCCCTCCGTGCCTGCAAATATCAACCAGCAGGACTCCATACACTCAATGCTGGGCTCCACATCCTGGATGTGATGGAGCTAGAGATGTACCTCTACATGTGACTCCCCCAATCAGTATGTAGTCCTCTACCTGCTTGTCACTGTCTTGGTAGCTGGTGGACCATCACTCCTGACCATCTTCAGGTGAAGTGATCTCCTGCTGTGTTAGTAGTCATGCCACCCTTGCTGGCTGTTGCATACTTTGTTTGCTGCCTAGGTGGAAAGTCTTCAGGCCCATAAGAGGAAGCCTCACAATTTGGCACTTGTTAACCTCCTTAATGAAACAAACCTTTGAGGTGTGTTGTTCCCCTCCCAAAGTGAGTCTGACAGATGCTAAGACAACCTCAGGTCCCTTATAAAGTAGGTTGTACAGAACAGCCCAGCTCCCTCAGCGGATCATGGGTCTACTGGGCAATTTGCCCCTCAGACATGATCCCAGCCAGGCCACTGGAAGTAGGTGATAAGCTGAACCCCATTCCCCTTAATCACAGGTACACTCTTCCATTTTTGGAATCACCTTCATTGCAGGGTCTGCCATCTCTTTTCTTCCCTCCTTTGTTTCCAACTCAGATCTATGTCTAACCTGAAAGTGGGTATTTTTCCACAGCTGGGTCTCTGTCTGCAGCAAGTCATGGGGTCTAGTTGGTGACTCATTCTCTCTCTCCAATGGGAAGAATTTATTGCTGCTCTGTTTTAATATTTTTTGTGGAGAGTGTTGATGCTCTTACAACGTGCTCAGTTGTACCTTGAGATCAGATATTCCTAATCTGAGGCCAGGTGAGCACAACTTGGCCTGACACTCTCATCAAATGCAATGTACATCTGCAAAGGAATGGCCTCATCCGGCATGGCCCTCCCCTTTCCAGCTTGGAAGTGCATCAGAGCGTTCTGATGCCTCAAATGCATTATTATCAAATACTACAGCCTCTGGTATCATTTGAAGGTGGATACATCTCTGACACCCTCATACCCAGCCATATTCTCTGCCTGCAGGAAGACTCGGACCACAGACTCAGTCATCCTCAATGGATGAACTTCCAGGGTAGACTCCCTTCTCACTCTGTCCTCAGCAGACCACGGTGAGGTCCCTCAGTGGATGGTCTGTGTCTACCTGGTCATCCTGGGACTCTCTGAGTCTTCTGTATAATCTATCAGTGAGTAACCATTTTGATAGTTCCTACGTGCTGGTCAGCTGGAAAGAGGTATCAACTTCTCCACCAGAAGCACTGGAAAAGCTTGGATGACTGCATCAGAATGTTGGTAGAATGGGTCCACATCACTGCAGCCACAGCAAGCATGAGTGCATATTCCCTGCATTAAATTTGAGATGCCTTCCTCCCGGCTGGACTCATTCAAAATCTAGGCAGGAAGGGCATCCACTGAACTCACTATGCATTTTCTTAGAAATGCCCATTAACAACAGACAGATAAACTCCTGTTGCGTCACTCACCTTACACAAATATGCCTTTCATAAAAGTAGGCATGGTGGACGTGTGGGTGTATTTGATACATGTATCTTGAGTGGCATCCATAGCAGCTAAATGGTGGGATGGCAGGATACTGTAACTGGAAACCTTGGGTTTCTGCTTGTCCTGACCTCTTTGTGATGGATCTGCCCATTGCCTCATTTTTCAACGGATCTGTCACAGTTGGGGAGAGGATATCCCCAAATCTCATGTCTGTGTCTTTGTCGGCTCTCTCCCAGCCCTCTGTGTCTCTGCATTGCTCCTCCCTAATACAAGTCTGCTCATAGGAACACAGTCCTCCCATCTCGGCGGTGTTAACCACGCTCAGTATCTGTGCTGCCTCCTGTGTCTGCAGGCTTCTCCCCGAATAACACGACAACTTAGCTCTGGGACAGGGCAGGGTCTGTGTCTGATGCCTGTGACCATCCTAGTTTAGGAGGATATCTCTCATTTCAACAAACTCAACCCGGAGAGACTATCTGCAGGAGGCATTTCACCGGATGTTTATCACAGAGAAGGACAGAGATCTGGAAGCTACACTTTCAAACTTGGGGACAGAAGAAGATAAATGCACCAAGTGATATAGAATAGAATGCTCAAAAACAGTAGTCTGGCCAGACCATATAATATCATAGAAAGAGAATACAGCAATGAAAATTATCAGAAAACAAAGAGAGGAAATCATACAGTGTTTAATAATACACAGAGATATGACTGAGAATAAATAATAATCTTTCTCAGAAGTGAGAAAGCATCTCTGAAGACTCTGGGAACTGGCTTCTCTATGACATCAATTCTGCTGGGCACATCATTTTCAAACGCTACTGGAACGGACTGAAGGTAGAGTTGGTCGCCACCCAAATGGTGGAAATCGGCAGCACTCCTCTCCTCAACGTGGGACAAATCTGAGCCATACAGAATGGTGACGCAAATCGCAGGCTTTTCCCCAGGTGGTCGTTAGCTCCAGACAACACGCGAGAGGCCCGGATGAAGTGGCGGATGCGCCAGGCTGCGCGAAACCTCTGGGCAGCGTTGACCTGCGCTCAAATTCTCGCTAAGTATTCACTACAGGGCTGATACAGAGCTCACTCCACAATGGTGCGTCCCTCTCCCTGGTGGTTAGCGTCTTGCCATTCATTCCGCAGCAAACTGACAATAAGCGACTCACTACGAATGCGGAAAACCAACCTTGCCTGGCGGAGATACTGAAGTCCACGGAATAAAGGCGAGATCGGCGGGAATTTTCGTCACACTCAGCGTGCAGACAGGGCTAAATGGCGGGTATGAAGACAAATCATCTCACTCAGACATCATCAACTCCAGGGAATTGCTCCCGTGGAGGCTCTCTATCGCCTGCCGTTTGACTCTCTCTCCGAATACTGACTCTGTCAGCGTAGCCTCGCCCATTTTACAACACTTAGCTCATTTGTGGTAGCCTACCGAAGTGTTCGTGATTTACTCCCTACATGGTCTTTGCCCCCCTTGGTTGCTTAATTTACAACTTACGTATCCTGAGGTACTTTCATGCGCAGAACAGATTCTTATTACACCACTCTTGCTTTATTTATAATTACAATTACCTGGGCGAGTGATTAAATTAAATATTTTAAATTAATAACATGGTGGAATATACACAATATCTTGTAGTGGACAACCAGTGAGGTATTTTGAATCTTCACTTTCTCCATTTTTTATTTTTAGGAAGCATGTTTCAGCAAATTCGCTGATGCTTTTAGCACAGACAAATCCTAATAAAGTAGCTACATTAATTGGAGTGACTCTCGTGAAAATTTGGACACAAATGGTCTTTCTTTTACCTTCTGTAAGATATCCTCATTGTTTGCGGTTTCTTTTGCCGCGTGATAGACATGTGATCTTAGCTTGGGAACATCTTCCGATGAACAACAATTATTATCTCTAGCAGACTCATCTTCTCTTTGCCTTCTGGTCAGGCTCCCATGGTTTTCCAGTCTCAGCCGGTGGAAGGAACGTTTCAGTAGCATACCTGGATTCTGGACGGAATTATTACCTTGGTGGGTGTCACTAGCACAGGCACAGAAAACTTACAATTTTAGCCTTCATTAACAATTCTGGCACCATGCCAGAATATATGCATAGCACTTAACCCTTAAGTACTTAAATCTGCTATTGCTTTGTAATATACAAATCAATTCCTTGACAATCTTTGGAAAATTAATTTTTACATGAAACAAAACAAAAATTATCATCTTATAACAATTTTTAGCAGGGAAGCAGAGAGGCTGAAAAACCAAACTACCTTAATAACATGAGATCATATAGAAAATCTCATACAAGCATGGGAAACACATCAAAGTACACAGATGCAGTCCTAATTAAAATAATTACACTAAATAGACTGCATCTTACAAATCCATGCAAGATCTTGCCTTTATTTTTGCCTTCACTCATTCTAGGTAGTAAATACAATGAATTGAATTATACTTACAGTTATTTGAAATTAATATTTGTCTTCTCAACTTGTATTTGGATGCATCTGATAAAATACACTAATAGTCTAGCAGATAGTCTATCTTACTTTCACTATCTCTACCCAGTCTCACTGGCCTGTACTATAATTCTTGATATATTATTGATTTGGTGTAGAGTTATTATTGCTGGACAATTAAATAAAATTAAATTGCTTCTCTATTAGTATACCATCATTAGTTAGACTAGAAAACTAAATATTTAGTCAGCAAGTTAAACTAAATACAAACTCCCATAACTACCTTCTTTGAAACATGTCATAACTCTTAACAGTTTCTTGATCCTCCATGCAATAGCTCGGTAAACCCTGAATCTTGTATTCGCCAGTTAGCTAACACATCGCACTCATGTGAAGTGTCCAGAGAATAATTGTGCATTTGAATCCGTTGTAGTAAGTGCCAATAATAATTGTGTAAAATATTTCGTTTGACGATCTATAAATAGACTTCCTCAATATTCTAAAATAAACAATATTTTAACCCAAATCAATAATACAAAATAGCATCCTGTAACTTGTGAAATATGATCATGTATAAAATAAGACTTATGAAAAAATATCCTGCAGACACATAAGTGAAATGATTCTTTTCACTAAACATCATCTTATTGAATCTCAACACTTGAAACATTTTAAAACAGTATTTTAAGATTACAATTTGGAAATTATATCTGTAATCAAATATCTAGAAATTTTTTCTAACTCGTGAATTTATATACACTTAACCATACAATTTAAATTTAAAAAATTACAAATGAAATTATATAAATAGATTTTAATATAATTTCATAAATATATAATAATAAAAATCTCTTGAAATAAACTGTTTCCAACCTTTAGAAATTAAAATAATTTAGGACAACATTTTTTGGATCTCTCCACATAAACATTTACTACTATAGTAACCATTAAAATAATCTATACTCCGATACATTTCAACATATGATATTAAACCTGTGCTCTAGTAATTAATTCATACATCTCATTAAATATTCAAATAACCTTCAGTATTGACAGTCTTTTCTAATGATTACTCCAGATCAAAGTCATTTTTCGCAATTCTAAAGATAACTTCACGTGACAAATTCCAATCAATAATTTTATAAATGATTTATTAAATAAATGAAACTATTTCTTACATATATTTTTAATTTTAGTTTATCCATATATATAAATCAAATTTATTTTATTTTATATAGAGGAATCAAATCATATTTTAAAATATATATTAATCAAATATTTGACCTCTTATTTTAATTATATTTGCACTAAATCACATTAAACATACCATTCTTTATATATTTATTTAAGTGTAGATAAATACAACCATTTTATTTTCCTTTCTCTCGCCTACTCATTTGACGAAACCAAATATTTAACAAAATATTATAATATTTTATAGATTAGAATTTCTGGAATCGAATG
The DNA here is from genome assembly GCA_034641835.2 of Pinus albicaulis. Classification (NCBI taxonomy): domain Eukaryota; kingdom Viridiplantae; phylum Streptophyta; class Pinopsida; order Pinales; family Pinaceae; genus Pinus; species Pinus albicaulis. The sequence continues at coordinate 681,605,055 of CM076579.1, forward strand.
TACATGTAATATGATTGAAACTAGATATTTTAGGTGAACACTTAACATCTTGGAACAAAGAAGCTAATGAATGAAAGTCACGATGAAGACATAATATCAAAATAATTAGCTTTAAAGATAATGAATAGTAAAATTGAAGAATTTACATATGAGAAAATTTAAAAAAATTATCAATTAATTAAAAAACAATTATTAAACAATTCAATAAATTAGAACTATAATCATTTGAATTAGCCTTTAAAATGGAAAAATTGTATTAAATTTTGTTTCAATATAAATTATTTTTGTTAATATTAAACAATTCAAAGTAGTTAACAATTATAGAAGAAGAAGAAGTTATAATATTTTATTTTAGTGGCTAAAATGATTAAATCGCATGGATTTTGAAAATAAAGAAATACATATTAATTCCGAATTTAATTTATATTAATTTAAAAACAAAAGAGGTAAATTCAAAAAATGATTGAATTGAATAATTGAAAACTAAATTGAGAAAAGGTATGATGAATTAAAACAAACAGAGACTAGAGGATGATAAAATTTTCAATTTTTTAAAATCGATATCAGAAATTTTAGATAAATAGAAAATTCCACGAATAATATAGAGATATCAAAAATGGAAAGGAGTGGAGAAATTGAAAAACCAGAATAGAAAGGCAGGAAGAGGAGGAAGGATATTGGCATGGGTTAGAATTGGATTGAAGTGGAGGCTTGGGGAAAGGAAGTGGACGAGTGGGTTTGAGATTAGCTCAATTGATACCATCATCATTTCCAAGTTATGCCGGATGCTTTTAACCAGAACCTTCTAGGGCTGTTTCAAACTGGAATGAAGAGGGAGTTAAAGTAGCGATTCTGGTTGTCGGAAACAAACAGGGTGTTTGGAAGGGCCAGAGATGGTTCGCTGACTGACAGATTTTCAAACAGGTTATGGAGATTTTTACAATATTCGTATGATTCAATTAATACAAACCAATTAACAATTTTTTTGAATAGTTGCCAGTTTGATACCTAAATTACAATTTAATATATACTTCTTTTTATTTTAAAATCAGTAATCCAATTCAATTAAAGATATTATAATGTGCTGTTTCTCTACTTTGCTACTAATCCTTTCTTTACTATTTGTAGTAATTTTGAATCTTTATTAATAACAAATCATTTATATTGAAATAAACTTGTTTATAATTATTCAGATAAATTATAATTTCAAATTATTCGATTAATTTTAATAATTATATGATTTATTTTTAATTCTTTCAATTCTTTCCTAATGATTAGTTTTGAATTTTAACCTTTCTTGAATTTTAACGACTATAATTTCTTTTATTGTCTACATCTTGTCTTCATTTGATGGTGATCCAGCTGAAGAAGTCTAAACTGTTGTATTATCTTTCATATAATTGTAACATTTTTCTGAATTATTGAAGATAACGAACTGACTGTACAAAATGATTAATAATCAATGATAGTGCTATGGATCCTTTGACCTACAATAAATCATGTGCGTATTAAAGCATTTAATATTATGATTAACAAAGGACAGAAATTTGTCTGAACTATTAAAATTAGCGAATTAGAACCATTGAAAACTTTAATAACAGTCTTTGATCTACTTGGTACCCAGACTAGTGGAGATGGATTCAGCACCAATAAACCTCTGTTTAAAATATTAAGTTTGATAATTCTGAAAATTGATTTACAAAGAATATAGATTTTCTTAAAATCTTAACATAGAATTTTCATGATTTTCAAACAAAAAACACCGTAAATTTTCTTAAAATCTTGAGAATTTCCATGATTTTCAAGCCAAAAAAGCACAATGTCTGAAATGAAAAATAAATTGACTGATACTGCATATACTCAGAACAAAATGATATTAAACATTTTATTAGATACTTGAATTGAAAATTAATTTGAAATAAAAAAATTAGAGTATTTGATTTTAGTAAATCCAATATATACGAATTTTCTGAGGCTTTCTCATTCAAGAATTGAAAAATAAAACAGTCTTAATTCAAAATCTTTCAAAATTTGGACGTTGAATCAATGAGAAAAGATTAGATAGATTCAGCACTATCAAAAACCTTTAGAACACTCAAAATATTAATTGATTATAACGTGGATTTACAAAAATCCCTGTTAAATTTTTAAAATCTTACCAAACTTTCCATAATTACGTCAATGTCCCTGGTACGTAAACCCAGCTCCCATTACTAAACTCTCTATTTTCCCTGCTTAACTTTGGTTTGTGAACATCTCTGTTTTCCCAAGCCCAACTCTCTCATTTTCCGCTCTAGAAAAGACATTTGAAACTACAGTCCCCATTTTATTGCTGTAGAAGCCTAAACCATTCAAATTCCACAACTCATACCTCCATGCGGCCTTCACATTTGTCCCTCTCACTTTCGTTTCAGCTCCCGCACTCAGATGTACTATTACACTGTAGACAACAAATCTGTGCAGGTTACTGCCTGTTCTTTGAAGTTGGGAATATGCAGTTGGTGAGACATCAGAACCTAATTTGAATTCCTTAGGTTATATTGAGAAGAGCTGGCTAAGATGCCTTGATCTTGTCATTTTTCAGCACTGCAGTTTTCATAAATAAATATCTAAAGCAGGCAACGCTTCTATGCCTACCTGTTTGTATGGGTATAGGTAGGGAAATTAGACCTATAGCTGTTTAGAAGTTTCTTTAAAAGAAAATGTTAACAGTTTTAACTAATTATTTTTAGTTTTAGAAAATTATTAATTTCAAAACTTTAATACATTTTGAATGCTTTAGAATTTTTGATAATTACTGAATATTTTTATCATGATTCGACACTATTATTAAAATTTCTTAAAAAATTGACTCATAACAGTGTTCACCATTCAGTTAGTTCACCTCATCTCATTAAAACAACTCCAAAAAACTGCTATTACAGTGATCCAAGCATAAAGTGGAGATGATAATGCTGAAAACGGATTGGAGGTGATACTTTAAGTAAAGAGAAGTACACTCCTTCACAACGGATGAAATGGAAGGTAGTCCATTGCATATACTTCGGACGTTTGTGACTTTCTGGCGCTTGGCTGGAGAGCACCTTGCTTTAAAATGGACCAAATTTTCCATCGCTATTTTAAGCTTTTGAAACTGAATTTGGTATTCTAATTGTTTGAAGTGTCTGAAGTAAATGTCTGATAAAACATTGGCTATACTGATTCACGAACAAATTCTTAATACTACTAAATGGAAATTATAATTTTCAAAGACCATGTACAAACACCAAAGAGCATATTCTGCCATATTGTCCAACAAAGAGTCATATGTTTTATGACCACTTCATATGGATATTGAAAGTCTACAACATCCCTCAATGATTCCTTTACCAAGTCCATCTACCATGAATTTAAGTAGATGGGTAGCTCTTTCGTTGGGCAGGTCCATATCATAGGTTAGCGTTTTGAAGGTTCAAACAGCCCGAAAATATAAACCATAAAATTTTGACAATACTATTGCACATAACATCATCTGTAAATTTTAGTCGCAATTTTATTTTAATTCAACGAAAGCTAATACTCTGGCTCTATGGTTGTGGTTTTCCTTTCAGAAGCATAGTTTGCAACACTGCATTTGTGATGAGTCAGAACTTTCGAATGGATAAACACAGACTACCCATACATGTGATTTTGTCTGGGGTTCAAAGATGAAGTGGTTATTGTATTAAATTTGTAAAAGATAGATTTTATGGTTTCATTTAGGAAATAATAGGTTTCTATTTGTCATTAGTTTTATAATTTGTGTGATTAATTTTGTATGTATCATAATATTTTAAAAAATAATATTTTTTTCTACTATTACAGGTAGTTCAATAGAAAAATTATGTTTTATATAAATAAAAATGTTTTTTTAAATGAAGTTGTTCTCTATTTTTGAATTTTTTTGCTAGGGAAAAATCATAACTTTCTCGTACTTATAGTTGAAAATTACATGTTATAGATGTTATATAGCATATGTAGCTTATCATAGCTGCAAAGGATTCATTAAGAAAATAAATATAGACAGTGTTAGATTAAATATACAATATTGTGTAAATATGCACTAAGTCCAGGTATGTATCCAAATAGATAAAATATTATATATATATGTCCCAAAAAAACGAAAATATGATAAAACATGGTAATAACTCATAGATTAAAAGATGTACAACTGTAAACAAAAATATGAGTAACTATTCCAAATATGAATATATTGTGTAAATATAGGTAACTAAAGATTGTACAAATGTAAATAGATAATGTATATGTCCCAAAAAAACCAAAAATAGATAGAACATAGTAATAACTCAGAAATTGGAAGACCACCATGACCCATGACAGATGCTCTTCATATGGCACTGTGAAAAACTAGTAAATTGATATACATTTTTACAATCATGTATCTCTTATTAGTCCTTTAGTAAGTGGAAAACCTCTCTGAAGTGAATACAATTTTGATTTCTTTCACTTATATGTATTGACAGAGATGTATTCAAAAAGAATGGGATTTCAGTTGATAAACCTCTTCCAAATATATTTACCGCCAATGTGTGTGACACAGTGCTGCTGAAGGATGAAACCTTGATTATGACCTTTAAGAATTGAAACATCTAAGACTATTCATGATCTTTGGTGAGTGTAATGATGAGTAAATTTGAAAAATTATGATATTTTTGCATGTTATTTGTATACGCGAAACCAATCTTGACCTTGTGAAGACGTTGTTCTCTTGGCTACATGATGACCCCCCATGCAACAAAGAAAGAATATTTATGCTTTGATCCATCAAAATATGCCTAGGGAAAAAGTACATCTTCTGGATTCAAGAATAAAAGTCACGGGAGGAGGAATGAATAGGATCATTTAGAATCATGTAGGTATAAGGTGGTGATGTGTGTGGGTATGACCAATTTGGGTGGAGATATTGGAGAGAATATAACAGTTCATACGAATCCAATCCCCAACATATGAGGATAAACAGATTAGATTCAGGGAGTTTGTGCGGATGAGAGGAAGGCTGCAATATTCCCAAACTTGAGACATAGATTGACCGAGTCCGGAAGAAGCTGAGATTGAGGGCAAGCAACTACTTATGGGTGTGAGGATAGGTTGTGAGGGAAGTGTGAGACATGGTGACATCATCTGAGCAACCCCTTTATAGAGGAAGAGCACGTGAAGGACCAATGAATGAATTCTTTTGTCGGTAGACGGTAATGGGGGATCTTGTTCAAAAATATGCCATAAGCTGTTGGCCTTTAGTAGGGAACTGAATTCAGGATCTGTATGGCGAAGTCCAGGTGGTCGTAGAGGTCATAAATAAGTGAATTAATAAAATATGAGGAGAGAGAGAGAGAGAGAGAGAGAGAGAAAATATTTGAGATCCTTGTATAGTCTATCATGCTTTGTAAATAATTGACATGGACTACTTGATGCCAGACCATGAATGTATACATTCCTCTTCCCAATGTTTGTAGATAATATGTCATGGTAGTTTTTATTAAGTGACAACACTGGTTGAATTAATTAGGACAATCAAAATGAAATCTAATTATGAAACACATTGTGTGAGGAAGATAAAACAGAGGAGATAAGAGTGAGAATTGCCACTGCGGACAAAACCACGGCCAGGTAGCAAAAACTTTGTCTGAACCAACATATAAGCCAGGGGCATTTCTTATTGATGAGATTTATTATAGCCCTCGAATGGTTGAAATATTTTATTCTATTCAGATTCTATACTCCTAATCTACCTAATCGTCTATAAATGGATGATATGTTTTTGGATAGTAGCCTTTATCTGATAGACTATCATAAGTGAGAATATTCAGCTTTGGGCACATAGCCAACATATGGAGAAAGACAAATACTTGCCTTATTTACCCCTACTTCTTGAAGTAGTAGAAATATATTCTCATATGGCACAAGGAAATGTAATATATGATCCATTCAAAGAAATTTGCTTTCTTCTTTTGAATCCCAAGATAGTATCTGACCAGATCAGAAGTTAAAGACATCGAGTATCTGAAATTTCTCCAAACGTTAAAAGGCAGGCGATCGGCCGTGAGAGCCATCACTGACAATAATCTCTGTCATTCTTATAAATTAACGAGAAATCTACTAAATCACTTAGTCTGTAGTTGGATGAAGTTTAGATGAAACCATGCTGTTTTAGACCCACTATAAGACCTCAGCAGTGTGTTGAAATCATGAGAAGAAGTGGATATCATAAGGAGTAAAACTGGAGATAATGTTGTTGATTTGAGGTATTTTATGTCATACACATAGCTTGCATAAAATTTGACAGATTATTCATGATTATCTGATAGTTTATTAAAATAAAAATCATCGACAAAGAACGGATGAGTAAGGATGCGATTATCTGTAATTTTGATGCCTTTCAACTAACAGATATTTCCTTGGCAGAATTCTCTATAATTAGCCCGATGATGAGTAGGAATAATAGAGAGGAAGAGGACATCCCTATCGAGCATGCTAGTTAGCATGGAAAAATGATGGCCCTTTGTTACTGAGATGTTGAAGGAGCTCGATGTTATACAGCACAATCCCAGGTAATGTTTGGGTCAGGGATGATATTTTCTTCTTGAGAGAGTTTGTAATATCCCTCGTGTAATCCACCGTAAAAACCCTCATAAAATGAGGGTTATTAAATAATTAAATATTATTTATTATTATATTGATATTACATTAATAATATTCTGGTAATTGTTGATTATAAGAGTATTGGAAGAATTATTTCTTAATTATTTTATTTATAAGAATTTATATTCTTCTATGGAAATAAATTATATTTCCAAGTTGGTATATTTATGAGTTATAGGAATAATGATTAATAGATTTGGAAAAAACATGGATAAGTGAAATTTTGCTCATAAGGAAAAAACAAATCTAGCTTTAAAAATAAAAGAATGAGAGATTTATGGATTGCTTTTGTGATTTAGGGAAAATTAGATCTATGGATGCTTTATAAAATGCTTTTATGATTTAGAAAAGCTGGAATGCTTTTATGATTTAGAAAAAACTGTAATGCTTTTATGATTTATAAAAGCTATTCCATTTTATTAATTCTTTGATTATAAGCCTATGAGAGAAGTAGAGGAGGGAAATGGGAGAACACATGGAGAATTGAGCCAAGGAAAAGGAAGAGAGTATTCCAAGCATGCATCAAGAAATAAGTAACCATATTCTTTGAAAATATTTTTTTTTGCATATGGGCCATGACTATATAATGATTGAATTTAATTGCAATAAAAAGTTCGTGTCATAAAGAATTAAGATTAATTCTTGAGTAAACCTCTATACAATTTTGTTCATAGAGGAATAAGTGTCTTATTCATTGAATCATGAGAATAATTCATGTGTTGTGAATTGATAAAATATTTTCATGGCTAAATAATTATGTGAATTGCATGAGTTATTAGAAAATACGGTCTACGTATGACTTTGTATCTCAAAAACCGAAACATATAGGAAGAAAGTGAAAGAGTTTTTTGTAAAAGAGGATGTTATGACCAAAAGCCTCTTTTAGATTTTAAAAATTAGTTTCCCATGTCTCGAAAACTGTATCTTAAATGGATGTAAAATAACAGGGAATTAATTATTATTTAAATCTGGAAAAATGAGCTCCAAAGATTCATTTGAATCTTCCAAACCGTAACACCTGTCTAAACAATAAGAGAGGTTATTTCTAATTAACCCATTAGAAACATAAACCTCTTTGGGTTTTACAAAAAAATATTTGATTTGGTTGGAAACCATGTCTGAATTTGATGACAAAACAGGAAATTATTTAATATTTAAATCTCGAACAATGGGCATCAAAGATTCATTCGAATATTAACAACCATGAAACCCTTGACACAACTGAGAGAGGTTATTTTTATTATGTCTGTTCCAAACAAAAACCTCTTTTTGTTTTATGAAATTATTTTCTATATGTTCAAAATACACATCCAAATTGGATGACTAAAATAGGAAAAACAGAGTGAAACAAAGTGCTTCCATTTTTTTTTTCAATGAGATAAGAATAATTGTTTATGTACATATATAAATGATAAGTATGTTGATGATTCTTGACAAGAAATTAATTTATATAATTACCAAGTATGTTATAATAATGCATATGTATTAAAAGATAAAGAGAAATATTGGACTTTTGAAAAGAGTATGTGGTTAGGGGCACATGAATAATTATGTAGTATATTTGATCTACTAGAAATTATTATATGATTTTACATGTGTGAGGAGCTTGAGTCATGTAAAATATATATAAATAAATTATGTGAGGGGTAGCTCACATAAAACCTTTGTGTAAAGGACAATTGGTTGTGTTATTTGAGAAGGATTTGTTATTCATGTTATTTCTGCAGGAAATATTACAAAGGTCTCTAATATGTGAAATGATAAGAAAATATTATCTATTTCATGCACAATAGCTATTGAGTTATCTATCTTCTGGAAAAATAATAATTAAGGTGTTAAATTCCTTGGAAAATAAATATATATAATCGTATGCAAGGAAGCAATTATTGCGTTAGAACTCTTCAAAACGAATAGAACAGAAAAATATATCCTCGTGTTTATTATTGGATTAGATTGTTAGAGCGGAAAAATAGTAATCAAGTGCTTTATTATGTAAGATTATTTAGAGAAACATATATAATCTTGGATGCATGGAAAAAATATAGTTTTGGGATTAGATCTTTTGGACAAGAGGGAAATTTCCCTTTGAATGCATGGAAGAATAAGTGGCATGCGTTTGACCCCTGGGAAAAGAAGCGTGTTTATTTTTCCATGAAATATGTCTTTAGTTTCTTTTGGAAAGAAATATATGTTTTACATGAAAGAATAAAAAGTCTATGCTATTACATGAACAAAATTATAACTAGTATGTTAACTTAGTTTGAAATAAAGCTTGCATTGTTATAAGTATAGCCAATGTGAATAGCTCTTGTGTGGAAAAGATGTCTTTAGAAAAAAACATGCATTCATATGCATAAGTATATAATCTATTGTGTTAATCCCTTTGGAAAAGAGAATGTACGAGTAGACAAAAAGGAAATTGCTTGTTGGGATAGTTATCTTGAAAGCTTGTTATGCATTTTCATGCACAATATTATTATATAGTATGTTATCTTTCCTTTGGAAATAATATAAAACTGCATGCGAGATTTTGTTAACGGTTGCTAGAAAGATGATGTTTGATAGTGATTTATTTGTTACTAATGCATGTGAAATGATGCTAAAGAAGGCATTTCATGTCAACTTGGTTATGTTTTATACATGCATACAAATATTTGTTGAAGTATCACAAATAGAGATTGATTATTGGTTTATTAATATTTTATCTAATCTTGATATCAAGTGTGCTGATGACAACAATGGCACGAAAGAAGGATGACCTGAGAAATTGATTTTTCAAGTTTAACATTGTGGAAGATAAAGAGTTGTTAGTCCATGCAGGTTTACTAGTTCCAATTGCATGATGACCCATTCAAGGAAAAAATCTGACTACAAAGACAAAGATTGAGGATTTGTGGGTAAATGGTATCATGATGATTGTAATAGCTTATAGCTAGTTATGTTTCGTTTAAGATTATTTTTCTATGTAATTTTTATGACAATGGTCAAGGGATAGACTCCCTTATAACCATTGAGTGAGAGGTGACAACCCTCATGAGTGTTTAATAATAAAATTAGACGTTTGCTGGTTTTCACCCTACGGGGTTTCCAGGGTATATCGGTGTCTATTTATGTGATTGTTCATTGTGTAATTTTCATGATGTTAATCTATTTCATGATGTGATGTTTATATTATCAATTAGGCGATGTACTAATTGAATTAAAATGATCATGGGATCGATACATAGTTATAACAGGAAATTTAAGTTAATATGCTACAACAAGGACAATTAATGGTTGTGTAACTCACTATGATTTTTACTAAATGTTTCTCTAAGTGATGATAATGGGTATTTAAATAGTTAATGCGGAAATATAAAAGGTAATTTATAAGGTTACACATTCGTATATTTTGAAAAAAATTCCTAACTCCATGCATTTTCTTGCGAGGTTATCGGGGTATGTTACAGAGGGAAGGTGTGAAAAAAATATATTAATAATTTATGGTGTTCAAAAATTTGATATTAGGTGTCATTTCAAAATATTATTGATAATGAAAAATATTGAATAATAATAAGGTTAGTAAATAACAATGATTTAAATAAATATATTAATAAGATGTGGCATTATTAAAATATTTGATGTTAAGTGTTATTTCAAAATATTATGAATCATATAAATAATATTTAATAATAGAATTATTTGATCAAGTAATAAACCATAAATTGGTATTCAAATTTTTTACTTATTTTGGAAAAGAACAATATTATTTGACTAAAACTTTATGGTCAATCATTATTTTATTTCAGAAATGAACAATGTTTCATAAGGTTCAAAATATCAATTTTAAAATTTACACTCCCCCATGCCTCGAGACCTCATTTAGCTTCCATACATTCAAGGCACCACAAATAATAAATTTAAAATCTTATCTTCAAGGAATATCAAAATATTCTTTAAAATATATACAAATATTAAACAATCACACTATTCTATGAAGGAGAGGTCTAACCCTATGGAGGGATCACAAGTTTACCAAATTCTTGGCTATGAGATAATATTTTGATTAAATTGGGCACATAGTTAAAGCCTATCTCAAAATCATATCATTGACATCATACATAATTACATATCCAAATCTGATATAGTTGAGCATGCTTTGGAATTAAATCATGTTATTTTTTTTTACACAACTAAAATATTAGCCTTAAATGTTATTACAATGTATTTTTTGGAAAACTCTTAAAGTTGGAAAGCATCAGGATAACATTAATCATGAAGGTACTTATAAACTGTACCATTTTTAAAATCTTGTTAATTCCTTTCCTCCCTCACTTTTATTTTTTATTATTTCATTATTCTTGATACTGTTGAGTAGGTCTAATGGTTAAGAGAATGTGTTTCCTCATAAGAGGTCATAAATTCAAATCCAAAAGTGGTAGAGTGTGTATGCCTTCGTATGCTTTAGACATGAAAAATTATTATACATCGATTTAGTGTCTCGCATAGTGATGACTTTAAAATTGGATTATTATTATTATAATAACAAAATTATCTTTTATTTCTTCTTTTAATATCTTCTTCTTAACAATAACTTTTAACATTAATGCTTTTTTATTTATTTGGATTTTCTTCACCATAGGTAAAAGATATATTGATATACTCTAAAATAGATATATTTGAAGATTATGAACACAATTTATACCCATGAAACTCTTCGACTAAGAGATTCACATTTCCATCATATAAGTGAAATTTTATTAATTTATTTATTAGCAACATACACACATTTAGAATATTAAATTATAGTATTTTCTATAATATATATTAAATGTGAGAAAAAATATTATATGATGATTTTATATTTAATGATATTTTTGATGATTTTGTGTTATTGGGTGACTACGCAAGGTCACCATAATTTTTTTTTTTTAATTCTATTATATTTGAAAAATAAGAGATATAAGGAAGTCATAAACTTTATACAACTTTTTCAGCATTTCTGTGTCACACACCATAATTGTTGAAGGTTTTTTTCTCTTTTCCCCTTTCTTCTATGTACACAAACCTACCTTATAGAGTTATTAGTTATAATTGTGGATAAATTCAAATTCTCATTTTCTTGATAAACTCCATTGTTAGCGGCTCCACAGAGCATGAGATCTCCCTTTCAATATCTGAATGGTTAGACTTGTGGAATTGTTTATGTACACTAATTAGAGACACAATTAATATTGATACTTCTTCATTATCCTTGGTTAAGGGATCCTCGTCAATAGAAGGATGGCGTGAATCCTCAAGGAAGTGCATTTGATCATGAGAATTTGAGGTGTTTGTAGTTTTCTTCTTATGTTGAGAGAAATTATTCTTATGGTTTGTCACATTATTTCTGGAAGAAGATTCCTTCTTCTCTCTCCAACATTTGATGGGTTTTCGTGTCTCTAAGGCACTAGAAAGCCCTTTTGAGATAAGGTATTCATTCTAGAGATGCCTTGGTTTCTCAAAAAATCTGCATCTAAACGAAATGTTTTCATAGTCCAGTAGTTGAATATACTCCTTACCATCCTATTTAAGATTGATTTGATATGGAAGTCCCTAACTTAAGTGCAATTCCCCACAAATGTGGATAAATTAAATGAACTCCTTTTCCAACCTTTTATTTTCAATTCTATGAAACATCCTAATGTGTTTATAATAGCTTCTAGGAAGTCTGGTCGAATCCAATGGAGGGGTAATTTGAGAAGACAAACACACATCGAAGTATCCAATGACTTCATGGAAAGGGGGGTTGAACTCCAAAAACCAAGGTTGAATCGAAAAGCCTAAATGACTCCAGAACCAGTGTCCTTGGTGGAAAACCATATGCCAATATTTGATGTCATTTAATATGACCATGAAATAACCTTTGGAGTAGAATAGTAGATCCAAGCTCTAGGTCCAGTTTTGATGAACCCAAGCCCCAAGGGCATAATTTAATGGACAAAAACCGTTCAATCAAAAAATAACCGCATTTCATTGATAATATAAAACCTTGATCTTAGTGAATACCTCATTAATTTGAAATGATGGGGTAATGGAAGAATTCTCCACCACAAAATATTGACTTAAAAAAGCCTTCAAGGGTTTAGACCTAGAACCAAGATTAAGGGAAAATTTAAAGTACAATGGTATTGATGTGAAGGACGTGCCCTTTCCTTTGACACCTCCACTCAACCCTACAATAATGGAACTATTGGAATCCTTCTTAATGATATACTCTTTGATTTCCTTTGAAATGATTAATTTCTTCCCCTTGAAAGTGAGTCACATGACACCTAGTGGGACTTCTATCCTGGTGTGAATACTAGCTGCAAGAGAGGAATTACCATCTCTCTCCTAAAAAATGAAGTAGATGGTTATTCTAGATAAGGTTTTGACAAAAATTGGAAATGAATCAAGATTTGAAGATTGTTTTTCCTAATCAGAGGGGATGCAACACAAAACATGACTAATAACAGACCTAAGAATCATTTATGGCTAAAGAGTTGTGTCAAACACTTTACAGGAGAACCCTCTCCACCTCTAAAATGTTTGGTCAAACATTTTTACTAACACTTTTCGGGAATAATTCCTAGCTAGGTTCTCATCATTCGTTCATGCATCCATCAAGAATATCCTAGATCCAACCATTTTAATGGGTAATGTTGGGCACACACCCTGCCTAAGAAGTGAGGAATTTAAGGCTACAAGCCAAGTTTCAAAGTTTTCACCTGAGAGACGCCATAGCTCCAACATCCATCTGTTGAGGCTAGAAAAAAATTCATTGTAGCTTCAACTGAATCTCGAGTTGTGAATAACACGGTATGAGACCGTGGCTAGATCAGCCACTAGATGAGGCCATTGGAAAGCATCCCTCCCACAACTACAACCAACACTAAATGACCTTCCAATGGACAATACTAGAGGATAGTAATTGCATGGATTGAAAAACCACAACCCACAATAATTTCATCTTCACATTTCCTACAAAATTCATAAACCCTAGCTCTCATTGCAACAACCATCACTCCTCTCTATGATAGCTAAATTTATGTAGTGAGGAAAAATTGGTTAGTTTTATTTTCATCTATATTTATTTTGTGTATATATATATATATATATATATATTGTGTGTAATGTATATTCACTTTATTTTTTTAATTTAGAATTTTATACATTGGAAAATTTGTTTGTGTTATTTTAATTTTATTTATATGTATATTGTATTTTCTAGTATTTAAGAGATATATTTATTATATATTTATTTTATATTTAATATATATATATATATATATATATATATATATATATATAGAGAGAGAGAGAGAGAGAGAGAGAGAGAGAGAGAGAGAGAGAAATTTGAAAATACATCTTTAAAAAGAGAATAAAGATGGTTATAACATAAGACTATAATAGCATTTTTTATTTGGAAGTTAGGGTAAGCTATATTAGAACATAAAACAAAATTAACACGGGCGATGGGCTGAGATGGCTACCAGTGCTTAGCCTATCCCAGCCCTGGTAGCTTTAAAAAATAAGCAAGTTTGGGGCTACCTCCTAGGAGGAAAACAACCACTTAAAGGAGTTAAACAATAATGATTTACAAAAATTTCCATAACACATAAAGCCAAAAAAACTGTAATATGTCTAGAGTTGAAAAAAAGCTAGATGAGCAGAGCTACCATGCATTCATGGTGTTCCGTCAACATGCTCTATAGCATGGTCCTCCTCCTCAATAAGGCATGCATATTCATGCAGAGTGGCCTCCTCCTTCACGGTTGGCTCGCGCGATGGTTTCACGATGGATGCGCAAAAGATAGGAGCATCAGGGTACTCTGCATTTCGAACTCTGGTATATACTCCATCCAAATCCATGATCCAAATGTCGGTCTCCTCCTCTGCTGGCTAATGAACATGTAGAGGCTCAATTTTCCGAGAGGTGGGCAGCTGAAAAAGCGCTATGGTGGACTTCTTGGGTCTTGTTCTACCCCTTGGTTTCTCTGAGGTTAATACCATATCTTCCTGGGAGCGGTCAGGAATTTGAGTAGCCTTACTTTCATAGCTACCTGAAGAGGATCCCTCAATGGATTCCAGCCATTGATCTTGACCACGGTGATAGCGCCCCGATAACGTACCTCTTTTGTTGCCCCTGATCAGCTTTAAACATTGTCGTGGGGCCATGAGGAAGATGATGAGAAAATCAGTGAGAAGCATAGGAGGAGCGTGAGCAACATAGGTGCATTACGGGGGGGCGTGCAACAAGGGGTCATGCAGCGGGGGGCCGTGCAACAGGGGAGTCCACCACAAATATCACATAGAGGGGAAAGGCAATAGAGGAGGGGCTTTCCATATGAAGGCACACAACCGTGAGGCACTCACCCAAGGTTGTGAAGCCAGTAAGGTTTCATAGGGAGGAGCATACTGCAAGAGGGAGCGCAACAGGGGTGCGCGTTAGGGGGAGCATGTACCAGGGGGAGTGCATAGGGGAGCTGGAGCAACAACAAGATAGCGAGGGAAATAAAAGAAGTGACTTGAGAGACTGGCTTCAACAACAAAGGGATGGCAGATTGAGGAGTTTCAGGGCCTTTTGAAGACCTGAGGCAGGAGCGCAAATGTGGGGAGGGATTGTGGCACAGTTCCATATGCGATGAGGGACTGGCCGAGTGTGAAAACATGTGGTTCAGAGTGTGGCTAGATATCAAGTGCAGCAGAGCATCGTTATGAATGATTACTGAGTTGAGTTTCCGCATCAGATTAAAGTTGGCTTTGTGGGGCGTCGTCAACCTCAGCATGGGAGGATCTATCCTCGAACAATTGGAGCATGTCACTCGCATCCGGGGAACTATAATAGTGTTATTGTACAGAGAATATATATATATATATATATATATATATATATATATATATATATATTTGTGAAATATATCATAATTTATAAAATATAGTTTTATTTATTTATTTAACATACACAAATTTACATACTTAATTGGGTTGTTGGGTAAAGACTCATTAGTTGGCGAGAGGGAGGAAGGATGCCCATTGTTTCTCCTTGAATTAAAGGGGATGAGGGAAGAGGTAGGGGGTGTTGGCATGGTCATCCTGCCCTATTAAACCACACATGCCAGAAACCTCATTGGCATACGAGAATCATATTGTAGACTTAACCTTCACTAGGAGATCATTCTTTCCATATTGTGGACCTGAGTTTTTTTACATTGCAAGTGGAGAATCCCAATTTTGTTGTTATAATTCCACTGTTGTAGTAGTCACTTAAGACATTGGTCCCCCAACAGTATAATTTTTCAGTAGCTTTGACTCTACAAGAATTGGCACCAAGCATAAGATCAAATTTGTGTAAGGAATTCATGGTTTCTATGAGAAACAAGGGACATGAACACTTCTTATCCGAATTAAGTGGGGTTCGAAGAAATGGGTAACACTTGCTATGTCCACTGTTTTTATAATATGTGTATGTTTTTCTCTACATGGTGGCATTTATGACTTGGTTTGTAGGGTGACCTGGTGGCATTATAATATTTATAATTTAGTCAGTTTGTTTGGTATTTAATCCATGTCTAATGCATAACTTATCTCTTCCCTCTCTACATCTGACACCTCACATTGTCCCTCTACTTGTGTAGGTCCATTCCTTAATGATATAATTCTTAAACATATTCTGAACTTTCCCATGATCAAGTATTGTTTGTATCATTATCTTTCATCTCCTTTGGGTGTTGTTTATTTCTGCAATTGGCTTTATCTTCATTACCATTCCGCATCAGAGAAAGATATCCCAACGAATGTCTAGAGGATGTCGACCCCTAGGTAGGCCTCAAGCCTAGACATAGGCCCAATCTATTTCCACCATCTTCCACTCCTCCACACCCCTAAAAACCAAGTTGATATTTTCCAATTGGAAGACGTAACCACCAATTATTTCCAAGCCTACATAGACAAAAATATCCAAACTGAAGTTGCTAGCTGGTTGTGTGATCCTGGTCACACTAGGGGGAGGAAACATGAATATTTTAATTATATTACTCTCCATTGGAAAAACAATACAGTCCTGGGTTGAGTGTTCAAAGAGAAAAAATTAGGATCACAGTGATATCATTGCGTGCCTCATTGAAATTCAGAGGGTCCAACACCACCGATGTTTTTTCTTGGCCAACCTTGATGCTCACTTATTACATATTGAGGCCCATCTCCAGTTTGGTCTTAAACTTCCACCAGGTTCTAGTGCATATGATGTTGTCCTAGTAATGTCCTTCGACAAATGATCATTATATAGAATTCTTGGTCGAATTTTTTGTTTCAAAATTTATTTTCTTAGTTAGATATATGGCAAGCATAGCGAAAGCTACAAGTTTTTAGCTAGATATATCAACAATTAGTTTCAAAAAGTTTTCATGTTGAGTCTATAGAAGAATAACACTCATAGTCGTTGGTTTAGTGTCCCTTGTTTTAGACCACGATCGTGAGTTGACATGAATTTTATATTTGTAAGGTAATGGTTATGATTTAATAGAGGTTTTTTATCAACAAAAAAATAATAATAACACAAAAAAAATTATAAAACATTACCTATATTTATTTTATCAATTTGCAAAATATAAAAATAATCTTTTATTTTATTTTATATTTATTATATTAACCTTCAATAAAATAACTATAATGATATTTAATATCCTAATTATCTTTATATCAGTTTTCCATTTATCAAAAAGATATTTCATTTTAGTCTATATTTATTACATGGATCTTGAATATGATAATTATAATGATATTTAATATGATAACAATATTTTCACTACTAGCATAATCATGTAAGTTATATCGTTGATGTAAGTTATATAGTTGATGAACTGGGATATGCATAGTATCAATTAAGTTATATCGTTGATGTAAGTTATATAGTTGATGAACTGGGATATGCATAGTATCAAACACTCATCAGCATTTACCACTAAAATACTCAGAGTATATTCAGTAAACTAGAAACTTAATTTTTCAAACATGTTCTTCCATGAGATCTTAAAGATTGTGAAAGAGGTAGCATCATATTTTTCCAATCACTTAGTCATCCCACACCATGACATTTTTTAATTAACCCATATTAGAATGTAGAAAAAACATAACAATTTTTGAAATAAATCTCAATCTTTAATCCATCAATATTACTCAAATTATTTTAAAAAGTGTTTTGTATATTAAATCTTTACCATTTATTTTAACCATAGATCAATTTTTTAGAAACCATATTCGTAAATAGAATTCCTTTCAACCTTTCAACATAGCCTAAATTTTAACTTGCCGTTATTATGATGGATTATACTATAATCATTTATATAAAAAATATCTTTTATTTTCATCTATATTTGTTATATTAGGTAGGATAATTATAATATTATTTAATATATTTTTCTTTTAATTATTAATATTAATTTATGATATGATGATTAATTATATTTTAATTAAATATTTTTTAATAGAAATAATTTTCCAAATATCTTTATTGATAATAATATAAAAGTTAAGTAGCTGTTATTAAGATGGATTGTACTATAATAATTTATATAAAAAATATCTTTTATTTTCATCTATATTTGTTATATTAAGTAGGATACTTAACTATAATATTATTTAATATATTTGTCTTTTAATTATTAATATTAATTTATGATATAATGATTAATTATATTTTAAAATATCTGTTATTTTAAGTAGGATAACTATAATATTATTTAATATATTTATATTTTAATTATTAATATTAATTTATGATATAATTATTAATTATATTTTAATTAAATATTTTGTAATATAAATAGTTTTCAAATATATTTATTGATAAAAATGTAAAAGTTTACTCTTTTCAGAAATTGGAAATTAAAAGTGGGAATTTTATAAAAAAATAATATTACATAAATGTTGGTGAGGTCTTGGTTAAATGGTGATTAGGAGAGCTATTATAGCAGTCACTCCAGGTTCAATTCCCTTCCTGGAAATTTTTGTTTATTATTTGAATATTTTATATTTTAAAAATAAAATTTTCGTTCATTTTGGAATAATATTCTCAAAATTTTAATTTGATTATAAAATAGTATTAGGTGGATAATAGAGATTTAACCTCTTATAATATTTTAGAACATTTTTGGTAGCACACACAAATCAAAAATTGAGATTTATCTCAAGTTAATTAAGTTTTTTTTCCCTTTTTAATTAAAGTGATTAATTAAAAAAATGTCATATGAATAACTACCATATAAAATATCACATGAACAAGTGTCATATAAAATGTCATATGAACAAGTGTCATATGAAGTGACTTATAGTTTTTTTGTAGACATGAAATTGATAAGTCAGTGTTGTAACAAATAATATTTACACATTAAGAATATAGATTGTAATAAATTTCCATAAATAACTATGGGTTTCCATGTTTTTCATATATATATATATTATTTTTAATAATAATAATTTCTGAGAAGAATTATTTCGAGAAATATCTTCAAGAGAGTTATATTCTGACATCATCAAGATCCATATTCTATATATATATATATATATATAAATTTTCATTACTTCTGAAAATACAATTATATAATTCTTGAATCATAAGAACAATACATTAAAATATATTTATTATCTCTGTGAATAATTACCTACTCCATACATTACTACTTTCATATAAAAATATTAAGAATAATCATGGATCTCTTTGCGGATCATTTTTTTCTTTTTTCATGAGGAATATATACACCCTTAGTAATTGTTAGGATCAGATGAACATAGTAAATAATTGTGTTTTCATGAGTCAGATCTAATTATAGGGGTTTTACATTTGTAGCTTTCTCATTACCACTATCATAGTGATATGAGTCATCGACGTGTTTGTGTCCTCTTATTGATGAAGATAGAATCATAAGTGTGTATTCTATAATTTAGTTTGAAGGGTGTACCCTAACATCCAAAGGATATGATGGAACTGTCGGTGGTTGAGTTAAAATTGAAGGACTCCATTCGTTTGTAGGAGTTTTTTTGGCAGGTTTGCTCGACATTTCTTAGTTTTGTTTGAAACTTTAGGGTCCTTGCATCCCCATGTTTTATTAGAAACCAAAGGAGAATTTCCCCTTTCTGAAAAAATGAAGACATTATATAGGTTGTCCGGATGTTGATAAAGTCTACACTAGAAATCCATATTTCCATAATCCAACGGTTGCGTGAAATTGAAACGATTTCAATGGACACAGACTTTAGCTGATAGCAGATTAGCGAGATCTATTTCAAGACATATAATAGTGATTGTAGTAATACCCTTATCCAACATGTCTATGTCTACTTTAATGAAGAAGCTCACAGAGTTACTCTTTTTAGCTAAAATATCTAAATGAAGTAGTGAAGGGGCATATCAAGTAGCATAACAAAATTAGTGTAGGAAAATATGACATCAAAAGAAGGTTAAAAGGAATAAAATAAAGCTTCATGCAAATCCTAAATCAACCCGAAACTAAGGCCTTTCATTAAAATCCCTATAGTAACCGTTAATATTATTATATTTCACCAAAAGGAAACCTTTTTAGCAAAGGAACAAATCTAGATTTCATGTCGGTGTACCTTGTTTAGAAGTGCAGTTGTTAACGGTCAAAACTTGTAAATCACAACATGCAGCCCAAAATCCTTCCTATATTTGTAGTTGATAGATTTCTCTATAAAAATATATGGGGTATGTAACAAGAATAACTGTATAACAATAGAAAAAAATCACTTCTGTTATCTTTTTCATATAATCCCCATATTAATAAATTATGATCAAGGTAATGTTAAACCTGAATGCATCTTAACTCAACTTAACATTAGTGATATCGTAATTAGCTTATGGATATTCCGCTTGGATTGTTTTACCTAGCCTCTTTGGTTTTCTCGATACCTACGCTAGCACTCAAGTCACGGTACTAAATATAAAAATATATCTGATTTTAGATTGATTAGATGCTGCAATTAAATTCATGACACTTTTCATTAATATTCTAAAGGGACAGTACTAATATTTGGCATATATTTTAACTTGAATAATTGAATTCGTCCTTTGTTAAATGTTATCCATCATAGTTTATGGGTTATTGGGTAAATCTGGAATTTTGTACCCTTCGCTCGGAAATATGGCATGTGTAGGTGACACGTACCCTTTCCGACCGTCGTCGAATCTGGGGTTTGAGGATCATCGGTCAAGATTTTTACGGTACCCATTTAGGGTATCGACCCCTTCCCACCCTAAACAATTTCCCATTTTCCTTCAAGTGCAGTCGGCGTTGCCTCTCTACAACTTTGCTGTTACCTTGGCTGTTGACCAGCATTCAGTCTCGGTCGGCATTGCATCGCTGCATTTTTGTCATTACCCTAGCTCTGCTCGAACTATGGCTTTCCATGGCACTTCACGCAAGTAAACTCTGACTATTTTGGATTAACCCCCTTACGGAAGCATAAGTACCAAATCCTTTAGTTGAGTAATGTCTTTGTTTTTATTATTTGCAGGGAATTAGAAGTGGCTCTACACCGTTTGCTATGCGCTCGGACTTGGTTATAAAATTTAATTTAGATGTGTAATGATTTTCCAGGATTGGGGAAACTTCCTTCCCATCTATGTGTAATCCAGTTTCTCCTGCCCACTACCTGCTACAGATTTCTTCCTCCATGGTAGGTAAGCCTTCCAAATAAGGGAAATTCCAGACTTAGTTATTTCTTTACATTGAATACCTTGTCATTTTTTTTTTTTGTAAATTCGGTGGGTCCATTCCATTTTCTATTTATATTTGAAAGCAGGTTACATAATATAAAAGTTAAACTATGGCCTCAACCTGCCCACAGGAAACCAGGTCTGTTGGCCATCTAAATGCATGATAAGCAGTCCAAAACTGGAATTGTTTCATACGCCTAAACTTCTCCTGAGCTGTCTGTTCTATGATTCCTATATTTGCTTTCCTAGAGCATTTTGCAGATTGATTTCTAAACAGTAATATCATCAAAATTTAAAACAACACTAACTTCACTGTTTCTAAAAGACATAACTATTATACTTCTGAAGAAGAGACTAGGGCTGGGTCCTTGGCACTGGTGCCAGGCATGTCTGTTTGTTGTATCTGATGTAAGATCTGTTGAAGGATTTTTTCCATCCTTCCCACTTTATCATCCAGTCTACTAACTCTGTCAATAGTCTGATATTGAGTTATCTTCATGTGCTGAAGCTGGTCCTGGATTTCTAGAATTTGAGCCTGTAGACTTGTCCCCTGCTTTACTGTTTCTGCCTGGGTGTGCACTGGATGAAAGCTCTGAATGGCTTTCGCTATTAAGCATTTCACTATCCAATATGTGTGGACAGTTTGATTGAACAAGGTGAGGCGGCCCCTCGTGTTACCTGGATCTTGGATAAAATCCAAAATATCTACTTCTGTCTCATTATCCTTAGGATTAGTTTGGATATCCCTCTCCCATCCTCGAATGACTTGCCTTGTGTTAGAAGAATTGCCTATAACATAGGTAGCAGCTAACATTTCCAAATGTTCCTGGTTGGTCTTGCGTCCTCTTTTCTTCGGGGCTGGTTCAGATTGCTGTGGCTGTTTTCCTTTAGCAGCCTCTGTTTTTACTCGGCGTTTTCCCATGTCTGCTGAGCACCTATATGCATGCATCGATTCATCAACAGGAACAACAACAAAATAAAGAGTTAGATGGTTGTGGTCTGTGCGCCACCTTTGGGCTTTCAGCTCATGGTTGTCATACAAACTATGAGACTTAACCCGAAAGATTAAACTCTGTAATTTTTCTGACAGAACTTCAGTATGGGCCTTGGGAATCTGGGTCGGATAATAGAGGCTATTTCTCGGCTTAAGGTTCCAGAGAACATTAAGATAAGTTAACTGATTGACTCTGTGGGCGACATCATTGTATATATGGTTGTGGCCAATATGCTTGATAGGGTGCAGATGAGGGATAAAAAGTCTAGGATTCAGGTCTTGATGGAGACAGGGTCTCCAGCGCTCATCGAAAATAGGGCAGAGTTGAATAATATAGTCCCCATGCACTATGCATTTCCTAATATCTACCTTAATCCCCGACTGGTCTTGGCTATACTGGTTTCTGGAGCAGATGGTATACTTTCGGGTATGTAAGAAGTTTCTTGTAACACGACACCCCTGTAACTGGAAGCCTTGATTCTAATGACTGTTCCCGGAGGGCTTGCCCTTAACAAATAATAAACAAGGGTCCCATAAACAAGACCACAAAGATTTCATTATGGGGAATACAAAGTACAGGATTTTACTGAAACCCATCCTTGCATGCTTATGCAAAAGACTTAGAAAACTTACCGTAGTTGACTTCATATTATCAATGATAATGACTAATTCATACCAAAACAGGAACAAAGAAGCGTTCTGGGCTGGTAATAAACTAGGGTCCCAGTAATAAGGCAACTCAGATTGCTTTATATGGATTACCCAAGATAGAATTTTGCTCCAACCTCTCCTTGCATGCTTATACAGTAAACAGAGGATACTTTCTGTGATTAACTCCATAATCACTATGAAACTGACAATTACATACGAAGACAGGACCAAAGAAACCTTTTGGACAGGTATTGCACTAGGGTCTCTGAAACAAGGCCTTACTGGTTGCGTAATGGGGATTACTGGATACAGAATTTTACAAAAACCCTTAATTTCATGATTACATAGACGTCTAAGGAAACTTACTGTATCAGGCTCCATAATAGCAATGAGAATGATGCTTACATACTGTGACAGGAACGCTTGAAAATTCGACTGGATGCTGTTGTTTCTCCTCCGCTTCCGTCTCCAAACAAGTGCATGCACAAGCTCATGCATGAATGAATGAAAGAGCGGAGGAATGAATCTTACCTTCGCGGTGGTTTGCCGTCTGTGAGCTGTCCAAACAGCCTGGCCACCTTTCCCCATGATAGAATGATGTGATTTTTCCAGTCCTGCCATCATTAAAACTCTTAATGACTCAGAGTTGGATCATGTGCCCAGTTGCCACGGCGCGTATTTCCTAATGACGGTTGAGCACCCCGATCGGGGGGTTGGAGATCCTTGTTGATGATCAGTTGAAGAGAGTGTAGTTCTACATTCCAGATTGGGTCCACAGGGCGACCTTCTATTGGACATTCAACATTTTGACATCCCGAATTGGCCAAGTAGTCTGCTGCTGTGTTGCCTTTTTGACGAACATGAGTAGGGATGAGATACTCTATACGTTTCACCAGATGACTGATTTCTTCTATAAGGCCTGTTGTTCTCCAACTTTGTGAGATTTTCTCCCAGGGAGTGCCTTTTTGAAGCTTTTTCAGGATATCTGTGACCATTGCTGAATCTCCCTCCACTATAATTCTCTGATAAGATTCTCTTATTGTGATCTGGAGGCCTTGTTTGACCGCCATTAATTCTGCTTCATTATTAGTAGCATGGCCCAAGTCAAAAGCATAAAATCTGCATACTGTCCCTTGAGAATTTCGGAAGAGTCTGCCTGCCCCAGCCTGCCCTGGGTTCCCTTTCGAGGCCCCATCATAATTGAGCTTTAGAAAGCCTTGTTGTGGGAGTGTCCATTGTTCTTGACTTGATTGATTGGGTGGTCTGAATTTCCATAAGCCCTGGTTTAGCATTTTCGGTTTAAGATTGAGAGTTTCTAGGATCTGGGATTCAATCCCCACATTTTTCCAATCTTCATCTGACCAACTTTCTGTTAAATATACAATGTTTATTTGCATTAAATTTTCCTTGAATCTTTTTAAATTCCTCTTCATTTTCTATGGTGCAGGGTTTTTGATCACGACATGCTGAATTTATAGACAAGGGAATGTAATTTTTCACACAGTATTCCATAATTTTTACCCTTCATTCTACATTTAGACAAAGATGTTTTTCTAAGTATGACAAATTGGGTTTTAAAGCAGGTAACCACTTCTTCGTTCACCTGGAAAGGTTTTAGGAATTTACATTTGTCGATTTCTGAAGTACCCCGTTGTTATGACCGACCCTGCTATTTGTCTTCACGGATACTTAATTTCACCGACGGGGTTTTAGATTTCCAAGTCAGTTTCTCCATATTTAGCCATTCAGTACTTGCGACTTAAGAATTCTGTATTATTTTTTTATGGCTTTAGATGTTGTTTACCTTAGTTACTTTATTTTCAATGGCTTCACCCCGTTCAACAGATTTACATGAAATTTAGATTCTGTTGTAATTATTTTACTCCTAGTTGCCGGTCGATCTCTCGGCCCAACCTAGGAGGAGATTTCCAAAGTGCTACAGAGTTTAATATTATCTAAATTTTGCGATGGATGGTTATTTTACTTCTGGATCATCAAATAGATATGTCCTTCGATCCTTTCTTAAATACAAATTTACTTCTATGATTAGAAATTACAAACTAGATGTTTTCTAATATTATACAACTGTGTTATATTGGATCTCTTTACTTGAGCATTTTTGTTAGTCTGAAGTATTTTCAAAGAGGGTCATTTTTCTTCTTGCGTGTACCAGAGTTTTTTTCCTGCAATATTTACAGTAATAATGATTCGATGTTTACATTGGGAAATATTTTATGGGTTTTAATGCATAAGCTTTCTTATAATTTTATATGTATCCAGTTTGTTCAAGATAGAGATTTTATCCTTATTGTTCATTTTGTCATTTTATCTGTTTAATTCTAGTTTATTAGGGATGTCTGGACCATCTTATTCTTGAGTTGTTTTTTTACAACTCATTTTTTCTGAGTATATCATAGATCAAATAGATTAACAACTAGTTTTGGGTCCACGGTTTTGACTATGGACCTTGAATTAACAGTTTTTCTGGTATTTACTTCCAACAAATATTTTTTGTTATGCTTTTCTTGATAATATATACACTATTCTTCTGGAAACCAAGCAATAACTTAAATAAATGTATTTTTACACAGTCAACATAATATTAAGGGTTCTCTTGTAATTGCTTGAACACTTTAGAAAAATACAAATAAATATAACTTCAACATTCTCTCTGTAAAAATCTTCTTTTCGTAATTTAAAGAACATTTTTCATATTAAAAACAATGTAGTCTAAACATCCTTTCTAGTTCTTACTTCTTCTGCAGTCTGTTTACTTATCTGGATTCAGAACTTGTTGATGATATCCTCCCTACTATGAAAGAGGTGATTATGTCCTCATATCTCCCCATACTCCACAGCTGAGATGAGTAGGTGGAAACCCTAGACTCTTCCTTTTCAGGATTCAAGAATGCTGAGTGTTTCCACTAGTCACCACCGTCTCAGGAATTTTCACGCTCTTCCTACCTCTCATTTCTATGTTCAATCACAGAACCCCTTTTCCTCATTGGGACGCACCTTTTATCTCCAAAGGAAAGGTAATTGTTTTTAACTATTTTTTTGTTCAACCACTCTTAGTTCTTGGAATACTTCTACCATTAGTTCTTTTTTTAATTTTATGGAACTACAATCCATAGTTAAATTTTATTTCCAAAATAGAATTAATTTATGTTCATCATTCATAATCATTTTAAAAATAAAATGAATGTTTGGTCTCTTTAAAATAAATACATAACAATTTAACTTGCACTTAACCCAGCTCTCACACGGTATCATTGCGTGATCCACAACAAAATCCAACTTTAAGACTTTTTTTTTTTTTTTTTTTATGTGTCTTATGATTATAGATTGATCATGGCAAATTTTAAGGAGTTAAATATAATGTTTATTTATATTATTATAAATAACTATATATATAGTTTTAGGATTTAAATATAATGTTTATTTATATTATTATGAGGATTATATATATAGTTTGAATATTGATACGAGGAAAATATTCAATGAAAATGAAGAATATATAATTTACTATTAAAATTGATTATTGTTTGGAGAATAACTTCCATTTAATGATATATGTAAAAAAAATTGAATTTTCAACCAAATAAGTAAATATTTAATTGCTGAAAATTTCAAAAAAATAATCAATTTGTTAAAATTTACTGTTAAAATTTTCCTTCAATCCTGACTTGACTACATCGTTGAAAGAATTATCCAAAAAAGTAAAGTTCCCAACAAATAACACCACCATTTAAACTTACAACTAAAAATATTGCCATAACTATTAAATAAAATAATGCCATAACTATTAAATAAATAATAATGTCATAACTATTAAATAAATAACCCTATTGGAGTTGTAGTCCTTTTTGAAGAAGCCGCATAAGACCACTAGGATTACCTGCGATTGATCGAATTGTATCAATGGAGATAGATTCCAAATATGCTTTTTCGATTTCATTGTTGAGATTTTCTGTTTTAAATAAAATAGGCAAAAATCTCAATGTGTGACAACAATAGGAATTTGTTGCTAGATTAGCTCCAGGTTGTTGGGGGAGAGTTAATGCATCCTAAATTTGATGTGAGAGGATTTATGAGGCAATTAGATTCTCCTTGCTATAAAACAGGTATCCATACGGATGGTTTGAGAGTGTGTGAGAGTTTGTAATCTCCTGTTTGATTAATAAGATTGCCGATGCTTGTTGTGTGGACGTAGCCTTAATGGTTGGGACAACTACGTTAATTGTTGTGTGTAGTGTGTATGCTTTTATGTGCCGTGTTTTGTTCTTTATATCTCACGCGTAATCGTTAGTTCAACAAAATTGATCAAGAGCGAGTTGGAAGAGTGGTGCAGCGGAGGAGTAGCGGGCCCAAGTCTGGCGTAGACCGTTTGACTGTCAAAACCGTGTGGTCACGTATTGTATGGCGCACTGTATATCTGCATAGAGGACGATAGAAGCCGTGAGGCCAGTTTTTAATGAGCACAACGACGCTGTGGGCCTGCTGAGAGGGCGTGAGGTCAGCGTAGAGCCGCTGCCTGCTTCCGTTTGAAGTGTTTCCGCGTGAAATTGCTTGAACGCTAAGAGCTATGATCTCCGGGCTGCTCCGTTGACTGTGGACTGGGCCTGTTTCAATGTCAAACAGTGATTGCTGAGCAAAGTTTGAAACAAACAAAACGTGAGTCGTTGCTTTTATTAAAATCGTTTTTTTGATATTGGAGTATCAATGCTATGCAAGTGCCTTTTGTTTTTTAAATCGATTTATTGGAATGCTCACAACTGAAGTTCGAGTTCGTTAAATCGACTTGTATGTTTTGGTTATGATTTAAGTCGATTAAATTTCCAGTTTTCACATGGTCGGTTTGAAGTAGAGCCTAAGTGATTCCAAAACAATGAAATCAATTTTATTAAAGGTGGCATTTTGAAATTGACTTATTCATATGCCATTATTTATTAAAATCGATATTTTTTAAATAATCGATTTAAATTGGGGTTTATTTAAATTGTAATATGCCATTTGTATATGGTATTTAAGGAAAGGCTCTTTTTATAAGGTGGAGTTTACTTGAAAGTTGTTATATAAAATCGATTTGTAATTTGTTTTTTAATACCATTTGCATATGGTATGAAAGGAAGGTCAAGGATATATTTGTTTTTAAAATTAAGTGAGAGGCACTTAAAGGAAGGTGAAGGGTATTTTGTTTTTTTTAAAGGGCATTTTTTATTTAAAAAAAGGCATTCTTTACTTAAAAGTTGGATTTGGAGATTATTGTGTTTTTGTTTTAAACAAGATGGCGAAAACTCAAAATGCCCGGTTTGAAATTGAGAAGTTCAATGGCAAAAACAACTTCGAGATCTGGAAGGTAAAGATGCATGATCTCCTGGTACAACAAGGCGTGGCGAAAGCGCTGTTGGGGAAAAGCAAAAGCCTTCTTCCTTGACGGAGGATGAATGGGATGAGTTGGATGACAGAGCTCTGAGCGCAATTCGGTTATGTCTGGCGGATGACGTTCTGTTCAACATTGTGTCAGAGAAGACCGCCGCAGGCCTGTGGTCGAAGCTTGAGAAGCTCTACATGACGAAATCCTTGACAAATCGGATTCTCCTGAAGCGACAACTTTATGGTTTGCGAATGAAGGAAGGTACCTCGATTACTGACCATCTGAATGTTTTCAATACTCTATTGGTACAATTACAAAGTCTAGATGTAAAATTTGATTCAGAGGATAAGGCAATAACTCTATTGTGTTCATTGCCCGAATCGTGGGATCACTTTGTTACTTCCATAAGTTTTAGTACTGCAGACATCCTTGAATTTGATGATGTCGTTGGAGCTTTGTTGTCCGAGGAGACAAGGAAGAGGTCGAATGCTGACACCTCTACATCAGAGGCAATGATGGCCAGAGGTCGCTCAAGAGAGAGACACTCCGGGGGTAAGCATAGCAACTCTCGTTCAAAGTCTAAAGGAAAGAAGACAAAGGTGAAGTGTTGGCATTGTGGGAAAGCTGGACACCTGAAGAAGGATTGCTGGAAGCGACAGCAGCAAACTTCTAAAGCAGATTCTTCGACAGAGAAGAAGGAGGCAAATGCGACAGATACAGGTTCGACATCTGGTTCAGGTATGAGCGACGAAGTATTATCAGTTAATGTGTCAAATCATGGTCAACATTGGTTGTTAGATTCCGGTGCATCAAACCACATGTGTATCCATAAAGAATGGTTTAAGACATATAAATCAATTAATGATGGAGTTGTGTACATGGGTAATGATGTAACATGTAATATTGTGGGGATTGGGAGCATACAACTACAAATGTTTGATGGGACAACTAGAATATTAACTGATGTGAGACATGTTCCAGACTTAAGAAAAAATCTAATTTCTTTAGGAGCATTGGATACGAATGGATATAAAACTGTAATTCAAGGTGGAGTAATGAAAATTTACAAAGGCATTTTACTAGTTATGAAAGCTAAGAAAGTAGGAAATCTATTTCAGTTAGAAGGAGGTACAGGGTCAGATTTTGTGTCTACTGTGTCTGAACATGACAGTAGTTCCATTCACTTATGGCATCAAAGATTGGGGCATATGGGTGAAAGAGGGTTGAAAATTTTGGCTAATCGCAGGTTACTTCCAAATCTGAAGTCTGGAAAGTTAGATTTCTGTAAGCATTGTCTGTTTGGAAAACAAAGTAAACAAAAGTTTAAAACAGGCAAACATACTAGTAAAGGCATACTTGATTATATCCATTCAGATGTTTGGGGACCAGCCCCTACAACCTCATATGGTGGTTCGTCTTATTTTGTATCATTTATTGATGACTTTTCTAGGAAGGTGTGGGTCTACATGATGAAAAAGAAGTCTGATGTTTTTACAATTTTCAAACAGTTTAGAGCATTGGTAGAAAATATCACTGGTAGAACTATAAAGTGTTTAAGAACTGACAACGGTGGTGAGTTTACCTCCAAGGAGTTTGAAAACTCTTGCAAGGATGCAGGGATCGAGAGACATAAGACTACTGTTTATACTCAGCAAAATGGAGTTGTTGAACGCATGAACAAGACTCTTTTGGAGAGAGCAAGGAGTATGCTGAGTAACGCTGGTTTACAGAAGGAGTTGTGGACAAAAGCGGTGGCTACATCTTGTTATGTGATAAATCGGTCGCCATCGACAGCGATAGGTTGCAAGATTCCTCAAGAGGTATGGAAAGGTCACCCTTGTGATTATTCTAAACTCAGAGTGTTTGGTTGTGATGCATATGCTCTAGTGCCTAAACATCAACGAACTAAATTAGATCCAAAATAAAAAAGGTATATCTTTGTTGGGTATGGTGATGGAACAAAGGGATTTAGATTGTGGGATCCTACTACCCGCAAAATCATCATCAACAGAGATGTAAGGTTTAATGAATCCTCTCTTGTACAGTTAGATGTAGATAGTAGATTGAAACAGGATGATGTATCTGACTTTCAGCACATTCAGTTTGATAGCACTTCTAATGATAGTCATGATGACCATAGTTCAGATACTAGTCATGAACAGGTTTCAGAATCAGAACATGAACAGGGTTCAGGTTTAGATCATGAACAGGTCTCAGATACTGATCGGCAAGAAGTTCCTACAGATGGTAGTCAGCTAGAAACATCCTTAAGGAGGTCGACAAGAATCAAACGGCCACCGAGAAGGTATGATGATTATGTTACTTCAATTGCATTTACTGCTAATGACAATGAACCTCTGTGCTATCAGGAAGCAATAGAAGGTTCGAAAAGTGACAAGTGGAAAGCAGCCATGAAGGAAGAAATGATGGCCTTAAGTAAGAACGGCACATGGGATCTGGTTGAGCTTCCGAAAGACAGGAAAACTGTGGGGTGTAAATGGGTTTTCAAGCTGAAACGGGGTGTGAATGATACGGAAGACAGGTACAAAGCATGGCTGGTTGCAAAAGGGTTTTCTCAGAAAGCCGGTATTGACTTTCAT
This sequence comes from Pinus albicaulis, assembly GCA_034641835.2. Taxonomy (NCBI): domain Eukaryota; kingdom Viridiplantae; phylum Streptophyta; class Pinopsida; order Pinales; family Pinaceae; genus Pinus; species Pinus albicaulis. Next base: position 681,636,089 of record CM076579.1, read on the forward strand.
GAGATTTTTTCACCAGTGGTTAAAATTGTTTCAATTAGAATTGTGTTAGCACTAGTGGCTTTGCTTGATTTAGAGTTGCAGCAATTAGATGTTAAGACTGCATTTCTACATGGAGACTTAGATGAGGAAATTTATATGGAACAACCGTAAGGGTTTGTTCAGCATCGCAATAAGAAATTTGTCTGCAGGCTCAAGAAGTCATTGTATGGTCTGAAGCAGTCGCCTCGACAGTGGTACAAGAAATTTGATTCTTTCATGTTGAGTCAAAAATATATAAGAAGTGAATATGATCATTGTGTTTACTTTAAGCAGTTAAGTAATGGCATGTTCATTATCTTAGTGTCGTATGTTGACGATATTCTTTTAGCAAGCAAAAGCATTGAATAAATCAACAGGTTGAAGACTCAGATGGCAAGGACATTTGATATGAAAGATCTAGGAGCAGCAAGACAGATTTTGGGCATGGAGATTTTCAGAGACAGGAGCAATGGTAAGTTGTGGCTATCACAACAAAAGTATATTGAGAAAATACTTGTTAGGTTTGGTATGAACAATGTGAAGCCTGTGTCAGTCCCTTTAGCTTCCCATTTTAAGCTTTCTTCGAGTTTATGTCCTAATACAGATGAAGAAAAGGATTATATGTCTCGAATTCCATATGCCAATGTAGTAGGGTGTTTAATGTATGCGATGGTTTGTACTCGACCAGATATTTCACATGCAGTTGGGGTTGTTAGCAGGTACATGGCAAATCCGGGTAAAGAACACTGGTCAGCAGTGAAATGGGTGCTTCGATATCTGAGAGGCACAAGTGATTATTGTATCACTTATAACAGGAGCAGTGAATTTGTTTGCGGATATGTTGATTCCGATTTTGCAGGTGATTTGGATAAGAGAAGGTCAACTTCAGGGTACGTCTTTACTCTTGCAGGTGGAGCTATCAACTGGATGTCAAAGCTACAGAACATTGTTGCTTTATCCACTACTGAAGCAGAATACATTGCTGCTTCTCATGCTTGCAAAGAAGCGATTTGGTTGAAAGGTTTGTTTGGTGAATTTGGTAGGTTGAAGGACAACATCAAGTTATTTTGTGACAGTCAAAGTGCAATACATTTGGCTAAGAATCCGGCCTATCATAGTAAATCAAAGCATATACCGATCAAGTACCATTTTGTAAGACAGGTTATCACTGAAAGGGGAGTTTCTCTTGAAAAGGTGCATACAAAGGAGAATTGTGCAGACATGTTCACGAAACCAGTTTTGTTAGAGAAGCTGCGTTGGTGTTTGGCTTCTCTTGGCTTGCAGAAGAGATAAAATAATAATAACAGGGCATCAGGCTAATTGTTGTCAAGGTGGAGATTGTTGAGATTTTCTGTTTTAAATAAAATAGGCAAAAATCTCAATGTGTGACAACAATAGGAATTTGTTGCTAGATTAGCTCCAGGTTGTTGGGAGAGAGTTAATGCATCCTAAATTTGATGTGAGAGGATTTATGAGGCAGTTAGATTCTCCTTGCTATAAAACAGGTACTCATACGGATGGTTTTGAGAGTGAGTGTGAGAGTTTGTAATCTCCTGTTTGATTAATAAGATTGCCGATGCCTATGTTGTGTGGACGTAGCCCAGATTGGTTGGGTGAACCACGTTAATTGTCAGTGGTCATTTGTGTATGCTTTTATGTGTTGTGTTCCTTATATTTCGTCGCGCATCGGTTAATTCAACATTCATAAATGGCCTCCTACAAAAACTATCCAGAAAGAATGTAAATTGTAAAAGCTTAGGAGCTGCAATATGTACAAAGAATGTAAATTGCAAGAGCTTAGGAGCTACAATTTCATCTTGGAAAATCTTAGTAGATACAACCTTTAGAAATGGTTTCCCCTATTATGCTCGATCCAGAGGTAGATTTTATATTTGCAAACCATCCTCATGAAGCTGGGTTCATGGGTCTAGAATATGAGTCATCACCATGTTAAATTTTTCAGAACTCTGGGATCAGACTCCCAGTGATTCTCTAGAAGAGATCTCTAAGAGATCTGGACGGTCTAGCAAACTCGATCCAATGTATATGGGATAACCATAACTCCTGTTGCAGAAATTCACTTCCATGACTTTCATTCCCTTTTAAGTAGAAGGGCATGCTTTCTCCGCTACTTGTGCAACGTTCTCTCTACGTAATATTCTTATTTTTATGTGTTATGGGATACAAATGATTTTATTTTTATAAGTGTTGTGGTATACAAATTAAGATTGGAACTTTTGAAATTTAATCTCTAAATAGATATCAGTAAAAATGCATGTAATTATTACAGAGAGGAATTTTACAACATAATATAGAGAAGATGCTCTCTAACATTTTATTTAATCACAATAAAATAATGCTTATATTAAAAAATTAAAAATAAAATTGCAATAACTAAAAAAACTTTGAAATATTCTTGTAGCTTATTTTTAACATGAAATATATAAAAAAAAATTTCAAATTTAAACTACAATTTCTTTCGGTTGAGTATGAACTTGAAATTTGGAATTTCAAACATAATATTGATATTATATTTCATTTTATTTAGTATGAACTTGAAACTTGACATCTGAAAAATAATATTGATATTATAGTTTATTATGAGAAAGATCAAGAAAGAGAGATGCTTTATAATTCAAGGCATTAGAGAGGTTTATAATTCAAGGCATGAGAGGGGTTTGTAATTCCTTCAACATTAAATATGAAGGTCACATGTAATATTTAAAAAAAAATATTAATAACATATATAGAGAGAGAATTTTTACTTCACAATAGAAGGGGGACATATATTTGAAAATATACTAATAACAATAAAATTATTTTAATGTTGAAAAAGTGAGTGACATCGACAAGTGAGTCATAAATAAAATATTCAATGGTTTATTGAGTAAAATATTGTACCATAAAATATGTAAGTATTCAATAAAAGAGATGAAAAAAATATATCTTATGAGTAAAACATTTTACATTTTAATGTGGAAAGTTTGGGTTACAAATAAAATATTTCAATAGTATTGTTTAATAAAATATTTCAATGTGAACTAGGTATTTAGTATTTAAATAAAATTAAAATTAAAAAAAAAAAAATCTTGTGGTTAAAACATTATACATTTTAGTGTGGAAAAATTGGATCATAAATAAAATATTTCCTAAAATATTTGGATATGAAACATATATATCTTATTTATCATTAAAATATTTTTTTAGTGTGATGAAAAAAAAAGGTGTAATTTCTGCCATGGAGTTCACACATGGTAAACAAATAACAAGCATAGATCATGAAGTTAACCCCGCATCTATCTAGTTCTAAGATATTATTATTATTATTATTTAATTTTAAGGTCACAACCAAATGTATAAGCTTCACACATTTCGTGAGGTTTTGTACTCTAAAAGAGATTTGCACCTTAAGAGATTTGATATTTCATCCTACATGGAACTTGATAGGTATAAGGTTAACATCGAGCTATTTCTTCATCATGTCCAATATATCACCCTAATCAGGGCAGGGAATTGAATCAATGATTTCACATCAAGGAGTGAGTTAACAGAGAACCAAATCACCCTCTAGCCATACCCTGTGAATTAAATAATCATATCATTAATTTTTATTGTGTTTTCATATTATAAAAGTAGTAGTATTTTCTTCTTCTCAATCAAAATTAGAGCAACAATTTACAAAGATGTTCACAAAGACGTTACACTTTTATATATCTTTATGTTTTTCATTGAAGTTCCATTATATTAAATATATTTCACAAGCATGAACAAAATGAAATCCCAATCTATTAAATATATTTTCACAATCTTTAACAAAAGGAAATCAAAATTATACACAAATTATTTTTTTTACATTCTATTCACAAATATCATATAGTTGGATTGAGATCCATTTGATTCTAACATTACAGATAGGAATTGAGAAAATATCTCAACAACGACCTATAAATATCAAACCAATTCCAAACTTGTCATGGAAGCCATGGAAGCATTATTTCCAGGTTCTTTCATTAATAATTTTATGGAAAAAAATGCAAACACACATTACAAAAATAATTAGCTATGTCCGATTCATCTTAATCAACACTCACATCCACTCTGGAATCTTGAAAACATTACTCTATATTCACCAATTCATATTCTCGTTGTCACTTCAACTCCATTTAAAACATAACCACCTCTGAATATCTTTAATTACCTTTCTATAATCTATATTTCTTGATCTTTGGAAGGATAATATTGATATTGGACTGTATCCAATAGTGAATTATTCAATTGGCCTTTCTACACACGTGAATCTCGAAGCATGATAAGACCCATCAACATATAACAAACTCACACAAAAAAATAGCTATATATTCTCTCTTCCCTAAAGAATGTAGAGAACCACTAATTTTCGTTATATTTCTCTGTTCATTAACTGGTTCACACCTTTTATTTCCAAACAAAAAATAATATAATTTTAACAATACAACCACTCAAACCAACACCAAAACACAATAGAGCACCAGCTACTCTCACAACTAAGGTTTCTTCCGGTCCTACGTCGATTTGACTACAATATTTGGTATAATAGATGATGTGGTTTTTACTTTGTCATCGGAAGTCATATTCATCCCAATTCCAGAGAATGCATGGGGGCGGTGATGAAATCACTATATGTATACAAATTCTTTGCATCGGGGGTATCTAAAGACTTGGATAAAATATGATTGAATAAATTTATCAGTAGAAATATCCTATACATCTCCATAGCCTGTAGGGAGGCCAAGAACAAGCCCAAGAAAAAACACGTTCAATATCATACTGATGAATCAAGCTCACAATCATTGATCTAAATTATCTAGAACTTACAAAACAAATTGCCCACACTTTCGCGCGACAAAAATATTTAGTTGGTAATACTTTGACAGTTGGCTCAGATTTGTAAGTGACGGCACAGAATGTAACGTACCAGAATATATCTTCAACAGATCAACAAGTGTTTGATTCACATGACAACGATATCAACATAAATGTCAATGAAATCAAATTTTGTATGACCACCTGAAAATATATGCCACATATGCATATCGATCAACTTTCTAAATGAACATCCACGATCAGTGTACGTTGGATTCTCCATCGCAATTTGGGATCGAAGTCTATGTATATTAGTTATTGTTGTCGAAAGAGGATGCAGTTTCCAATATAATAATGAATGATAAGACTCTGCAACACTTCCAGTTTGTGGATCTCAACAAGTGCTTTGATATCGTCCACGAAGAAGATCGGTAAAAAAAGAATATTACATATCATTAAGTCTATGAAAATTAAACATCGCTCAATACATGATCCACCACATACTTTCTCGAATTCTGTGGTTCTTACTATAAGAGGCTCTACCTCTCCGTTGTTGAATCTCTGCAGCTAGAGACTCTCTCCCCCTCCCATGGATCGAACTCTTCAAATGCACTCTACAACCACAAGCCAAACGCATAAAGCTCTCCAATGGCTCCAGGTTGCAACTATACTAGACAACAAAAATCACACAAGACTGTTATTCCTATGGCCCAAGTGTCTCCTAATGGATTCATGCCCATATGGGGTTTGATACTAAAAAGGAAATCATAATTGGATGCACAAATTATTTTTTCTTACATTCTATTCACAAATATCATACATATATACATATATAGTTGGGTTGAGATCCAGCTGATTCGAACATTAGAGATAGAAGATGAGAAATTATCTCAACAACCACTTATAAATCTCAAACCAATTCAAAACTTAGCATGGAAAGATAAAAATATCACACTCCTAAAACTTTAATCAAAATCTATATTATCAATCACCTAAATTACACACATATTTATATAAGCAATAGTCTCAAGATAAGAATTCATCTTCGACGTACAATAATGTGGTTGAGAGATTCTCTCAACCACACACTAAACTAGGAGAAACTATATTCTAGCTATTTCCTATTATATAGGAACAAACTCCTCAAATGGAGAATTACAACCATAGACAAGTAGGAATTAATTATTTCTAACTCCCCCCCTTAATGACTACTTGTCATGATAGTGATTCCCAAAGTCTGATTGTGGTCAAACATAACAAAGAATATGTCGACATCCATATAAAAGAGCAACCATCCACCGAAATGCATGGGTACCAACCGCTGCAACCGCTAGTCTTGTAGGATGTCCTTCGCATACATGATTCTGTCGACCATTATCACTGCATATATGTACCTACAAATCCTCCACCATCGGGCGAATTGCATGTGCAGAATCTCCAAAACACAATCTGCAAAATCAATCTTGCTCAAATGAGCAAATCCACTGTTTTCCAATACAGCCACAAACTGATCCGATCAAAACTGATCCGATCTGCCTCTCCCGGATAGATCCGCAACTTCTCCGATCTGTGCCTCTCGCAAATCGTCCAGCGAAGGTGAGGGTCCCCGCAGATCCCCTTGAAGGTGAGTTGGCGTCTTCCCGAACAATGAAATCCACGCCCAGAATAAAAATCCTGGCACGAGTTTATCGTGCGCTTCCATGCCATTCCCGTGATTTGGCGCGTTGGCACGAGTATGTACTAAACAGTCGCACCAATTGCGCTTCTCAGCACAACTGTCAGTTAAGAAAGCACACCAACCCCCTTCTTCTCAGAGATTAATGAATCCTCTGATACTGTGAGCCAGGTGTTACTGCAGTCCACCTGCTCGATTGAGCACACAACTCTCATGTACACGCGGCCACTCGTGTACATGCAGCCACAAAGGCTCCTCCAGCCACAAAGGCAACCAGCCACAAAGGCTCTACAAAGTGGTTTTAAGATCACCACGAACTTTTCAAATGCCTTTAAAAGGCTTACATTTCATACTTCAATATTTTTGAGTTTCTGGGTACATATAATGACCATTACAACAACTGGACTTGCTTATAACATGCTAGGGAGTCTATTCCACAAACCACACTAACTTAAACAAACATTTACTTTGTTGTTCACCATAAACGTTGTTGCTGCTTTACCTCATCTTTTCATTGTTCACATCTTGGGCATCTTTGTCAAATAACTTCTTGGAACTCCATGCTTAACCTGTCATTCATTAGAGTTGCAAATTCTAACAAAATAACTTTGCCTACATTGAGTTAGCTAGGCTCAGTAAGGCTCAATAATATTTAAACACGATTCCAAGAAAATACAACATAAACTCTTCAAATTTAATTTCTCTATCCCTGCCCATAGATGATTATTTTCCAAACATACCAGCAGCCATTTTTCACCAACGATACCTATGAGGGGTCCATTGATAAAGAAACCGGAACACAGGCACTCACAGCCACACGAAGAGAACACAATTTTTCGCTTCAAGAACAATAATCCAAGACTCCACGGTCCAATCCTCCATTGTGTTTCAGTATCCACTCCCCTGGGAACACAATGCCACTTCCCCTGCTCACAGTATCAAGGCTTGGTAACTGCTTCCAAGCATGCTGCCATTGCTGCCCTGCCTTTGACACAGCCAAGTATCTTCCTTCACCATCTACTGCGGAGTGGACTGTCGGTCGTCCAATCTCCAAAACAGTAACACATTCACTCAACTCCCACTCGGCTCATCAAAGCATACATAACACACAAATATTATACCAATAATATTTGCGATACCATAATATAAATCTCTAAAACACACACAATTACTAAACAACACAACTCATGACAATTTCTTGACAGCAACAACACAACCATCATCAAGAACGGCTTTATAAGCAATCCCAAAACTCCCCTTCCCCAACATCTCGGCAGATGCCCTCAGCAAATCCTCCAACTCAAACTGCTTCTTCCTATCAAAGAACACAAGTTTACTCCTCTTCATCTCTGGTGTCTGCGGGCCACCGGAGAAATCCATCTTCTCAGACGACGCTTTTCCAGCAACCTCGGCCTCCCCGATGAATTTTCTCCAGTAATACACCAGAAAAACGAGTGTTATCAAAATCAAAATGGCAGCATCCCCGAACACAATGGAAATGATGGCCCCCGTGCTGAGAGCCCTGGTTTTAGATCTCGGTTCCACGGGAGTACTCGATCCTGGGTCGGGGCTCGGATTCGACGGCACCACTACAGCCACCGAAGGCGCAATGGTACAGGCCGGAAAATGACTCCGTCCGCAGAGCCCAGTATTGTTGGCGAAGGCCGAAGCCATGAAATTCTCCAAAAGCCAGCGGGGGACTTCGCTAGAAAGTTCATTATTGGAAACATTTAAGTCCCGTAAGAAATTGAGATCCGGCAATGGCCCTGACAGAATGTTGTTCTGCAGGCACAAAGTTCTGATCAGAACATGGAATAATTGAATATGCCTTGGATAGTGTTTCTGTTCACGAGTAGGAAGGCAGTGTTGCAAGAATTGAAACGTTCTCCCACAGCATTCAGGTAGCATTTAGCATAGGCAGCCAGCAAGGCTCCTCCACGTTGACTCCTCACGCTCCTCTGTCACAAGGGAAAGAACAAAAAAAAAACGACACAGCGCTCCAACAACAGATAGATCAATGCTCCTCTTCAAACAATTCATAACTGTGATGACTTCAATCTAACAATGTTGACAAGGACATAGCACCGGGATCTGTTGACGACATCCACAACACCTGTCGTTCACACTTCATTGACCTTTGGTGATAAAGCTCCCTCTCCTCTCTTGATCTGACCCAATTCGTAGCACACAGCCACAAAGTCCCTGTAGAGGTACCAAAGAACACATCCTCACCCTTGATAGGTCGAGCCAAGACTCTCCACACTCACATCAAGAGACATACTCTCACTGCGCAGAAACTAGAGAAGATATGGTCACTGATATGATTTAGTCCACCACACAGATCTGATCCGATCTGCTCAACCTCACAGCAGATACTGACCTGGAGCTTCGCCCATGAGAGAACCAACACCACCTCCGTCACTAATCCTATCCCTGACAGGCTAATTTTTCTTCTAACTCGGCCTCTTAAATCATGGGTTGCAACGAGTCGCTCAACTCGGCCTATTCACACTGCAAAATCTAATCAAATTCTATATTATGAATCACTGAAATTACACACATATTTATACAAGCAATAGTCTCAAGATAGGAATTCTATCTTGGACGTACAGTAATGTGGTTGAGAGATTCTCTCAACCACACACTAAAATAAGAGAAACTATATTCTAGCTATTTCCTATTATGTAGGAACAAACTCCTCAAATGGAGAATTACAACCATAGACAAGTAGGAATTAATTATTTCTAACTTGGAAGCAGCCATGGAAGCATTATTTCCAATTTTAACGAAAATTAAATTAATAGTTAAACATTATGTATTTTTTAGAAATATAAATTTTTAATTTTGCAAATTTTAGCAAAATTTGAAGTTAAGGGCTATTAATATAAAAAAATAAATTTAATGTATTAATCAAGTGTAATATATTTAAAATATAAATACTATATAGAAATTTCAACATAGTAATTATGTTGGATTCACGTGTGATCCATTTAAAATGTATGGTTATGTTGATAAATGTAATTTAAAATATTTTGTTACAACATTACCTTCCTTGCAAAATTTGAAAGAATTATAACTATGTATCCATTTTATTTAATTTTAAATACTTGCACAAGAAAAATAATAAATATTCACTAGGTTGGATGACGATGTATTTTTATTTAAATGAGCTTTAAGGAGAGGACATTAGAGGATACTTGGTACCTGAGCCACCCTCCTTCTAGTGTTGGAATTCAACCCACCTTCTATTTTACTTTAGATGTTCAATAGAGGAGCAACATGCCAACCATCCTTAGAGAAGGTTAGGGGAGTTGGATGGTGGAAACCATTTTGTTAATATATAAATATGGAGGACATATGAAGGAATAGGGATGAATCATGGTTTATTGTGTTACAAGGAATAGCTAGAATATTTTGATGTGGATAGTTCATAGGTTTTCAGTAATTAACATCCTCCAATTATATTTTGGCAATCTTGTTGTTTCTCAGAATTTCATAAGATTTTAGCTCTACTTATGTTTTCAATATGAGAATCTAATTTATTTAGGTAGATCTTTGATTTCTCATGGTGATAGGTCTAGGCCAAAATTAAATCCTAGGAGGAAGTCTAAGTTCTATTCAAGGTTTGAGTAGTCAACCTATTCAATTAATTCTACACTCTAGATTCTCATTTTATTTGAATCATCTTTGAGCTCTTATTTCTGATGGTGATAAATCTAGGTCGAAATTAGATCTTTGGAGGTAGTATCACTTCTATTCAAATTTAGAGTGGTGAACATTTTTAGTGTAGTTTACACTATGGGATCTCATATGCTTTGAATAATCTATTGGCAGTATGATGTATATGTTTTCCTTGATGGCAACTCACTTGTAATAGAACAAGTATATGTTATCCAGATGAGTTCAAAGATGAGTTCAAAGGTGACAAAGTGATCGAACTAGATAACATAATGATGGGATAGAGGTTTTCATGTCAGAAACAAAAGTTTAATGAAGGGTAATATTTAAATATCTATACGTGGGTTCATACAGTCCAAGCCGTGTACATGTTGGCACACTAATTTATTAATACCAAGGTATGAGCCCACATTCTTGATTGCAGTAACAATTATCTGATCCCATCCAAGATTACCACCAACACTAGTGTGTTTTTGGCTCGTGATATTGGCTAAGGCTCTTACTATATATTGAGGTGAATATCAAAGCGCTAATTTTTCATGACTATGGATTTATGATGAATACTTCAATCTAAATTATATTTGCATTCCACAGACTATAGTTGACAAGGTAATCTGAAATAATAATGCACCAATGAATACAATGATTGATCAAGATCATGAGACGACTTGAAATGACTTTCCATTGTATGATATGCTCATGGATTGACTAGATCTAAGTATTGACACATGTTTTTATCTATGAATGTTATGATCTCGTTCTTTCTAAAGTTCTGAAGAGCTGTGAAATTTTAGGTCAAAATTTATAGATCTGTAAGTAGGTTGGTATCGGTAATGTCGAATCTATATGCAGGATCATTTCATCAAATTCGCATACATAAAAAAAGCGTTCTCCTTATAAATGAGTGATCAATCTAATCAGTGATGTTGTATCTATGTTGTCTCTTAATTTTCTCTTCATGTTCATCTGGGTGTAATGATAATGTTTGATGTTGAACTATTTGAATGATGAACTTGAAATTGGTTGCATGCTGATTAGTTTAAAATACTCTTCATGTTGCTAATTTTATGAGGTTTTATAGATTTGTAAGCTAACAGAATATTTAAGAATGACTTTGTGTAATTTTATGACTTATTCAAATTGACGGTTTTTAGAACTTCGTATATTGAGATATATACGTAGGTTGCTCAAAAGAAAATCATGTATACACGCAAGTTTCCTTAAGTGAAATAGCATATAAATTTTGATATTTGGCTGATATGATGTTAAAGGGTTCAACATGGATTATGTGATGAAAAATGGTCTACAATTTGTGATGTGTTTAAGCAGGTGGATCTAGTGTGAAAATTTTTTAAACGTGGTCCACGGATTGTGTTGAGAGCTGGAGACTTGAGTTGGGAAGTTGAATCTTCCTGCCAGTAGTAACTGGTCATCATATGAGGTAGTTGAAGCTCCCTTCCAGTGGGTGCTGCTAATTGAGATCATGGAGTTGGATCTCCCTTATAGTAGGATCTGGAGAACGATTAAAGGTTGTAACCTTCAGGAGGTGGGTTCCTGTGTACTTGTGTGAGTCTGCACTGGTACAATTATGTAAGAAGTTTTTTATTATAATAACATTGAATACTGTGACAACAACAACAGTAGTTTTTTCCCATATTGGGTTTCCCCCTTAAATCCTGATGTTTATGTTTTTTTCTCATTTGTGATGCTTTATTCTGTTCTTACTACAGATGCTTATTGCTTATCAAATTTCTGATGAATCTCTTACATTGTTGTTTAATTCAAACAAATAAATAATTAGTTGATTTATAATTTTACTAAGCATATGCTAGTTTACTGTATACAATTCATGTACATATTCTAATTGGATTCATAAAAATCATGTACAAAATTCAGAATAGAAAATATTATTGTGATTTTTTAAAATAATGATTCACCCTTCCCTCTTAGTATTTTTCCCAACAATTGGTATCAGAGCAGGTCCTTGAGAAGAAGCTTGATCACTTGAAGGAAGATCTACCAAGATTAGCAATAAATACAGAACAACATCTATCAGACCACCACTCTTCAATGGAAATAATTTAATATTCTGGAAGACAAGAACAAGATCCTATCTTCAGCCTCTTGGAGAAGATGTTTGGCCAATTATTGAAGGAGGTTACCAATATCCAGCCACAATTCCCATAGATGCAACAAAAAAGAAGAAATATGAAACCAATGAAAAAGTTGTCGACATATTATTGGGAAGCCTACCATAATGAGAATTTTTCAAAGCTATGCAATTAAATCGAATAAAGAAAATAAGGGACAGAATCATCCAAAGCTATGAAGGTGATGAGAAGGTAAAAATTTCAAAACTCCAAACTCTCAGAATGCATAATGATGAAAGTATTGCAAGTCTCTTTCTACATATAGATGAAATTATAAATAGTATGAGAAATATGGGTGAAGAAATAAAAGACCCAACTTTAGTATAGAAAATATTAAGATTCCTAACTCCTAAATTCGAGTCAAAAGTGTCTACTATTGAAAATAAGCATGATCTACGAACTTTTATTGTTGTTCAACTTCATGGGATCATGTCTGCTTTTGAAATGAGAAAAGGAGGTGCGTCTGAAGTCAAAGAAGCTGCGTTTAGAGCTACTGAAAAAGGAGAGGACAAGGAAGAACAAAAAGAAGCATGGTATCTATAAGAAGAAGATGAGGTAAATTTCGTAAAGAAACTTCAACTAAGAACAAGAGCAACGTATAAAATAATGAAAATGGCTTCCATTGGTAATTATGTTGCTAAGTGTCCTTATAAAGAAAAACATGAAAATGGGAATGATATCACAAAATAATATAGGAGACAGTTTGAAAATAGGAAAATTTACTATACTCATGAAGGTAGTGATGGTTTGTCAAATAATGAAGAAGGTGAATCTGATCAATATCTTAAATTACTCATGGCATTTGAAAGAATTTCTAATGAGTCTGATGACAAATTTGTGGATGCTTTATAGGAAAAGGATTTTTTCATTGAAGAAATCACTCAGCTTAAAGTGTTCTTAGAAAAAAACAAAATATCCATAGATACCTTAAAGAATAAACTAATAGAAAAGGAGAAGCATAATGAGAAGTTATAATGTGAAATACTAAGTCTAAGAAAGGAACTTGAGAAGATAAAAACTTTAAACCTTAGATTTGGTAAAGGCTCTAAAACCTTAGATGAGATTATGAACGTTCAATGGTCTCCTCTTATGAAGATGGGTCTTTGATCCATTCGAGAAATATCAAAGATAGAAAAATCCTCAGCCATAACGAGAAGCTATCTAAATGCAACAAAAGTGAGTCAGCAAAGCTTCAACCTTCAGCAAAATAACAAATATACTTCACAGGTAAATCATCTCCACTCGAATCCAACGATGAACAATAAGAGAAGCATCAGTCAAAAGTTAAATAACACCAGAATATTATATGATCAAAAACTTTCTTCTTTAATGGACAATGTTTCTCATGTCATAATTTTGGTCACAAATTTTCTCAATGTGTTTCATACAAAACCATCATGACTAGAGAAGCAATAAAACAAAGTAATGAGATAGGAATCAAGAATAATTCATATAATAATTTCTCACCTCTTAAAGATGAAATTGAATACTCATTTTGCAATAAATTTGGACGTGAGGAAACTGAATGCAAGAAAAAATTACAACCAACATCTCAAAAGGGGAAATTTCAACAAATTCTAAGCTATGGAAAAGGAAGGACTTAGTATCTGAAAGTTGTGGGATAACATTTTTTTGCAAAAGGTTAATAAAATAAATGGTATATATATAACAAATGCTCAAAACAAATTACAGGAGAAAAGGATAAACGTATTTCTTACAATGCATTAGTTAAATAAAATAATGTCACTTTTGGAAATGACTCACTTATTCTCATTAAGGGTAAACGATTTGTTTTTCTAAAGGAAAAGGTTAAAGCTTGTAAAGTTATTTATTTCGAAGGATTAAAGCATAAATTTTTTAGTTTTAGCCAAATGTGTGATCAAGGAAATGAGGTGGTATTTAGATCAAAATAATGTGTGGTTCGTGAACTTGACATAGGAAAGACCATAATAAAGGGAACAAGAACTCTGAAAAAATTGTATATATTGAAAGGTGGCCAAGAAAAATGTTACTTAGTGAAATTAGAGGAAAACTGGTTATGGAACAGGAGGTTGGTAAATCGAAGCTTCTCTCAAATACGCAAATCAAGCAAGCTCAAACATGTTTGTGATCTGCCAAACATCACCCTTCAAGAAAGTACCATATGCAAGTCATTTTTATTCGGTAAGAAAACCAGAGTTCAATTCAATTCCAAATAAGGATCAAGAAGTAAGGCTCTTGAACTTATACATACTAATTTGTGTGGACTAGTATGGAAAAATTCACTTGGTGGAGAATAATAGTATATCTTATTTATTGATGATTTTTCTAGAATGTGATGGATTGGTTTATTGAAACACAAAGATGAACCATTTTATAAATTTAAGGTCTTTAAAGAATTAGCTGAAAATGACTTAGATCTAAAAATCAAATGTCTTATCTATGACCGAGGAGGAGAATAATTATCATATGAATCCTTTGATTTATGTGAGCAACATGGGATAAAACACAATTTTCTGTAGCCATAACTCCTCAAAAAAATTACGTGGCAGAATGAATGAATATAATATTTCAACAAATGGCTCATTCTATGTTTGGTGATTCTGGAAATCTTGACACCTTCTGGGTTGAAGCTGCACATACCGCAGTAAATATTCTCAACAAGGCGCATGTTCATGTAAATAGTGATAAAATTTAGTAACCCTCATACTGTAAATAATTTTAGAGTTTTTGGAAGAAAATTTTTCATTAAAAATAATGATGAAAATTTTTGTAAGTTTGAAGTTAGGGCGCATGAAGGAATACTTCTTGGTTACTCATCTAGAAGCAAAGGATACAAATGATACAATAAGGGACTTCGGAAAATTTTTGAACGTATTGATGTTGTGATTGATGAAGCATGCACAACTATTAAAAAGGTAACAAAATCCAAAGAGGGTGATGATGAATCCTTTCCCAAATCAAATCTAAATTATATAGAAGAAGAAACTAATGAATAAACAGAAGAAGACACATTTGACAAATAAAGGGCTCCATCTCGGTATGTTCAAAAGAATCATTGAGAGACTCAAATTCGAGGAGAAAAGGAATCTTGGGTACAAACAAGAAGAACTCTTGTAGGAGCTCCTAGTTATCTAGCTTTATTATTCACCACTGAACCACAAGATGTAAATCAAGCTAGTAAAGATGAATGTTGGGTTGAGGTCATGGAGGAAGAACTTGATCAAATTAAAAGAATACTACTTTATAATTGGTTCCAAGACCTCATGATAAAAATGTAATTGGGACATAGTGTATATTAAAAAATAAGTTGAATGAAAATGGAGAAGTCATTAGAAATAAAGCCAGACTTGTTTGTAAATGTTATGCTAAAAAAAAAGGTATAGAATTTAAAGAAACATTTATTCTAGTATCCACATTTTCAGCCATAAGAATGTTTCCTTCATTTTCAAGAATTCACCATTTCAAAGTTTATCAAATGGATGAAAAATTTGTATTCCTTAATGGAGATCTATAACTATATTTCGAACAGCTACAAGGATTCATTTTGGGGAATGATGAATACCTTGTATTCAAACTCAAAAAGGCTTTATATGGGCTAAAAAAATTCCTACGGGCATGATTTATCATATTGACAGGTATCTTCAACAACAAGGTTTCACTAAAAGGATCCACATACAAGAAGATGTACAAAAAATTTGAGGATGATAAACTTCTAATTATTGTTGTCTATGTTGATGATATCATCTTTGGGAGTAATTAATAATCTGAGAGTAAAAAAATTACTTTTTTTATGCAACAATAATTTGAAATGTCTTTACTTGGGAAACTAACATATTTTCTTGGTTTACAAGTGCAACAAGAAAAAGGTGGCATCCTTCTCTCACAAAATAAATATTTCGAGTAGATTTTGAAGAAGTATGGTATGGAAGATGACAAACCAGTATGTACTCCAATGATGAAAAGATGTAGCCTCATTTCAGATGATGGATCTCCCACAATAAACCAACCAAAATACATTTCTATGATTGGAAGTCTTGTTTATCTAACAAGAACTAGACCAGATGTCATCCATGCAGTTGGGATCATTGGACTTTTCCAAGCTAATTCAAAGGAAACACATATTCATGAAATTAAGATAATATTAAAATATCTCCAAGGAACCCAAGGCTTTGGGTTATGGTATCCTAAAGATGTAGACCTTACCCTTCATGCATACATAGATGTGGATTGGGCTGGAAATGTTGATGACCATAAATGCACTAATGATGGTGCATTTTTCATGAGGTCCCGATTGGTATCTTGGTTCAACAAGAAATAAATTTATATCACCTTATATACAATGGAAGAATAATATGTGGCTACTACATCTTGTTGCACAAAACTCTCATGGATGAAGTAGGAATTAAAAGATATTCAAACCAAATGTTCTCCACCCATCTCCATCCTATGTGATAATACAAGTGTTATTACTATTTCAAAAATAATTTTATGCTCTCCAAGACTAACTAAATTCCAATTAAGTATAATTTTTTACGAGAGCAAGTGCTGGAAAAAAAGATTAAATTGGAATATGTTCCCTCCAAGGAACAAATTACTAATATATTCACTAAACCTCTTCTAAGAGAAGAATCTAAATATCTCAGAAAAAACTGGGAGTTGTCTCTAACTCATTTTGTTGTTAATTCACAAGTTTTATTTCTGTACATGGGTCCAATGAAGTATAGTCGTGTATATATGTGAGCTTCTATTCAGAAATAAACATATATATACCTTTGAAAAGAAAATCTTGGGTCCATCACAAGAATAGTTTCTGATATTATTATGTCAATTATTTACTGTTCAAAAATTCATCAATGTCTACACATGATTCTTATAAATGGTTTTAAGCATTAGGAGCTCTTTCAATTTGTCATTTATGGTTTTTTTGATTAATGAAGCTACTCTGATACATGAATTGCTGATATGATAGAAAGCAGGTAACATAGGTTCAAGGGGAGTTTTAGCCTTTCTAATGCGTTGTTGGAATATGTTTAAGGAACCGTTGAAGATTTTCAAATGGATTATTAATGATTCATATACATATAGAGACCATCTCTATGTCTACATGATGGTGATGTTGCTACCATGATTGTCACTTTGTTGCATCATTTTCTATCATGATGATACCTCAAGTTTAAGGTCCTTGGTTGGTGGTACATGTCATATATGAAATTTTATGTAAAATTTATGTGTAGTCCTATGATGTCCTTATTCAATTATACTATGTAAACCCACTTGGTTCGGTAATTGAGTCATATACATATAAATCCCATGTTGGGAAGTTGTTGGTATGTAACCCCACTTGGTTGGGCAATTTATGTAATTTCAATTTCAAAAGGGAGATTATGTTGGTGTTTGAATATGGTGTCTTTCAAGTATCTTCAGGTGATGGTAATCAAACACCATCATGGTTTCCATCAAGTCCGAAGGGGCAAATTGTTGCCATTATTATGCATATGTTGTTCTTGATGGAAACTCATTTGTAACAGAACAAGTATATGGTAACTATATGAGTTCACAGATTAGTTAAAAGGTGATAGAGTGATGGAATATGATAACAAAATAAATGGACAGAGGTTTGCATGTCAGAAACAAAAGTGTGATGAAGGTGAATATTTGAAGATCTATACACGGGTTCATTCAATCTAAGTCGCGTACACATGCGGGTATGAAGAAGCCAAGTCACGTACATGCTCGCACACTAATTTATTAATACAAAGGGTCTTACCATGGTATTATCCCACATTATTGAGCGTAGTAACAATTATTTGATCTCGTCCAAGATTATCACCGCCACTAGTGTGGTTTTAGCTCATGGTATTGGCTAAGGATCTAGCTATATAAAGAGTTGAATATCAAAGTGCAAAGTGTGAATGAGTAAGGATTTATGATGAAAACTTCAATCTGTAGTATATTTTCATTGTAAGGGCTATAGTTGACAATTTTATTTGAAATAATAATGCATCGATCAATACAATGATGGATCATGATCATGAGACCTGAAATGAATTTTTATTGTATAATATGCTCATGGATTGACTAGATCTAAGTATTGATGAACATTTTCATCTTTGAATTTATGATATGGGGTCTTTCTAAAGTTCTGAAGAACTGCGCAAATTTTGGTCAAAATTTGCAGATTTCTATGCAGGTTGGTCTCGATAAAGTTGCATATACATTTAGGTTCATTTCATCAAAGTTGCGTACATAAAGGAATGTTTATACTTATAAATGACTGATAAATCTAATCAATGTTGATGTATTTTTGTTGTCTGTCAATGATGTCTTCATGTTGATCTGGGTGGAATGATAATTTCTGACATTGAATTGTTTGAATGATGAAGTTGAAATTGGTTGCATGTTGATTGGTTGGAAATATTCTTGATGTTGCTAACTGTATGAGGGTTCAGAGATCTGTAAGATAACATAATTTTTTGGAATGAATCTGTTCAATTTCTTGACAGATTCAGAGTAAGAGTTTTTAGAACTGAGTATATTGATATATGTACGCAGGTTTCTCTACAGAAAAGCGCGTATACACACGGGTTTCCTTAAATGAAGTAGCGTATACATTTTTTTATTATTAAATATTAGGGTTGAAGTTCATTCATTGTGTTTATGCAATATTATGAGTTTAGTTACATGTGCTAGTTACAATGATCTCATTGTTCTGTTTGAATTAAGTTGGTGATTGGTTAAGTGATTATTTGCTTCAATGGTTATTTCAATATTCAAGCGATTGGTTATTGATTGGTTCAGTGGTTTTTTTCAGGAATTGGATTAGTGCTTTGGGTACGATAATCACTTTCAGTTTTGATATTTGGCATGTATGATGTTAAAGGATTGATGATGGATTATGTGATAAAAAGTGGTCTACAAGTTGTGATGCATTGAAGCAGGTGGATACAGTGTGAAAATTTATGAAATTTGGTCCATGGATGGTGTTGAGGGTTTGATCCTTCATTGAGGGAGTTTAAACTTCCTACTAGTAGTAGCTGGTGATCAGATCTGTGGGTTGAAGCCTCGTTCCAGTGGGATTTGGTAAACGAGATCAGGGAGTTGGATCTCCCTTCCAGTAGAAGCTGGAGAATGAGTGAAGGTTGTAACCTTTAGCAGGTGGGTGCCTACGTAATGGCATGAGTCTACACCAGTACAAGAATGTAAGAAGTTTTGATTATAGTAATACTGAAGGCTCAGGCGACAACAATGGTGGTTTTCTCCCACATTGGATTCCACCTTAAATCCCAGTGCTCATGTGTGTTTCTTATGTGTGATACATTATTCTATTCTTAATGCACATGCTTACTGCTTATCAAATGTGTGATGAATCTCTTACATTGTGGTTTAAGTTAAGCAGATAAGTAATTAGATGAATTATAAGTTTACTATGCCTACGCTAGTTTCCGTTATAAGAGTCATGTACATATGTGAGTTGGGTTCAGTCAATTCGCATACATAATTCAGAAAAAATAAAAATAAATAATAAATAAATAAATAAATAATAAAAAATAAAAAAATAAAAAAATAAAAAAATAAAAAAATTGTGAGCTTTTAGAATACTAATTCACCCCCCCCCCCCTCCCCCCCAACCCCTACCCCCACCCCCCTCTCAGTATTTCTCCCAGTATAATATTCATTTTTGTGGGAGGTGTTCAGATGATTTTGGCACTTCTAGTCTTAGGCTTCTCCAAGTTATCCCTTTCATGTTTTAGTGAAATGTCTTAGAAATTTTCCTTAGGTGCATAGCCATTGTTCTTATTTTCTTGCTAATGTAAATGTTTTCCTTTCCCTCTTGTATTTTTTTCTTTCTTCTCGTCCTAATGTTGAAGTTTGCAACAAGAAACAATGAAGGAGGCATCCTGAAACATCATCCTTAATCCTAGTTGGAAAATAATCACCTAAACTAGGTGGGGCCCACATAGGCTATTTTTAGGTGTATGTCTATTTTTAGACATGGTGAGCATATTCTATATGTAGCAGGAGGCTATTTTTAGATGGTTGGTAAAATGTGAAAAATAGATGAAATTATATTTTTAGAAGATTGGGCGAAGTCTATTTATAGATCGCTGATCTAAAAATAGATCCATGTCAATTATTATTAGCTCTTAATAATAATGAGAAACTAAACAACAACTTATTCTATTGGAGCACTTTGGTTCAGTGCATAGATGTCATGCATCAGTGGATTGAGGGAATTACACAATTCCCAAGGGTTTACTGGAGCTAATGCATGGAGGACTCAGTTAGAACTCAAGTGGCAGAGTTATGACACAGTTGGAAGAAGTAGTTATGGAGTTGTATCTAGTTTGACTCAGTTAGACTCAGTTGAGCTAGTTGTATCTAGTCCAAATGAATGATACACTAGTGAGAGTGGAGTGAATTAATTAGTTAATTAATTCACAAATAATAACTCATTAATCAACTGAACAAATACATCAGTTAACTACAGTGCATGTCAGATCCAGTGGAGACCCCGTGGAGAGATAGGTGAAAGGGAAAGATGGACTATCGATTGTGACTACTAGTGATGCATGGATTGCATCTACATATACATTGTAGTTTCCAATGATAATGACACAGTCAGTGAGAGTGGGATTACATCGAATTGGTCTTTGTAATCAGCTTGGATTGCATAGTGGAGGCAAGCTAGCAGGAGGGCAGAGATTGGTGCATGGATTTGCAAGATTTCTTCTATGTTAGTGTGTGACGATTGTATTGTACTGAGAGCTTGATATACTAAGCTTTGTATGAGGATTGCTACATGATCTCCATGATACATAATATGATCATTGGGGTTTCTGGCTTTAGGATTTCCCATTAAACAATTGTGTTATGTGTGTTTTTATTGCTTCATGTGTTTTGAAATTGTTGTTTAAATTTCCGCAAGAATTATAGTGGAAGGATTCTGTATTTAGCAAGAAGATAAATATTTTTATATCAAGAGAGTCTGGATATATACATGCATATTTTATATAATTCCTACATGGTATCAGAGTTGTGTTATATATTTTCTACATGGAATGAGAGAAAGAATGTTTGGGTGCATGAGTTTGCAGAGAATATATGAAAATTTGGATGAATATTTCTTAGAAAAAATATCATATTTGGATTCCTTGCGAAAAAATACCGAAATTGAAAAAAATATTGGTCGAATCAGAGCTCGGACGAGGGAGATATCGTCGATTTAAAATCAGCTCTTTTGTTAGAAAATTTTGTGATGGTGGGACAATTACAATGTGCGCGAGTTGGGAAAGGAAAGGTGTTCCTTAGATTCAAAGCCATGGAGAAAGTCAAGAAGGTTGGGATTCAAGCTAAGAATCTCTACAGACTTGAAGTAGATGGTATTTCTACGGAGCTTCGTACTATTGGGAAGTGTGAGAAAGCCATGCAATTGAAGCTTGAGAGGGAGCAAGATTTTCATGCAGGTAAGAGTGAACCTCGGGATGTGCAGCAGCCACAACATGAGGATCATGGAGTGGGAGCAACCACTCATGTAGACAAATTTCATGCCAGATGGGCAGAGGGAGTGCATGTAGCTATACCACTAGGTGAGAGGTGGGGCGACATGCATGAGTAATCCCAAGAGGAGATTTCTGGGCAAGATTTATTGAGATGGTGTGGATCTCATGAATTGAACCTCAAGTGAGGAGCCCACAAGAGTGCGTAGCATGACCGCCACCGATGGAGGCATCATGACAGATTCATACTGGAGCGCAGTTCACAGTTGACAACAAGTGCAGAGTGCATGGGTGCAGAGTTCAAAAACACAGTGGTTCCTGAAGACATGTGCAGTAATTAAGCAAAAGTCGAAGACTTTGATGACATATGCATTATACTGATTGAGTTGTTTGGAGCCTTTCAGTTTCGGAAGTGTTGTAGCAAGAGTTGCAGAGCAGATGCATGGAGTTGCAGGGTGCTTGCAAAGGTTGTAGGGCGAATGCATGGAGTTGCATGTCGCATGCAAAGACAGTCCTTTCTTGTTGAGAGGGAGTGTTGAAGATTGCAACAAGAAACAGTGAAGGAGGCATCCCGAAACATCATTCCTGATCCTAGTTGGAAAGTGATCACCAAAACTAGGTGGGGGCCACACAGGTGATTTTTGTTGCAAAGTATATTTTTAGACATGGTGAGCATATTCTATATGTAGCAGGAGGCTATTTGTAGATGGTTGGTCAAATGTGAAAAATAAATGAAATTCTATTTTTAGAAGATTTGTCAAAGTCTATTTATAGATAACTGATCTAAAAATAGATGCAAGTCGATTATTATTAGCTCTTAGTAATAATTAGACACTAAACAACAAATTATTCTCTTGGAGAACTTTGGTTCAGTGCACAGATGTGGCACATCAGTGGACTGAGGGAATTACGCACTTCCCAAGGGTTTACTGGAGCTAATGCATGGAGGAATCATTTAGAACTCAAGTGGCAGAGTTATGACACAGTCGGAAGAAGTAGTTATGGAGTTGTATGCAACTTAACTCAGTTAGACTCAGTTGAGCTAGTTGTATCTAGTCTAACTGAATGATACACTAGTGAGAGTGTAGTGAATTAATTAGTTAATTAATTCAAAAATAATAACTCATTAATCAACTGAAAAAATACATCAGTTAACTACAGTGCATGTCAGATCTAGTGGAGACCCAGTGGAGAGATAGGTGAAAGGACAAGATGGAATATCCATTGTGACTACTAGTGACGCATGGATTGCATCTACATATACATTGGAGTTTCCAATGATAATAACACAGTCAATGAGAGTGGGATTACATCGAGTTGGTCTTTGTAATCAGCTTGGATTGCGTAGTGGAGGCAGGCTAGCAGGAGGACAGAGATTGGTGCATGGATTTGCAAGATTTCTTCTATGTTAGTGTGTGACGATTGTATTGTACTGAGAGCTTGATGTACTAAGCTTTTTATGCGGATTGTTACATGATCTCCATGATACATAATATGATAGTTGGGATTTTTGGCTTCAGGCTTTCCCACTAAACAACTGTGTTATGTGTATCTTTATTGCTTCATGTGTTTTGCAATTGTTCATTAAATTTCCGCAAGAATTATAGTGGAAGGATTCTGTGTTTAGAAAGAAGATAAATATTGTTATATCAAGAGAGTCTGGATATATACATGAATATTTTATATAATTCCTACATGGTATCAGAGTTGTGTTATAGATTTTCTACATGGAATGAGAGCAAGAATTTTTGGGTGCGTGAGTTTGCAGAGAATATATGAAAATTTGGATGAATATTTCTCAGAAAAAAATATCATATTTGTATTCCTTGTGAAAAAATGCCGAAATTGAAAAAAATATTGGTCGAATCAGAGCTCGGATGAGGGAGATATCGTCGATTTAAAATCAGCTCTTTTGTTAGAAAATTTTGTGATGGCGGGAAAATTACGTGCGCGAGTTGGAAAAGGAAAGGTGTTCCTTAGACTAAAAGCCATGGGGCAAGTCAAGAAGGTTGGGATTCAAGCTAAGAATCTCTACAGACTTGAAGTAGATGGTTGTTACACAGTAAATTGTCACCGTCCCTACCATTCCCCGTCCCGCATAATGGAGGACCCATTTTGTGACCTGTGAACATTGTCATGCCTTGAAAACATCATCAATGCATTCCTCTAAGCATGAGCTTCATTTGCCCTTGAGACATCTCCTTGCAAAAATCATGAAAAACATCCCTTTTTGCATTGGCGCGGGCAGCCAGTTCAGCACTCGCGCCAATGGGGAAAATCATGCAA
Source organism: Pinus albicaulis (assembly GCA_034641835.2). NCBI lineage: Eukaryota > Viridiplantae > Streptophyta > Pinopsida > Pinales > Pinaceae > Pinus > Pinus albicaulis. Next base: position 681,660,217 of record CM076579.1, read on the forward strand.
AGAGGTCGCGCCAACTGGCGCTCTGTCATAGAGCAGTAGTCGCGCCACCCAATTTAGGGACTGTTTTTTAAATAAGGATGGCGGAATTTGAGTTCCAACAAACTCAGAAACCATTGCCTATCTTGAGTTGGGAGGTTTGGCTGCGGGAGTTCTATGGAAGGGAAGTGGTTTTTCCACCTCCCATGGAACCTTCCTTGTTGATAGGGCCAATCCCATAATAATAGGGATCCCAACTCCCTCCTTCCCCATCTATAAAAGCCTGCTCAATCCCATGGCAAGCTAGTCTTGAAGGGCCTAAGCTTTGAATCTCCATATTCCCAAGAGCCTTTGTGCTGTAAAGAGCCCTCTTTTTCCCTTAAGGCCGACTCAAGTAAGGAGACTATTGTCGAGAGACTCTGGAGAGGTTTTCCCTTTCCCTGGCGAGCTTTGCGAGACGTGAACGACTAGAGACCCATCCGAAGGAGACCACGACGTCAGAACTTGGTTGTAATCTCTCTTCGTTTGTTATTTAATAGATGATTACGATTATGGTTCCACTCTGTTTTCAATCATGTCAATATGAGTAATATCCTTTCTGACTGATATTTAGTTACGTATGCCGGGTTTTATGCTTGTATCTGTTTGTTTCTTCCATGTGCAGGTGTTCATCCGCGGAGATCATGGAGGGATTGTGATCTGCCGAGGCTGAGGAACGGGGACGCTTCTTCTTCAGATCATAGCATTGGAATCCAGGTAGGCTTCTATCTCTAGTATTTTCATTCGTAACTAGGAACTTGCGTCGTAACATTGTTTGATTGTTGCTAGACCCCTGCTGGGCTAGTAGGGATCGCCTCTGTCCGCAGAGGGGATTTACCTCCTCAACAATTTGGTGACTCCGCTGGGGATCGTCCAGATTTCACCATCTCGTTTGTGTTGTCTCGCTGTGATTATTTTATGTTTTTCCTTGCTTGATGAACCTTCTGGGTTGGGTTCTTTCACTTTTTTTGCTTCTTGGTTTGCTTAGTTTGCATTGATCTGCTTCTGGAGTAGCTTTTTTTTTAATTTTGGCTGAGAAACTCAACTGGCGCAGTTTTTAACCCGACAGACGCGCCAATTGGCGCATGTTGCTTTTGTTTAGCCCGTGCCAATTGCTTTCTGGCGCCAGTTTCATCCTTACAGTCGCGCCACTCCTGTAAGGTTTTTGAGTTTCCTCATTTTTGAGCTCTCTGGGTTTGGTCAGTGTTTTTCTTCTTGATTTTCCGACTGCCTGAGTGTGTTGGAGTCCTGTTTGACTGGGAATTCACCTTTGTCCTTTGGTTGTTTGCTTTTATCTATCGATTTCACGTTTTAAGCCCTAGGGCATCTAGTGGCTTGGTGTATCGAGCCCTCCTTGGGAGTTTTGGTGTTTTGATTGTCCTGTCAACTGTCTGATTGATTCTCCACATCCTCTAAGTAGTTGTTCATTGTTTTGTTGCGATTTTTGGGTGATTGTTCATTCGTTCATTCGAAATTCGTTTGGTCTTGCCTTGGACCTAGATCACACGGTCCATTGGAAGCTTTTGAGTCTTTTCTTTGTTTTGAGAGACTTTGGTCGATTTGGGGATCTGATTGCTTGTGTTGGTGAGTGAAATTTGTTTGTTTCGCTCTCTCGAATATCGTTTCTCAAGTTGTTCCATTTGTTTTCAAGTTTGTTTAGTGCATATTAGCTATTAAACATTGAAAATAAAATAAAAAAATCTCTTTTGCTTTTGTTAATTAGTGTAAATTGTGATCTTTTCAATTTTGCTAGTGATTAGTGATTTGGATGAAAAGTTTTCAATTTCATTAGTTGCATTAGAGATCTCATTGCTTGTCTTCCGTTCATTTCGTTTGTGTAAAATCTCTCAACTCTTCTCTAATTAGTTTTCATCGAACGAAATGTTGGACTGTGGCATGTAGCTTTGCATTTAGGAGTCTTTTAAGACACTACATACGATAGGGCCTGAAAATTGAAACTTAATTGAAGATCAACTATAAAATTTATTCAATTAACCTAAGGCAGCATTGGAACTTAACGAAACATTTTTAGAAGGTCTAGGCTAGAGACGTGTTCCGGCGTCGTTAAACCTAGTAGCTGTCGTTCGCCTGTTGGCTTTAGACAGCGCTAGTACGGACTTGTGCTCCCCGTACCGTCGCGTATATAAAGGGAGACCCCTCTAGGTTTTCAATCCTTTATCTACAGGAAGCCGAGTCTGCCGCCCTATACCCGTGATACACCGAACACAGCATTCGGGGAGACTACCTGCACGTACGGAAAGTCCTTGGTCGATTTCTATTTCATTATTTGAAACCAAGGTGTATATTGCAGTTCACGGATATTTGGTACACCCTTTGTGCCTAGTTTTTCCTGAGCAGTCATTTGGTCTTTTCTGACTCCCTAAACTTGAAAAGACCGTCAAGCGCTTGTCCTTTCACGCTTGCGTCAAATCTGAAAGAGATAGAGTCACCTTTTTATCGTTTCTCGACTCTTAAAATATGAAACGGTAGAATTTCTTACTTTCCAATGTGGTAAAATTAATCGCCCATGATTACACACCCGTTTAGACATTGCCTGTTGACCGTTTGATCGTGTGTCTTAACTCATTTTCAGCCCGTGTGTGTGTTTGTTATTTTTCTCTGGTCTTTTGCCATAGTGGCGGAACCTTCGGTTTCGTCTACTGGTAGTCCTTACACGGACGATTCTTCAGAAGCTTCTCAGTCTTCTGTTGAACCACAGCAGCCTGTTGTTTCCGAGCAACCCTTTGGAGGACCAGTTGAGTTCAATTGGCCCTTTTCGGACCCTGTGTCTGAATTGAGATTAGGAGCTGATTTCCTTTCTCTTACATCAGGTTCGCCGTTTGTTGCTGCTGTATTTCCTCCTAGTCCTCGCCGTCTTTTGCGTTATTTAACGGCAGGATCAACCATGAGTGATTCTGGTGAGGAAATTCCGATGTCTGGTGAAGACTATCAGCTCTTCCCGCGTAGATTGTTCGAGGGAGACAACTCTGAGCTGGCTACCATGTCGACAGCCAGTCCTTCTTTACCACAGGGATACAGATCTTTGGGTCAGATCATTTCAGCTACAGCCTCTATGGGAATATCATCTCCTGCTTCGAGGCCAGCTGCTACTACACCCGGGGTGTCCCCTTCGACACCCGTCACTTCTGTTCCCGTTCAGCCCACTGTTTGTGTGGCCGCCTCTTCTCCTGTTGTCTCAGCATCTGCTACTAGGGCTGGTCCAACTCCTGAAGATGTTTATCTAGCTACTGCTATACCGGAGAATATCTCTCCGGAGGAGTATCGGTTGTCTTTGCAATAGCCGAACGCCGAAGCTGGACCGTTTCCCCAAGATCCTTACCGATCTTTCTTTTCGCACTATGCACAGGATGGTACTCCCGTGTATGCTTTCCCAGGTCAGTATGACGAGCACGGGGAGGTTTTCGGTCTTCCCGCTCCTGAGGCTTATTTGTATGCTCAAGGCTTACCATACAACCAGGCTTATAACCCGCAGGGACAGCCCTTCCAAGGCCAACCTGCGGGCCAACCTGGCTATCTGTATGACCCACAGGGGCAGCCCATCCAGGGGTACCCTGCAGGCCAGCAAGGGCCATTGTACAATCTGCAAGGACCGTATTATAGCCCTTCCGGTCAACCTGCTCAGCCTCAGCCGGGGTATCAACCGGGACCGGTCTATGGTCCTGGGGGGCAAATCCAGCCTTCTTTACCGATGCAACCACAGTATCCTGTTGTTTCTAACGTTGCATATCAGCCAGGACCATCTTATGGTTCTGCTTCAGGTCGGACCGGTTTCCAGCAAGCACCTGGTCCTGTTCCACCACCAAGCCAACCGGTTCATCCGGTACAACCCGGTGTCCCGCCTCCAGGCCAGCCGGCCCATCCGGTGCAACCTGGGGCTCACTTACAACCAGGTCAACCTGGGCAACCGGCGCCGCCTGTTTATCCGGGTCAGCCTAGTCATTCAGGTCAGCCCTCTCAGTCGAGTCAACCTGTTCATTCAGGGCAGCCCTCTCATTCCGTTCACTCTGCTCAACAGCCTGTTCATTCAATGCCGCAGCCAAATCAACAACTGCGCCCTACGTACCAGGCTCCGCAGGGTTCCGCTTTTCGGCAACCTACTCATCCTCAGGGTGGTTATTATCCTCATGGTCAGTCTCAACCGAACTATAACCACCCTAGAGGCTCTCAGTATTATCCTCCTCCACCCGGTTTTACCTACGCTCAGTAGCCAAATCCAAACGCTGCTTATATGGGGCCGACGCATAATCAGGGTCCGTATCCTGGTTATCAAGCCCCGCACTATGGTTACCAGCATCCAAATCAGTCTGGTTATACGACCTATGCCCCCTACGGTCAGAATCCTGCGGGACAGAACCCGTGGGGGCAGGGATATTCACAACCATCATGGAGTATGGGTACCGGACCTCATCCTGGGCCTGGCATGGCAGTTAACCCTCCATTGCCGTTCCTGGCTACCTTGGAACTGTCGGACGTTTCAAAGTTGACCAATGATCCGATTTTACATAATCCATATTGGCCTCCGGTTCCCACCAAGATACCAGGTGATTGTCCCAAGTTTGAGGGCAAAGCTGGCGAAGACCCCCAGGCGCATGTGATGACGTATCACCTCTGGTGTTCGTCTAACTCTTGGGTCGATGATTCGATCCGTTTGCGTCTTTTCCAGCGTACTTTAACAGGAGCTGCTGCTAAGTGGTACATAGAGCTACCCCGTGGTATTTTTCAGGATTTCAAATCGTTAGCTATGGCTTTCCTCACGCACTTCCAGTTGCCGGTCCGGTATGAGGCCGAGACGCACCTCCTGACTTCTCTGAAGCAGGACAAGGCCACTCACATCTCAGATCACATTCATGAGTGGCGGCGCCGTCGTCGACTGATCAAGTTTCACATACCTGATCAGATTTTGACTCACTGGTTCACCACCTCCTTTGTGAATAAAATCGCTCAGGATATCGCGATGGGAGCGTGTGTGACAGAGGAACAAGCTATCGCGCATTCCCAGTACTTGGATCTTGTCTATTCGCAGTCTGGCACACTTTATGACATCTTGACTGATGCTCCACGTCCCGGAACCACTAAGGCTCCGCCTACCCCTGCGGTGGATGGTGTCATTGGTTCCGTCTCTCAAAATTCGAAGAAGTCTTCAAATGGGAAGCAGAAGGCTAATTCTTCCAACAATACCTCTGCTAATCCCGCCTCATCCGATTCTGGTAAAACCGCGGAGGTGAATGCCGTCCAGGCCAATCCTGCAGACAAATCCTCCAAGGGGAAGAAGAAGGGCAAAGGAAAATCAAAATCTGATGCCCCGAAACCAGAATCTAAATCTCGAACTGAGGATGGCTCCCAGCGTAAACCGAAGTTCCCTTGCCTCATCTGTGAAGGGGACCATTATACTAAGGATTGTCCACGACGATCTGAGGTTAGTCAACTTCTTAAAGGCCCTAAAGGGACTCCGGCTGTTTTGAAAGAGCCATTTCCATCTCAGCAGACCCAGATGGTCGAACAGGCATCACCATCTGCACCATTTGGGTCTCAGGTTTTCATGGTGAAGAGTGTTGCACCTATCTCTGTCGCTACGCGGTCGAAGGATTACAAAGAACCGCGGCAGGCACCCGAGAAGGCAGTTGCGGATGGGCCGCCTCCCCCACCTGTCTCCGGTCCGTTGGAAATCGAGAAGCCTTCTCTGGAACCCGTTGTGAAGCCACCTCCCAAAGGTGTCCTTCGAAGATCTTCTTATAATCCAAACGCTCGTGCCGCTCAACATTACAGTATTGTTGAGGATCTGGCACAGGCGCCATGTGCCATGTCCGCACTTGAGGTTCTTCAAAGTTGTCCTTCACAACGGAAGGCTTTACTATCTGCGATCGGGGGCATTGATCCCGCCGACTCGAGTCTTCTCACCTTCGAACTGGAGAATTTTACTCCCCGGCTTCCACATCAAATCGCTTTGTTTATTCAAGTCGGGATTAACATTCTGAACATTCATAGGGCCATCGTAGATGAGGGTGCATCTACCTGCGTTATGTCCTCCGCTTGCTGGAAGGCCATCGGCTCTCCAGCCTTGTCGTCGTCTCCCAATGCCCTTGAGGCATTTGATGGTCGGGAATCTAAACCCCTGGGCGTTCTCGAGAGTCTTGCGATCACATTACAGGGGAAAACTGTCAACGTGGAAGTGGAAGTGGTTGACGCTAAACTCAACTACAATATACTTCTTGGCCGCAGCTAGACCCATGCCATGCTCTGCGTGCCGTCCACCGTCTTTCGATTCATTAAGTTCCCTCACGAGGGCAAGATTGTCACAGTGGATCAGTTGTCATTTTTCACCTCTAACTCTGAGAACAACGTGCCATACGTGGATCAAATTCCGAATCCCCCAGACAGTATAGGACCTGGTCTCTTCAAAGACCCAGTCCTCATGGGTATCTTTCCCGCACCACCACCGCATACCACTCAAGTCAACATGTTGTCCAGGTCCGATGACCCCTGGCTTATTCCTACACCTGAGCAGGTATATGAGTTTGGAGAATCCATGCCTTTAACTCCAGTAGAGATCAGCTACTGTGAGATTGTTGCCGCATCGGACCCTCTGCCTTCGCAACATGCTCCGTTGAGCATGGCTCTGGACGTCTACTCCCAATCCCCCTGGCTTGGTCAGGCTGATTCACCTGATCCTCTCAGAGAGACTTTTCCTTCAGATGAGGCTATCATTGAAACTATGTCTCTTGAGGAGCTGCCCTGGGGCGATGGACATCATCGCTCCTCATTTATGCCCAGCTTGGGGGCAATGACTGATTGTCTGGAGCGTTATGCTACTCAGGTTCCCTCCCCTCCTCTTCAAACACCGATCTTGACGCACGAGGTCTTTTCGGAGGGTAATCTGAGTAACATTACTCAAACTATTCCGATCAACATCTCCGTTAAACCGGGGATTGTTGAGAATATTCATGTGGGTGTGACTTGTTCTCCCGATGAGATTCAAGTCTATACTGAGCTTTTCAAAGAATTCAGAGATGTTTTCGCATGGTCTTACGAGGAAATGCCGGGAATTGATCCTAGTATTGTCGTGCACGAGATTCCAACCTATCCAGGTGCGAAACCCGTGCGCCAATGCTTACGTCCCATGCATCCTCGGAAAGCCGCCGCTATCAAGGCAGAAGTTGAAAAACTTCTGAACGCGGGTTTTATTTATCCCATCCCCCTTACAGAATGGGTGTCCACATTGTCCCTGTCGATAAGAAGCAGGGTACAATTCGAGTCTGTGTGGATTATCGCGACATCAATCGCCCCTATCCAAAGGATAATTATCCCACTCCGTTTATCGACCAGATCATCGACGAATGTGCCGGGAGTGAGATCTATTCCTTAATGGACGGTTTCTCAGGATACAACCAAATCAATATTGCACCTGAGGATCAACATAAGACCACATTCATCTGTCCGTGGGGCACTTTTGCTTACAAAAAACTCCCGTTCGGCTTAAAGAACGTTGGAGCCACGTTTCAGCGTGCGATGTCCTACGCTTTTCATGACATTCGTCATATCGTTCAGCCTTATCTGGACGAATTGCCAGCCCATTCGGGTAAGCGAGAGGACCATCCTGAGCATCTCCGCCAGATCTTTCTTCGTTGCAGACGCTACAATATCAGGCTCAATCCTCATAAATGCGTCTTCTGCGTTGATTCTGGCCGTCTTTTAGGATTCATAGTCTCGAAAGACGGAATTCGCCTTAACCCTCTAAAGGTCGAGGCCATCATAAATCTCCCATCACCCTCCTCCTTGTATCAGTTATAGAGTCTGCAAGGGAAAGCGAATTTTCTTCGGCGCTTTATCCCGAATTATGCCGAGGTGGCCAAAGGATTCACTCGCTTGTTAAAGCAGAACGTTCCCTTTCACTGGGACGAAATTGCTCAGGAATCCTTTGAGAAGCTAAAGACGTTGCTTGTCAATGCTCCGTTGCTTCGTCCTCCGGACTACCACCGCGACTTCACTTTATATCTAGCCGCCGCATTTAGCACCATAGCCATGGTCTTGGTGCAGGATGACGATCATGGTGATGAACATGTTGTTTATTACCTGTCTCGGAACCTTCTTGACCCGGAAACGCGTTATGCACATGTCGAGAAGTTGGCATTAGCAGCAGTACACGTTGTACAACGCTTTCGCCACTACATCCTTTTGCGCACGATAACAGTGGTTTCAGACTGCAACCCTATGACGTATATTCTTTCTAGACAAATACTGGGGGGCAAGTACTCCAAATGGATTGTAATCCTGCAAGAGTTTGACTTGGAGTTCACCACCGCCAAGTCAACTAAATCACTGGTCTTCGCGTATTTGATATGTTCTCTCCCTACAGACTCTGTTCCCTCACACTCTGAAGATCATATACCGGACGAAACGCTTTTCCTCATCAGTACTCGTGATCCTTGGTACGGTGACATAATAGTGTATCTTCAGACCTCGACTTTTCGGTCTGAGTTGGATAAAACTGCCTGCCGTCAGATTCGGCACCAGTCCCAACCCTACCGTATAGTAGGAGATACCTTATATCGCATGGGAGTAGATTCGGTGCTCCGGCGATGCCTAACCTTGGAAGAGGCTGAGAAAGTCCTAAATGACTGCCACAGTGGCGGTTGTGGCGGACATATGTCCGGGTATGCTACTGCCCAGAAGATTCTGCAAGCAGGTTATTTCTGGCCTTCCATATTCAAGGACTGTATCACTGCAGTCCGTAAATTTCATCCATGCCAGATTTTTCAGCGCAAGATGCGCGCGCCGCCGTTGCCATTGCATCCCGTTATTACCGTCGGCCCTTTTGCGAAATGGGGCATGGATTTTATGACGTGTAACCCTCAATCGGCCGGAGGGCATGCGTATATCATTGTCGCCATCGACTACTTCACTAAGTGGGCCGAGGCGATGTCCACACTAGCTGCTGACGGGAAAACGGCAGCTCAATTTATATTCAACCACGTTATTGCACGGTTCGGGGTTCCTCAAGCCATCGTCACTGATCACGGTACTCATTTCTGCGATTACATGATGGCGGAGCTGACTTCAACGTTGGGCTTGCGTCACGACAGCTCAACACCATACTGCCCTCAAGCGAATGGTCAGGTTGAAGCGGTGAACAAGGTTCTGGTCACTATGCTTCAGCGAACAGTTGGGATTCATAAATCCAGTTGGCATCTCCAACTATTCTCAGCTCTCTGGGCATACCGAACATCTGCTAAGAGTGAAACCGGATTCATACCATTCCAATTGGTGTACGGTCTGGAAGCTACTCTTCCGGTTGAATGCGAGATTCCTTCGCTAAAATTAGTTGTAGAGCTCTTACCGGATACTTCTGCTGAGGAAGAATGTATTCTGTATCTCGAACGGTTGGATGAAACCCGTCGTCTAGCTGCTTTGATCATCGAAGCACAAAAGAAGAGGGTCAAAACTCATTTTGATCAATCTGTTTCTCCCCGTTATTTCATCGAAGGAGACCTCGTCCTCCTGTACGATCAGGCACATGATAAGCTTGGAGCCGGTAAGCTCCAGCCTATGTGGCACGGGCCCTATATATTAAAGCGTGTTTTGAAAAATGGGGCCTACGAGCTTATAGATTACGAAGGAGTTCCGCTGGCGCAGCCCAGAAATGGGCTGTACCTTAAAAAGTACTATGCCTGAAGTAATTTCTTGGTGTGGTGTGTGTACATAGGTATGTCATTGTCATTTGTGTGCATGTATTGTGTGGTGTGCTTTGTAAACATTTTTCTGCTGATCGGGTCTTCCTGGTTGTGCAGATGTCTATTCATCCATTTGTTGGTTTCGCGGATGGTGCCTCCCGCAGTACCAGGAATCTGTCTTCCGCAGCCTGGGTAATCTACGATCCTGCTGGTGAGTTGATTGACCTGCAAGGAGTGTGTCTAGGACGTACCACGAACAACATCGCGGAATATAGTGTCGTGTTAGAATTATTAACCGAGGCAGTAAACCTTGGTATCCGTGAATTACTCGTGTATCTAAATTCACAGCTTGTAGTGTTACAACTGAACGGACACTATTCGGTAAGGAACCCGTCCATCTTACGTTTGTATTTGCGTATTCGATTACTGGAAAGGAATTTTTACTACATTACATATCATCATATACCCAGGCATTTGAATACATTAACAGATGCAGTAGCAAATTTGGTATTAGACAGACATTTGCGCAATTTATAAATCATCATCACATGTAAAGAAAGACTCATCCAGAAATAGATATGCATATATATATAGATATCGAAATGTTTACATAAGAGTGTGTCACATAAAACTCAAAAATATACATAATCGTCTTAGTACATCCGGAGACGGTATGTCTCTCAAAAAATAGGTGTGGTATAAATCCTAAGGACTAATCCGCATGGTGCTCATGATAGCATGTGACTGCACGCACTAAGCGTCTCAGGATTCGGTGGATGTATGCCATCGGTACGTCTGCCAGCCGAGCATAGTCTGGGATCCCGTGGGCAGTGCCCTCGAGGTTCTGGATCAACTCCTCTCCTCCGATGCCCTCTCCCTGAACCTCAGGGGCGAGTTGTGTCCTCCGGGAGATTGGAGACATCCCAGCTGGTCTCTCAGGTCCCACATCTGCATGCATAGATGAATGTGTTAAGACGAATGTGTATTAACAAAAAAAAAACATATAAATATAAAATCAAAAAATGAGGTCTTACCCAACTCCTCGTCCCAGTCATCTCCTTCTGGTAGTGGGAGATCTGGGTCCCCGGTAAAGTCAGTCCCTGCGTAGGGCCAGTCTTCCACGACGATCAGCTGGCGCCGTAACCACCTAAAGAACTCCGGCCTCCAGGACATCTGTTGGCCGCCTCCGGATCTGGGCATCAATGCAGCCCAGCGAGCCATTCTTGGCTCTCGTGGTATCGGATCTGCCACTGCGGCCCCTTGGCCCTGGAAGATTGGTAAGCGTTCCAGAATGAACGATACCAAGATGGAACCATAACCGAACTGTTTCAGTTTACCCTGTTTGCATTTCGTGAGCTGTCTTTTCATGTTGATTGTTACTGTTGCTGCCCAGTTGAACAGTAAGGGACCCATGCATTCTGAGGCCAGCAGGAGTTGGGCCTTTGTAGCCTCGTGCGGTGCCTGCGACCCTGCAGCCCGCGTGATGGTATGGAGAACCACTCTCAATGCCAGATTAGGGATAGTGTGGATATCCACTTTCTTGCTACCTGATCTCGTTTGAGCTCCTTGGCACACTCGTGCCATCACCACTTCCATCTTTTCCCCAGATGGTCTGCTTCCAGTCAACACTGGGATCGGACCTCTCTGGGACAATCCAGTGATAAAATAAACATCGGAAACCTCCAGCTCTAATACCTGGTCTCGTAACCTGAACACCTATTCATGTTCGTCCCAGATACTGATTAAATACTGGAGGAGCTCGGGCTGAGCTCGTAAACATGGTGTGAGGAAGAACTTTTTTAGCCCACAGTTTCTAAGTGCATTCATACAAGCTTGACTTTGCATGGCTTGTTCATCCTCTTCTCCATGCTCTCGTTCTTTCCATTCAATTGCCATTTTGATTGATTACCTGCATTCATATGGTCATGAACCCTTAGTTAGATCTCTGATGAGCTTCAAATTCCATAAAATTTGGTCTAAATGTCGAAATTTTAGGCGGGATTTTAGGTTCGGCCGCTGGCGCGGCTGTTTTGTGAACAGTCGCGCCACGTGGCGCGGGCCCTTTGTAGAAAAAAGCTCATTGGCGCGGGTCCGTGCCCGATACCCGCGCCAATGGGCGCAGCCCTAAAATTTTAAAAATGGCCACATAGAACTGATTTTTAAGGGAAAATTATCCAAAAATGGATGAAAATGTAGAGCAAAGGAGCGCCTCTTACCTGTAGCAGACGAGAAGCTGAATGGTCAACTGGATTTGTCGCAATCACCGTCAGAAGTTTCTGCTCCAAATGGACCACTGTTGCTTTTTACCAAGGTAAATAGTAAAAGTAATTTTATTTTTACCAATTTGACATATTTATAACTTTTTCGACGTTAAATGAGTTTTAAAAGTTATTTTTATCAAATATTTGCATATGTTATGTCGAAAATGGATTTTACGCTTGCTTGGTATGTGCAGCAGCAGGTTTTTGTGACTTAAACGATGGAAACGAGTTGTATTTTATACTTTTTCGGACTCGGTAAATACACGAAAAAGTCACTTTGGAGTCATCTTTCAGCTCTTTTCTGACTATCTAAACATGAAAAGATTGCCGAGGCCCTTGTCGTTTCGATCTCGTTAAAATGGACACGAATCGACATTCACCCAATATAAGTTTAACCCTTTTTCGGGCTGGGATGGATTGATTACGAAAAAGGAATACCCTAGCCGATCGCGACTAGGAGGTTTTCCCGGATATTGTTTTCTACCTTTTCGGATCTGGGGAACTATTTACGAAAAGGGACCTGTGGAGTTTTCTTTTCCGCTGTCTTTTCAAACTCTCTAAACATGAAAAGACGCCGAGTTCTTCCTTTGTCAGACTCGTTAAAACCTGATGACATTGGATTCCGTCGAAATGACGTTCTCTGAGTTTCTCCTTCCTAGGACTCGTTAAATGCACTAGGATGGATTTGCCCGAAGGGCGGACTTATATCGCAAGCATATGCTATCCCCTTCAAGCTTGTTATCAAAAATAATTGGGGTACTCGCCAGAAATGGTGGGGGGAAAATGGAACCATCGTCGTTGTCGTCGGCAGTATGTCGCTCTTGAACATGGCACTTGTCTGCATTCGTGTCGGGTTGGGGACATCTCATCTCGTTTTTTTCACTTTGCCTCCGTGGGTTTGGACAATCCTTTTTGACCTCTCATCTGCTCATTGCCTCGTCACCATGACCTCTGATCCGTTGATGTCAAATACTGCCAAGTCCACTGTCGTGCCGTTTATATGTTCAAGAGAAGTTGGCCTCTGCAAATATCAACCTTCCTCTGTTTCTCATACGATCTTGATTCACAACAAAACATCATGTTCCTCTGTCTCGTGTCGATGATGTGGGAAACATTATGGCTCACCTTCGATCAAGGTCACTTCCTGTCGACTTCAGCTCATTATCCAGGAAGTTGGTCTAGAGACTCCTTATGGTACCTTGGAGCCTGCATGCCTCAATGGCAGGTTCGTCGCATTCGACGTGAGGTTTACATCATTGGCCTCCGATCGAGTGATTCTGCGGGTGTTCAAAGTCAACTCATTTATTCGCACGTCGTAGATTGTAACTGTAGTACCTTGAGGACCATTGTCATTATTGGTGGTTTCTCTCACGTCTGTTAACAGCTTTCATCATTGGCTGGTAATCAGACGATGTTCTTGCATGTTCGACTTCAGCTCACATATTCGCATGCTTGAACTTGTACTTTGTTGGGTCGAGATGGAGCGCAAGACCCTGGATTGTGTCTGTTGTAATCCAGGCTGCGATTGTGGATTATTATCATTATGTACATGACTCACTGATTGGATGGCTGCGACCATACCTGAGTCTATTTGTTTGATCTTAGTTGGATGGCTGCGCCCATACCCCGGATCCGGATTATAGCATACTCTGTTTCGGATGGCTGCGTCCATACCACATATACATCATGTACTTGAGATATCAGTTGTATCTTTCTGCGCAGGTTTTCCGACGGCGGGCCTTCAGTTGAACATGTTCTCGTAAAGCATTTCACCCCTCTCTCTCTCGGGCGTCATACTTTAGGGGGCATCTGTTACACAGTAAATTGTCACCGTCCCTACCATTCCTCGTCCCGCATAATGGAGGACCCATTTTGTGACCTGTGAACATTGTCATGCCTTGAAAACATCATCAAGGCATTCCTCTAAGCATGAGCTTCATTTTCCCTAAAGACATCTCCTTGCAAAATCTTGAAAAACATCCCTTTTTGCATTGGCGCGGGCAGACAGTTCAGTACTCGCGCCAATGGGGAAAACTCGCAAAGAGGTTGCGCCTAACCGGCGCTCGCGCAGCAGTAGTAGCGCCACCCAATTTAAGGACTCTTTTTTAAATAAAGATGGTGGTTGAGTTCCAACAAACTCGAAAACATTGCCTATCTTGAGTTGGGAGGTTTCGTCGTGGAAGTTCTATGAAAGGAAGTAGTTTTGCCACCCATGGAACCTTCCTTGTTGATAGGGCCAATCCCACAATAATAGGGATCCCAACTCCCTCCTTCCCCATCTATAAAAGCCTCGCTCAATCCCATGGCAAGCTTTGGTCTTTGAAGGGGTCGAGCTTGAATCTCCATATTCCCAGCCTTTGTGCCGTAAAGAGCCCTTTTTCCCTTAAGGCCGACTCAAGTAAGGAGACTATTGTCGAGAGACTCGGGAGAGGTTTGCCCTTTCCCTGGCGAGCTTTTCGAGACGTGAACGACTGGAGACCCATCCGAAGGAGACCACGACGTCAGAACTTTGGTTGTAATCTCTTTCGATTGTTACTTAATGAATGATTACAATTATGGTTCCACTCTGTTTTCGATTATGTTAATATGAGTAATATCCTTTCTGACTGATATTTAGTTACGTATGCCGGATTTTATGCTTGTATCTGTTTGTTTCTTGCACGTGCAGGTATCCATCCGCGGAGATCGTGGAGGATTGTGATATGCCGAGGCTGAGGAATGGGAACGCTCTCTTCTTCAGATCGTAGCATTGGATTCCAGGTAGGCTTCCATCTTTAGTCTTTTCATTTGTAACTAGGAACTTGCGTCGTAACATTTTTTATTGTTGCTAGACCCCTGCTGGGCTAGTAGGGATCGCCCGTCCACGTAGGATTTACCTCTCAACAATGGTATTTCTACGGAGATTTCTACGAGCTTCCTATTGTTGGGAAGGGAGAAAGACATGCAATTGACGCTTGAGAGGGAGTAGGATTTGCATGCAGGTAAGAGTGAACCTCAGGATGTGGAGCAGCTACAAGATGAGGATCATGGAGTGGGATCAACCACCCATGTAGATAAATTCAATGCCAGATGGGCAGAGGGAGTGCATGTAGCTATACCACCAGGTGAGAGGTGGGGCGACATGCATGGATAATCCTAAGAAGAAATTTCTAGGTAGGATTCATGGAGATGGTGTGGATCTCATGAATTGAACCTAGCTACGAGGAGCCCACAAAGCAGTAGTAGCAGGATTAGTTGGATTGATGCAGTCAGATAAAAGTGACAGTGTCGGATACTAGAGCACAGATCAGAGTTGGCAGCAAGTGCAGAGTGCATGGGTGCAGAGTTCAAAAACGCAGTGGTTCCTGAAGACATGTGCAGTAGCTAAGCAGAAGTCAAAAGACTTTGATGACAGATGCATCATACTAATTCAATTGTTTGGAGCCTTTCACTCCTGGCGTTGTAGCACAGTTGCGTATCATATGCATGGAGTTGCAGTGGCACTTCCAAAGGTTGTAGGCGACGTACCGAGTTGCATGTCACATGCAAAGACAGTCCTTTCTTGTTGAGAGGGAGTCTTGAAGTTTGCAACAAAAAATAGTGAAGGAGGCATCCTGAAACTTCATCCTTAATCGTAGTTGGAAAATAATCACCTAAACTAGGTGGGTCCCACATACGCTATTTTTAGGTGTATGTATATTTTTAGACATGGTGAGCATATTCTATATGTAGCAGGAGGCTATTTGTAGATGGTTGGTCAAATGTGAAAAATAGATGAAATTCTATTTTTAGAAGATTGGGCAAAGTATATTTATAGATAGCTGATCTAAAAATAGATGCAAGTCGATTATTATTAGCTATTAATAATAATCTGACAATAACTATCAACTTATTATCTTGGAGCACTTTGTTCAAAGGTGCCGTATGTGGCACATCGCTGGACCTGGGGAATTACGAACTCCCAAGGGTTTACCGGAGCTAATCCAGAGTATCCCGCTAGAACTCATCCTTGGCATTTATGACACTATTGGAAGAAATAGTTATGAGTTGTATTCAGCCTTAACTCGCTAGACCGAGTTGAGCTAATTGTATCTATTCTAACCGAATGATACACTAGTGAGAGTGGTGTGAATTAATTATTAATTAATTCAATAATTATTAACTCATTAATCAACTGAAGAATACATCAGTTAACTACAGTGCATGGACAGTTTTAGTGGAGACCAGTGGAGAGATAGGTGAAAGGGAAAGATGGACTATCCGTTGTGACTACTAGTGATGCACGGATTTCATCTACATATACATTGGAGTTTCCAATGATAATGACACGGTCAATGAGAGTGGGATTACATTGAATTGGTCTTTGTAATCAGCTTGGATTGCGTAGTGGAGGCAGGGTAGCAGGTGGCAAATAACGGTGCATGGATTTGCAAGATTAGGCCTGTATAGTGTGTATGACGATTGTACTATACTGAGAGCTTGTGATAAGCTTTGTATGCCTTGTATGATATTTTCATATGATCTCCATGATATACATAATATGATAGTTGGGGTTTTCAGCTTAAGTCTTTCCCATTAAACAACTGTGTTATGTGTGTTTTAATTGCTTCATGTGTTTTGCAATTGTTGATTAAATTTCGGCAAGAATTATAGTGGAAGGATTCTGTATTTTGCAAGAAGATAAATATTGTGAGATCAGGAGAGTCTGGATATATACATGCCCCTCACACAGTCTCTTACACCTAAGGTATTTTCTGTTGTTATTTTTGGATGGGTTTTTTTTGATGTTGGGTAATAGGTGTTCTTAAACTTATTCTTCTTCTATTAAGATTTTACTATATCATTTCCCATGTTTTACCTCTCAAGCATGCTCTATTGATTTTTTTTTTACTTTTTAATGCCTTTCCTATCCTTCTAAAAGTCCTAGCGCCCTTCTTCTTAGTCTCTTTTTCTCTCAAGGTCCTAACAATGACACGACATCCAAGTGCCCAAGAGGTTACGTGGCCGAAAGTTCTAATTTCCCCTCCCTCTAGCTTAAGAGCTAAATGCTTTAGAAAAGTACTCAACTATTGGTTTCTTTCTATCTACTTCCCCATACATATTTAAGAAGAAATCTACAAGACAAAGAGAGAAGAAAAAAGTAGAATGTTGATTTATAATGCATACAAATGTCTCGTGGGGTGTTGGG
Organism: Pinus albicaulis; assembly: GCA_034641835.2. Taxonomy (NCBI): domain Eukaryota; kingdom Viridiplantae; phylum Streptophyta; class Pinopsida; order Pinales; family Pinaceae; genus Pinus; species Pinus albicaulis. Next base: position 681,677,349 of record CM076579.1, read on the forward strand.
TCTAGGGATATTTTTAGAACACCATAACTAGGTAATTTTAGTAGAAAATGAAGACGATCATGGAAAATTCCTTATGGAACGCTTATAAACTCAACATGTAGTTATTATATTCATTAATTGAATGCACAGGTAGATGAAGAGACTCATGCACAATGTCTCCATCATGGAAAAAAAATCTAGTAGATTTTCAGTTTTCAAGCTTTGATGAATAAGAGGCCTACCATAACACGAGACATGTTGACTCACCATCCAATTAAATAGTTCTATTCTTCTTTTCTTTGTTCTATCATAGATTTTCAGTTTTCAACCTTTGATGAATAAGAGGCCTACCATAACACGAGACATGTTGACTCACTAGCCAATTAAATAGTTCTATTCTTCTTTTCTTTGTTCTATCATATTAACACAGAGATGAATTACAAATATGGACAATTTTTCACCTAATAATTGTAAGGTAGATATTGAAAATCTAAATTACCTTATCAATTTGTTCTTAAGTTTAATAATTTTTTAAGCATAAATATTAGTTTCTTTTTAGGTTTAAGTAGTTTCTAATAACCTATGTTAAGTTATTACTATTTGTTTGGTTTCCAATAACCCACCAATAAAATTTACTAATTTTATAATTTTTCATTTTCCATTATCTCATAAATAAACCTTTTTCTTAAAAATAAAATAAAAATAAAACATACCATAAATAATAAATATACTAATTATATATTTTTGAAATAAAATTTTAAATGTAGTAGTACATTAGAGCGCGCCTGGGAAGACTGGTTTTTGAATTTTTCAGTCGATGACGTGTCCGCCGGGCCCTACCGCTCGTCCTCCGCCGGGCGTGGCGCCCTTAGCCGGGGTGGCTCGTGGCGGACCGCTTTGGACAGTGAGGTCTCGGTTTCCCCGTCCTTTCTTCTTTCTCCGCCTGTTTTTTGCGCCGCCCGCCTTTCCGCCGGGCCCGGCTCGCTCCGCCGGCCCGGGCGCACACCCCGGAGGCCCTTGGTGTGCGACATTCGTGCTTGGTGAGGTCCGTGCTCGTGCTCCGTCGCTCCCCGTGGTTTGACAGCTCGGGGAGATGCTGCGTTGGTGCATGGGGCCCCTGCTCTGACCCCTGCCCCTCCCTCTCGATCATGTCGAACGAAGGTGATTCCACTCAGCCTTCAGATTTAGATGCATTCCGTTCCCTAGTAGCTACAGCTAATAAGAGGCCGCCCTCGGCCTCGCAACAAAAGTTCGTTAAGAGGTTGGACAACATCCCTACGGTGTCTCTACCGACAGAAGATGCTTGCAGATCGGCGTTAAACCTTGCCGAAAGGGGCCTCATCGGCCAGTTTACAGGGCTATGGCCATCCCCGAAGGCTGTTGATGATTGGGTCAGGCGAAACTGGATCCCTCTGGTGAAGGAAGGTATAAAAAGTCACTTTGTAGGCAAAGGGTTTTTCGTTTTCGTGTTCGACAACGTGGAAGATCAAAGCTTGATCTTCAGAAGCGGACCTTATTTCATGGGCCCCCAAGGGTTATACCTGAACAAATGGTCCCCCGATTTTGACCCTGCTCAAGATGTGCCCACAGCCGTTCCTGTTTGGGTGCGCATCCCGCACCTCCCTCTCCATTGTTGGAGTCAGAGCGCTTTGCAATCCATAGGCAATGCCCTCGGCAGGTATATTGACCAGGCCCCGAGAAAGGATCAATTCTCCTGCGCACGCATCTGTGTGGAAGTTGATCTGGAGGTCGGGCTCCCTGAAGCCATCAATCTTTCGGTGGCAGACTGGTCGCACATTCAAGAGTTAGATTACAAACAGCTGCCTTTTAAATGTCGACACTGCCACGAATATGGGCACTTTGCAAGATATTGTAAAAAAAAAAACAAAGAAATAGCAGAGAAAGAAAAAGGCGAGCAGTGGAAGCAAGCAAAGAGGACAGCAAGCAGCAGGCAAAACAACAAAAACAAAGTAAAAGAGACAGGGAACAAAACAGGCCAAGAAGGAGCAAGTAATCAACCCAGTGGAAGCTGGAGACAAAAACCCCTTCGAATCCCTTATCCCGCCGTCAAATCATCCAGAGGTCGAGCAGGAAGATCCTCCACAGATGAATAATGCAGACAGTCAAGAGACAGGTAAAATTCCAAACCCAAACTCTAGCAATACTTCTTCTCCTTCTTATGCTGATATCATAAAACAAAAGAAGAAGATCCTAGAAAACACGTGCTCATCTGATGAGGAAACCTTCGAAAGGCCATCTAAAAAAGTGGGAAGAAGAGCAAACAAGGAAACAAGGGAAGAAGAATCAGAACGGCAGAAAACCCTAGGCAGTCAAACTACCATTGAAATGTCCATTGGGAGAAACACAAGACCAAGGGCGCCCAAGGGAGGTGGTCCCACCCCATCAAGTGGTAAATGATGCAGCTGGTCTCTTGGAACTGCAGGGGTCTGGGTAATCCCAATAAGGCAGAGGCTATCAAAGATTTATTGAAGATGGAAACAGCGGACATCCTTATGCTCCAAGAGACCAAAATAGAAGGGGAAACCCTTCTAAATACTAGCACCATGAAATGGAAGTACGATTCACGAAAGGCAATCAGTGCAAGGGGTTCGGCCGGAGGAATAGGTACATTTTGGTCAAAAAAATCCTTTACATTAGATCGATTCTCTGAGACCCAGCATTGGATCTTCACAGAGCTGCGACACATTGCAAGTAACCTCTCCCTTGCCCTGTTTAATTTGTATGTTCTTGTGCACTATGAAGAAAAGAGAGAGTGCTGGAGGTCACTCTTGGAATATATAGAGCAGATCAACCCCAAAAATATGGTCATAGGTGGTGATTTGAATATTATTCTAGATTCCACAGAAAAAAGAGGAGGGATTTACTCTAGGGATCCTTTCCTCAATACAGTGGGAAACCTGATTCTGCAGTGGGATTTAGTTGACTTCAAACCCGTGAAAGGAAAATACACCTGGACTAACAACAGAACAGGAGTAAATCATATCTCTGCTAGGCTGGATAGATTCCTCATCAGCAACTCCTTAATGATGGACAACAGAATAGTCTTTTCCAAGATTCTCCCAAAGCTCACATCGGATCACAAGCCAATCCTTTTATGCCTAAAAGAAGAAGAAGACCTAGGTCCCCTCCCATTTCGTTTTAATCCTCTCTGGGCAGGTAAAGAAGGCTTCTTTGAAACAGTACAAACAGCTTGGAGGGCAGATGTATTCGGTTCCCCAAGCTATGTGTGGGAACAAAAAATGAAAAACACAAAAAAAGCTCTTAAAGATTGGATAAAGCAATCCATGCATACCCCCACTAGGCAGAGGAAGGAGGCAGTTCTGCTGTTGGAAGGATTACAATTTGAAATGGAGGAGAAGGATCCCTCTCCCACAGACTTAGCCAATGAAAAATCTGCCCAAAGGAATACATACTGTTCTTTTAGAAATGAAGAAGAACATTGGCGCTTAAAGTCTCGAAGTCTGTGGCTTAAATCTGGGGACAGAAATACCACATACTTCCATAGACAGTGTAGGGCACGCCTTTCACGCAATCATATAGCAGAAATCACCAACTCTAATGGACAGGTGTACAAAGGATTTACTCAAATCAAAGAAGCAGTTGTTAACCATTTTCAGAACCTTCTAAGTGCGGAAAGAAATGGGAAAGAGGAGGATGCATTAGAGTTCCTCTCAACCATCCCAAATTTGGTCAATGTGGAAGATAATGACTCTCTGTTGAGCCCAGTCACGGAAGAAGAGATAACTAATATAGTCTGGTCCATGGAACCAGACAAAGCTCCAGGGCCTCACGGTTTCTCAGTACATTTTTATAGAATATGTTGGGAGATAATCAAATCTGATCTCTTCAGAATGATAAGAGGATTCTTGAGGAAGGCAAAAGTGGGTGGAGGTATAAACTCAACCTTCCTCGCTTTAATCCCTAAGGATTCAAATCCAAGCTCCTTTGACAGATATAGGCCGATCTCACTCTGCAATTCATCCTATAAAATTGTGGCCAAACTTCTGGCTAACAAAATTAAGCCCCTTCTACAAAAGCTCATCTCTCCGGCCCAAGGAGGATTTGTACAAGGCAGACAACTCCTGGACAATGTCATTCAAATCCAAGAATCCCTGCATTCCAGTCAAATCAGGAAAGAACAAGGTATGATAATCAAGTTGGATATGTGTAACGCCTTCGACAGAGTTAATCGTGCTTTTCTGTTTAGGGTCCTTGCAGCCTTTGGATTCAAACAAGAATTTATAAATCTCATCAAAGCTTGCATTGAAAACATCTGGATAGCCCCAATGGTGAATGGTAGACCAGCTGAGTTCTTTTTAGCCACAAGGGGTCTGAGGCAGGGCTGCCCTCTTTCCCCCTTCCTTTACATTCTGCTAGCTGACTCATTAAGCAGAAAGCTGTCACAGGAGAAGCAAATTGGATCCATACCAGGGATAAGAATTGTGCAAGGTGTTGCTCCAGTGAACCACGCGCTCTTTGCTGATGATTCCCTCCTCCTCGGGGGAGCTTCCATGAGAATTGCTAACGCCTTCAAGATCATCCTCCAAAAGTTCTGCAGCATATCAGGAGCGTTAATCAGCGAGAGGAAAAGTGCTGTCTATGGATGGAATATAGATCAGCATTCTATTGACAGGATTGCCAGCGTTCTGGGGTTCAAAGGTTATGCTGCGTGGGACAAGATTAAGTATTTAGGCCTTCCCTTGACGTTGGGTTCCAATCGCAATCACCTGTGGGAGGAGGTGATCTCAAAGTTCAAGAAAAAGATTGATGCGTGGGGCGGAGTTTGGCTTTCTACAGGCGGTAAGCTTACTCTAATTCGTTCTGTGCTATCAGCTATTCCAACATTCCAAGCCTCTCTGCTGATGGCTCCAAGGCAAATCGCTGATCAAATCTCATGTATTATGCGGAATTTTCTATGGAATGGAGGGAAGGGAAACAACAATCGATTTCACCTTATTAATTGGGAAACAGCGAAGCGTCCCTTTGCTGAGGGCGGGCTTCAAATTCGTGACCCACATCATGCTAATTTAGCCATGGGCTGTAAACTCCTGTGGCAGTTTTTAACAGAGCCATCACACCCTGTCAGCCAACTCTTAAAACACAAGTACTTTAAAAATCAGTCGCTCTCCTTCTTCAATCCAGCGCTTGCTCCTAGAGGAACGCAGGCTTGGAGGCTCTGCTGTAAAGGGCTTGAATTCTTCAGATCCCATTTGTATAAAATTCCAGGGAATGGTAAAAACACTTTGCTGTGGAAAGAACGAATCATGGGACACCCTCCACTCTCTGCTAATAATGAAATTTCCGACTTAAGAGTCTGGTTAAGTTCTAGAGGAATCAGAAAAGTCGAGGACATCGTTGAGTGGGATATCAACGACTATTGGCAGCGTTGGAGTTTGCCCATCATTCCAACGCATCTAAAAATACAGCTGAACACTCTCACAGATGCCATTACTGATTTTACTCCTGTGCACAAGGATGAAGTTGACTCTTGGGGATGGGGGAAAACAGGAGTGTACACAGTCAGGCAAGGCTACTTACAGTTGCAAGGCAAAAAGGCCTCTCAGCACCCGGAAACAGTGTGGAAGCAGATCTGGGAATTCTTCAGCATTCCCAAGATTAATTTCTTTTTCTGGACCTTATATCATAACAAAATCCTGACTGGTGATAACCTATGCAAAAGAAACATTGCAGGACCTCACCGATGTGTGTTCTGCAAAAATGCCTTGGAGAGCTCAGTACACATGTTCATCGATTGCGAGTATGCTCAGAAGGCCTGGTCTAGCTTCTTGACAGGTCTGAATGTGATACCTCCTGCTCATTGTTCGATCACTGACATGTTCTCGTCTTGGAGAGCTCGATATCCCCTCAACATTGCTGAAAAATCTCTCTGGCTCAAGGTGTGGATTGCAGCTCCAAAATATGTTTTCTGGAAGCTGTGGCTCGCCAGGAACAATATCGTTTTCAATCAAAAAGAAACAACAGCAGAGAATGCTGCGGAACAGGCCAAGAATCTACTTTTAGAAACTTTACGACATTCCATTGTCAAAGAAGATAGCTCCCTCCGAAAGGAAGAAAGGGCATGGCTGGATGGCTTCTCCCCCATGCCGAGAACTTCAGCAATCACTCGTCCAAATAAAAAGGAAAAATGGCAGATTAGAGACACCTCGGATAGTTTCCAGAAGTGGTGGAAATCACAAGGTAAATGCACTATCTTCTTCGACGGAGCCTCGAAAGGCAACCCAGGCAGGTTTGGAGCAGGTGGGGTAATATACCTCCCGAATGGGAGAAAGGAGGACTTCAGCTGGGGTCTTGGGGTTAAAACCAACAATCAGGCCGAAGTCCTCAGCCTTTTAAAAGCTTTTCAACTGGCCAGAAAAGGGAACGCAAGAGACATCTTAATTTTTGGAGACTCTGAATTGTTGATAAAATCCTTAATAAACAAAAAAGCGCCCAAGGATCCAATTCTAAACAAGCAGCTCAAAAGAGTGAGCAGACTTCTACAGGGATTCTCCACAGCTCAAATCTTTCATATCCTCAGAGATTTAAACACAGAAGCAGACACATTGGCAAATACAGGATGCACACTAGAAACGAGCATGATCAGCATAAATGCAGGGACACTGAATGTGGCATCTATTCCCTAAATGGGCAAGGCGCCCTTGCAAAAGCAGAGAAATGTAATGACAGAAACAGTGAATTGTAATGCTTGACCTGGCTTTGGCCATTCTTCTCCATCAATAAAAATACTCGTTTCAGTTAAAAAAAAAATAAAAAAATTTAAATGTAAATTAATTTTAAATTTTAGATATGAGTCAATATTTACATTTAAATTCATAGATAATGATTTAATTAAAAAATTATTATTAATTAACATTTGGATAAGTTTCTATAATCTAAATATATTGGTTCTTTTCTTTAATATTATGTTATATTCTTATTTTTTTAATTTTTATTTTATTTATTATAAGTTTTAGTGTATTGAGATTTGTATTTTTATTAAAAAATATTGATTATATAATTTTTTTGGTAAATATTAATTTCTATTAATATATTGATATCTTTTAATGTATAAATAAATTTATCACTTAAAAAACCATATCCCTTATAATTATATTACACAATTTTAATAATTATGTTATATATTTTTAATAACTATTTTATATAATTTTAATAATTTAAATAACTAGAATTAAATTAAAATAAAATTTTAAATTATAATAAATGTATATATATTTTAAATTTTAATTAATAGATATATTTTTAAAAATATGATAATATAATTTTTGATTGATTTGTGAATCTCTTTTCTTTAAAATACTTTTTAAAATAGAAAAATGAATTATGTGTTTAGAAAAAGTTTTATAACAAACATATTATATATAATTCAAACTTATTTTTCTCAAAACATTAGACAAAGTTAACTAAAAAATATTTCAAAAAACTAAAATGTCTTTTAGTTAAAGTTCAAAAAGACATTTTTTTTGTAGTATTTTCTTTGCATTGTAAGAGTCAGTGATCAAATTTTAAGATAAGGGACATATTTCAATTTGAATGGTTAATTTCATTTGACTTCTCAATGTATATAAGTTAAAGACAAACCGTTATTTTCATGTGAACATGAATATTAATTTAAAATTTCATGCATATCTCATACATCACACTTCCCATTGTGTGAAGTCATATCAACATATGAGTACTCTTTGTACACTTGAATGAATACACATAAATGAAAATCATTCACCCATATTATCGTTTATATAAAAACCATATGCAAGGAATTTAATAAAATTAGTTACACTCATGTAGAAATATATTGGAGGAAATTCAATTTGACCATTTACCTATAGTCAAAATAGAAATCATATGAAGAGAATTCAAGAGGTCTATTTACAATTTTATATGAAACTATTCTTATTTCTGATACAATAATTGGTCCAATTATTCAAACAATTGCAATGTGTGGTTTAAAATAAATCAAAACATAGAACAATTTCAAAAATATCACTGCAATGTTAAATAAATAATTAAAAAAACAAAATTATTTAAAACCTAGGACAACACAATTTTCCATAAAAGAACTATAACTTCAAGAATAATTTTCCATAAGAATTATAGCCCTAATGATTGGTACACATGTGCATTGTAATATATAACACCATCTACAAACCAACATAAAAATAACATGTACTTGTAGACACAAAGGAATATCTAAATTAAACACTACTTATTCAGCATTGAAAGTTTATAATAAGAACTAAAACATACATTGAATAAATTTTGATCTCTAGTACCCATTGTTGTGTGTTCAGATTTCAAAGGCATAAAGAAGACATGTAGCTAATATTCATAAAGTTAAGTGAATAAATCAACTAGTAAAGGAAAGCAAGAAAAGTAAGTAGTCAATACAAATAAGCGGAGTATGCAGTAATAAGATCATGTGGATAAATGGAATATTGGTAGGTAGTATTTCTAAATAGTAGGAGGAAGATGATGGAGATCCTATGTGAGTAGCAAAAAAATTCACCACAACCGAATATTTTCAACTTAAATTCCCATGATATCATTTCAATAAAGATGGCACCTTCTCTCTAGGGTGCTCAAACCCGTGACCTCTCGGTGTGTAGTATTGATTGCTGAACAACAACCGTGGTTTTTAGCTCCCCTGATGGTTCTCCTACTTGCTTTTTGAACAATGTGTCGTTCTCTCCTTGGGTTGCAAGAGGATATTTGTGGAGTCCTGCAACCTTATTCTATCGGTTACTGATAGAGGTTGTCGGTTTTTCTTTTTACCATGTTGATATATATGGACGAGCAACTCCTCAACTTCTGTGATGACCCATATACCTTCGCTAACATCTGGTCGGCCCCTCCTTTGATAGATATAGGTATGCCATGCACCCTATCACTTGATTTCTTGCATTCTTCTGACGGGGTTTCTCGAGTTTCTTTGTTGTACCCTACCTCCTATTAACCTCTACCATATTTTGACTCATTCAGTGTGGTTGACCTTAATTTTGGTAGTCCCTTCATGGTCTATACCTATATTGATTATAGAAATATCCTTTCTCTGGATCTTCGTCCTCCGTCTCCATTCTCTCTCATGTTTCTTGCTCAGGAATTCCCTCTGCCACTCCCGAAATCCTCTGTACCTCCCCTCCCACTTTGTGGCAACCTAGGTAACCCCTTCCCTGCTATTTCTGGACCTAGGCACATCGGGGCTCTATGTTCGGCTATGCTATTTTCGACATGTACATCTACTCCTTTCCCTCATACTAACCTGGTCTCATCTCGCCCACCCTCTGGTAGCTTCAAATTTTTCATACCTCCTCCTTTCAACCACACTACCTCAGACTCGAGCACTACACCTCACTCTCGATTAGCTTCTGAATCTCTCTTATCGGGTACAAACCCTCAAGTAGCCAAGAAGACCATGTGTGGTCATGTGTGTAACAAAGGAAGTCAGCTAACCCTTGGTGAAGGTTCAGAAATGGAGGAAGATATTGGGATGGTGGATTGTGTAATTGTGGGTCAGATATGTGGCCAAAGTTATAATGCTAACATACTGAGAAAGTGGTTCACTGAGATTTGGGGGAACACTCTGCAGGAATTTCCAACTGGATTCACGCTAACGAAGGGCTGGTTTGTTATACAGTTCACCTCCAAGAACCTCACTTAATTGGTTTTATCACATTTTTGGCACGTTGAACTTACCCCTATGTGTAGGAGCCCTCTTTTTGATCCAGCGAGGGAACATTTGGGTGTTGCACCCATTTGGGTCACCTCCCTGGTTTACCTCTGCACACATTGAAGTAAGAGATATTCATCAGCATCGGCAACATTTTGGGTACCTACCTTGATCATGATAGATATTTCACAAATACATGCAATATGGATTTTCCCTGTATTTTGGTTCATCTAGACACTCGAGAAAGTTTGGAGGAGTCTCTCAAGATTCACTACAAGAACACAACTTGAATACAAATCTTGGATTATGAAGGAACTCCTTTCTGTTGTCGATGGTGCATAATGTTGGGCATGTTGTCAAGGATTTTGTACTGCTCACAAAATTCGCTATTGTACCTACTTCATCGGGGGCTCAAGCTACACAATAATCGATCATTGTGACACTTAACAGGCCAGAACAGTGGCCAGGTTTACACTGTTATTTGCAGGGCATCCCACCGTTAGGGACTGTCAATGCTATTACATCCCGCTCATCCACCAGGATTACTAGATCGATGATAATGGCTACATCATCGGGGCATCCTATGGGCACTGGTTACCTCTCCTCTCCCTCCTTCTAGTTTATTGTCTCGCATGCCTTCCCCTGCATCTTTTCTGTGTTATTATTCTTTTCCATTTGGTATTCATGTTTCATCAATTGTATGCTCCACTATTTTATCCCTGCAGGTATACTCATCCCCCCTCCCTCCAACCCCCCTCCTCCCATCTCAACTTCTGCTATGTATATCCCATCAGACTCATAGTCCAGTCACTCATACAACCTCCACCCTCGAGTCAACATCACCTATGCAGGATTGTGAATTGGCCCATTACCTCCATAAGTACCGGTTAAACACCCTCAGGGCAGACACTCAAACATTTCTAAATATATCCTATATGGGGGTCTCGACATTGTTGTAGGAAGGAAACTCTCCATTGAAGGGGTTCTTAGAGAAATAAATGCCTCGTAGTGGTTTCACAATGAAGTTTTTATCCTTTAACTGTCGAGGGCTTGCAAGCCCTGTAAACCGCCTTGACGTTAGGTGACTCTTCGAATTTGTTAATGTGGATATTATCTTACTTCAAGATACTCTTGGATCATCTGATGGCACCATTTCTACTCTTACCTCTCTTTTCCCCTCTTCGATATTTCATGCACTCAATGCTCGAGGGTGATCAGGGGGAATTTATTTTGGTTATAACCCTCAGGTTATTATAATTAATAACCTTTGGGGAAGGGATGGTGTTCTCATGGAAGGTATTTTCTCTTAGCGACCCAAGTATGACTTGAGGATGGTAAATGTGTATGGACTCAACCATAACAAATGGGATTTTTGGCTTGCTTTACTAAAATCAACTTTCATGCAAAATGGTAACATCATTTTGGGTGGTGAAGTCAATTTATCCCTGGGACTTGCTGAATATTGGGATCAAATGCTCAAATAGATCCCCTATCTGATTTTTTTTTAGAACTTACTTGCACTCTAGCATCTAGATGATCTCCCAATGGATTCTACTAGGCCTCAATGGTGTAACAGGCACACTGGAGAGGCTCTTCTTACTCACAGATTAGATATATTTATCTTCAAGGAAGGGATGTTACATCATTTATGATCTAGTATCATATATACAATGGATTGGCTATGGGGGAATATCAGACCACTCACCAATCTATATGGAGCTCTCTCGAAATTCCTGCAAACCAACAATTCCCTACAAGCTTTGTTCAGCATGTTTGCAAGATGAGGTATATATCAGAATGATCAATCTAGCCTGGAGGAGTGCTCTGATTACACCTAATATTTCCATCTCTTCCACCTTTGTAAATAAGCTACATTTTTCCAAGAGGAAATCCATTGAATGGGCAAAGGCCAAGAGAAGAAAGGATGACCTCGATCTGGACAAGATTTAATGGTAGATTTATCACTTTGATGACCCTTTAAATGGTAGATTCTCATCCATTCCAGGCAAGGAATATATCATCAAATTGGAGGTAGATCGCCTCAAAATCCTAAAGGACAGGGAAGAAACTTGGAGGCTCAAAAGTCGTGCCATATGGTTAAAATCAGCGGATGAAAATACTAAATTCTTTCAACAATATGGGAGAGCTCATAGGGCCATCAACACTATTTGGGAACTTGATAATGAGGATGGTCTACTTGCTTCCACTTTTTAGCAACTAGCCAATCTGGGTACCTCACACTTCAGGAATCTCTACAAAGCACCACATGATGTAACTTCGGCACAAACCATCAAAATTGCTCTTTTTCTTAGGTATGTTGACAGGGACAATGCCAAGGAACTATGCAAACATCTAACTATGGAAAAAATTTAGGTGTTTCTTAAATTGTTCAAAAATGACGAGAGCCTTAGGCCTGATGGCTAGTCTGTGGAATTCTACCTGCCATTCTTTGATTTACTTGGACGAGATCTTCTTGAGGTGGTGGAAGAGACTAGAATTACGGGTCACATGTACGATTCTTTCAACTCAACATTCATTGCCCTCATTCCCAAATATGACATCTCCTCTACTTTCAAAGATTTGGGACTTATTTCACTCTGCAATTACATCTACAAGATCGTGGCTAAAATCATAGCCAACATACTGAAGCGGATCCTATCTGAACATATCTCTCCTGAGAAATTTTCTTTTCTGGAGAACGGACAGATTCACGAAGCCATTGGAGTTGAACAAGAAGGTCTTCATCCTATGCGTATTAAGAATATCAAAGGAATGATCCTCAATATTAATATTGCTAAATATTTTTATCAAACTACCTAGCTCTATATTGTTGTGCTCCCTACTCATCTAGGATTCCCCATTGAACTATATATATATATATATATATATATATATATATATATATATATATATATATATATATATATATATATATATATATATATATATATATATATATATATATATATATATTCAACATTCCATTGTCCTCTTCAGGGTCAACCCCAACTTCTAAATTATTTAGTATCACACCAACCATACATGTATTCATTCTTTATAGGCAGTGGATGGTAATTTTATCCATGTTTTTCCGTTTTTTTTTCTTATGCACCATAATCATTTTTCTAATATTATGCATGCAAAGGTTGGTAATTAATCTACACTATAACCGATGAGTGCTCAGGATTATTCATAGGTACAATAGAGGTTTTATTGTCTTTTATCCACATCCATATTCAAATTTCATGAGCACAACTTTTAAAGAAACATTATAACTTTCTACTCTTTCATGCGGTCATTAATTATGCATCATGCAGCTCATGTTAATTGTAGTATACTACAAATTTAATTAAAATCATACCTGAGATGATGCCCACAAGAATCATAACTCTACTTATTCCTTTTGCATAACGATTTCCAAAAGGCTCCAGTGTTGCAACCTTTTGCTCTGATACCATTTGTAACATACCCCAATAACCTCGCAAGAAAATGCATGGAGTTAGGATTTTTTTTCAAAATATAAGAATGTGTAACCTTCCAAATTACCTTTTATATTTCCACATTAACCATTTAAATACCCATCATCATCACTTAGAGAAAAATTTAGTAAAAATCATAGTGAGTTACACAACCATTAATTGTCCTTGTTGTAGCATATTAACTTAAAATTCTTGTTATAACTATGTATCTATCCCATGATCATTTTAATTCAATTAGTACATCACCTAATTGATAATATAAACATCACATCATGAAAGAAATTAACATCATGAAAATGACACAATGAACAATCACATAAATAGACACCGATATACCCTGGAAACCCCATAGGGTGAAAACCAACAAACGTCTAATTTTATTATTAAACGCTCGTGAGGGTTGTCACCTCTCACTCAATGGTTATAAGGGAGTCCATCCCTTGACCATTGTCATAAAAATTACATATAAAAATAATCTTAAACGAAACATAACTAGCTATAAGCTATTACAATCATCATGACACCATTTACCCACAAATCATCAATCTTTGTCTTTGTAATCAGACTGTTTCCTTCAGTGGGTCATCGTACAATTGGAACTAGTAAACCTGCATGGACTAACAACTCTTTATCTTCCACAATGTTTTAAACTTGAAAAATCAATTTCTCAAGTCATCCTTCTTTCGTGCCATTGTTGTCATCAACACACTTGATATCATGATTAGATAAAATATTAATAAACCAATAATCAATCTCTATTTGTGATACTTCAACAAATATTTGTATGCATGTATAAAAAATAACCAAGTTGACATGAAATGCCTTCTTTAGCATCATTTCACATGCATTAGTAACAAATAAAACACTATCAAGCATCATTTTTCTAGCAACCGCTAACAAAATCTCGAATGCACTTTTATATTATGTTCAAAGGAAAGATAACATACTATATAAAAATATTGTGCATGAAAATGTATAACAAGCTTTCAAGATAACTATTCCAACAAACAATTTCCTTTTTATCTACTCTTGCATTCTCTTTTCCAAAGGGATTAACACAATAGATTCTATACTTATGCATATGAATGAATGTTTTTTTCCAAAGACATATTTTCCACACAAGAGCTATTCACATTGGCTATACTTATAACAATGCAAGCTTTATTTCAAACCAAGTTAACATACTAGTTATAATTTTGTGCATGTAATAGCATAGACTTTTTATTCTTTCATGTAAAACATATATTTCTTTTCAAAAGAAACTAAGGACATATTTCATGGAAAAATAAGCACATTTCTTTTCTCAGGGGTCAAACGCATACCACTTATTTTCCCATGCATTCAAAGGGAAATTTCCCTTTCATCCAAAAGATCTAATCCCAAAACTATAGTTTTTCCATTCATCCAAGAATATATATGTTTCTCTAAATAATATTACATAATAAAGCACATGATTACTATTTTTCCTCTCTAAGAATCTAATCCAATAATAAACACAAGGATACATTTTTTTGTTCTATTCTTTTTGAAGAGTTCTAACCCAATAATTGCTTCCTTGCATACGATTATATATATTTATTTTCCAAGGAATTTAACACCTTAATTATTATTTTTCCAAAATATAGATAACTCAATAGCTATTATGCATGAAATAGATAATATTTTCTTATCATTTCACATATTAGAGACATTTGTAATATTTCCTGCAGAAATAACATGAATAACAAATCCTTCTCAAATAACACAACCAATTTTCTTTTACTCAAATATTTTATGTGAGCTACCCCTCACATAGTTATTTATATATTTTTACATGACTCAAGCTCCTCATGCATGTAAAATCATATAATAACTTCTAGTAGATCAAATACACTACATAATTATTCATGTGCCCCTAAGCACATACTCTTTTCAAGAGTCCAATATTTCTCTTTATCTTTTAATGCATATGCATCATTATAACATACTTGGTAATTATATAAATTAATTCCTTGTCAAAAATTATCAACATACTTATTATTTCTATATGTACATAAACAATTATTCTTATCTCATTGAAAAATGAAATGGAAGCACTTTGTTTCACTCTATTTTTCCTGCTTTAGTCATCCAATTTGGATGCGTATGGTGAACATATGGAAAAGAATTTCATAAAACAAAATGAGGTTTTTTTTGGAACAAACGTAATAAGAATAACTTCTCTTAGTTTTGTCACAGGTGTCATGGTTTTTAATATTTGAATGAATCTTTGATGCCCATTGTTCTAGATTTAAATATTAAATAATTTCATGTTTTGTCATCAAATTTAGACATGGTTTCCAACCAAATGGAAACTATTTTTGGAAAATCCAAAGAGGTTTATGTTTCTAATGGGTTCATTAAAAATAACCTCTTAGTTTTTAAACAAGTGTTACGGTTTGGAATATTCAAATGAATCTTTGGAGCTCATTTTTCTAGATTTAAATAATAATTAATTGCCTGTTATTTTACATGCATTTAGGACACGGTTTTCGAGACATGAGAAACGAATTTTTAAAATATAAAAGAGGCTTTGGTCATGACCTCCTCTTTCACTTGTTTCCTATCTATTTCGGTTTTGGAGATACAAAGTCATACTTAGACCCTATTTTCTAATAACTCATGCAATTCACAAAATTATTTAGCCATAAAAATCTTTTATCAATTCACAACACATGAATTATTCTCATAATTCAATGAATAAGACACTTATTCCTCTATGAACAAAATTGTATAGAGGTTTACTCAAGAATTAATCTTAATTTTTTATCACATGAACTTTTTATTGCAATTAAATTCAATCATTATATTATCATGGCCCATATGCAAACAAAAATATTTTCAAAGAATATGGTTACTAATCTCTTGATGCATGCTTAGAATACTCTCTTCCTCTTCCTTGGCTCCATTCTCCATGTATTCTCCCATTCCCCTCCTCTACTTCTCTCATAGGCTTATGATCAATAGAATTAATAAAATGGAATAGTTTTTATGAATCATAAAAGCATTACAGTTTTTTTTAAATCATACCAGCGCCACACGGTGGGAGTTCGGGGTTCCTCAAGCCATCGTCACTGATCACGGTACTCATTTCTGCGATTACATGATGGCGGAGCTGACTTCAACGTTGGGCTTGCGTCACGACAGCTCAACACCATACTACCCTCAAGCGAATGGTCAGGTTGAAGCGGTGAACAAGGTTCTGGTCACTATGCTTCAGCGAACAGTTGGGATTCATAAATCCAGTTGGCATCTCCAACTATTCTCAGCTCTCTGGGCATACCGAACATCTGCTAAGAGTGAAACCGGATTCATACCATACCAATTGGTGTACGGTCTGGAAGCTACTCTTCCGGTTGAATGCGAGATTCCTTCGCTAAAATTAGTTGTAGAGCTCTTACCGGATACTTCTGCTGAGGAAGAATGTCTTCTGTATCTCGAACGGTTGGATGAAACCCGTCGTCTAGTTGCTTTGATCATCGAAGCACAAAAGAAGAGGGTCAAAACTCATTTTGATCAATCTGTTTCTCCCCGTTATTTCATCGAAGGAGACCTCGTCCTCCTGTACGATCAGGCACATGATAAGCTTGGAGCCGGTAAGCTCCAGCCTATGTGGCATGGGCCCTATATAGTAAAGCGTGTTTTGAAAAATGGGGCCTACGAGCTTATAGATTATGAAGGAGTTCCGCTGGCGCAGCCCAGAAATGGGCTGTACCTTAAAAAGTACTATGCCTGAAGTGATTTCTTGGTGTGGTGTGTGTACATAGGTGTGTGATTGTCATTTGTGTGCATGTATAGTGTGGTGTGCTTTGTAAACATCTTTCTGCTGATCGGGTCTTCCTGGTTGTGCAGATGTCTATTCATCCATTTGTTGGTTTCACGGATGGTGCCTCCCGCAGTACCAGGAATCTGTCTTCCGCAGCCTGGGTAATCTACGATCCTGCTGGTGAGTTGATTGACCTGCAAGGTGTGTGTCTAGGACGTACCACGAAAAACATCGCGGAATATAGTGCCGTGTTGGAATTATTAACCGAGGCAGTAAACCTTGGTATCCGTGAATTGCTCGTGTACCTAGATTCACAACTTGTAGTGTTACAGCTGAACGGACACTATTCGGTAAGGAACCCGTCCATCTTACGTCTGTATTTGCGTATTCGATTACTAGAAAGGAATTTTGACTACATTACATATCATCATATACCCAGGCATTTGAATACATTAACAGATGCAGTAGAAAATTTGGTATTAGACAGACATTTGCGCAATTTGTAAATCATCATCACATGTAAAGAAAGATCCATCCATAAATAGATATGCATATATATATATATATATCGAAATGTTTACATAGAGTGTGTCACATAAAGAAAAAATATACATAATCGTCTTAAGTACATCCGAAGACGATACGTCTCTCAAAAAATAGGTGTGGTATAAATCCTAAGAGCTAATCCGCATGGTGCTCATGATAGCATGTGACTGCACGCACTAAGCGTCTCAGGATTCGGTGGATCCGACTCGGAACTCCCACCGTGTGGCGCTGGTATGCCATCGGTACGTCTGCCAGCCGGGCATAGTCTGGGATCCCGTGGGCAATCCCCTCGAGGTTCTGAATCAACTCCTCTCCTCCGGTGCCCTCTCCCTGAACCTCAGGGGCGAGTTGTGTCCTCCGGGAGATTGGAGACATCCCAGCTGGTCTCTCAGGTCCCACATCTGCATGCATATATAAAAAATGTATTAAGACGAATGTGTATTAATAAATAAAAAAAACATATAAATATAAAATCAAAAAACATGAGGTCTTACCCAACTCCTCGTCCCAGTCGTCTCCTTCTGGCAGTGGGAGATCTGGGTCCCCGGTAAAGTCAGTTCCTGCATAGGGCCAGTCTTCCAAGACGATCAGCTGGCACCGTAACCACCTAAAGAACTCCGGCCTCCAGGACATCTGTTGGCCGCCTCCAGATCTGGGCATCAATGTTGCCCAGCGAGCCATTCTTGGCTCTCGTGGTATCGGGTCTGCCACTGCGGCCCCTTGACCCTGGAAGATTGGTAAGCGTTCCAGAATGAACAATACCAAGATGGAACCATAACCGAACTGTTTCAGTTTTCCCTGTTTGCTTTTTGTGAGCTGCCTTTTCATGTTGATTGTTACTGCTGCTGCCCAGTTGAACAGTAAGGGACCCATGTATTCTAAGGCCAGCAGGAGTTGGGCCTTTATGGCCTCGTGCGGTGCCTGCGACCCAGCAGCCCGCGTGATGGTATGGAGAACCACTCTCAATGCCAGATCAGGGATAGTGTGGATGTCCACTTTCTTGCTACCTGATCCCGTTTGAGCTCCTTGGCACACTAGTGCCATCACTTCTTCCATCTTTTCCCCAGATGGTCTGCTTCCAGTCAACATCGGGATCAGACCTCTGCGGGACAATCCAGTGATAAAATAAACATCGGAAACCTCCAGCTCTAATACCTGGTCTCGTAACCTGAACACCTGTTCATGTTCATCCCAGATACTGATTAAATACTGGAGGAGCTCGGGCTGAGCTCGTAGACACGGTGTGAGGAAGAATTTTTTCAGCCCACAGTTTCTAAGGGCATTCATACAAGCTTGACTTTGCATGGCTTGTTCATCCTCTTCTCCATGCTCTCGTTCTTTCCATTCAATTTCCATTTTGATTGATTACCTGCATTCATATGGCCATGAACCCTTAGTTAGATCTCTGATGAGTCTCAAATTCCATGCAACTTGGTCTAAATGTCGAAATTTTAGGCGGATTTTTAGGTTCGGCCGCTAGCGCGGCTGTTTTGTGAACAGTCGCGCCACGTGGCGCGGGCCCTTTGTATAAAAGAGCTCATTGGCGCGGGTCCATGCCCGATACCCGCGCCAATGAGCGCGGCCCTAAATTTTCAAAAATGGCTCTAGAGAACTGATTTACAGGGTAAAACTATTACAAATTAGATGAAAATGAAGAGCAAGGGAGCGCCTCTTACCTGTAACAAACGAGAAGTTGAATGGTCAACTAGATTTGTCGCAATCACCGTCAGCAGTTTCTGCTCCAAATGGACCACTGTTGCTTTTCACCAAGGTAAATAGTAAATGTAATTTTATTTTTACCAATTTGACATATTTATAACTTTTTGACATGAAATGAGTTGTAAAAAGTCATCTTTATCGAATATTTTTATATATTATGTCGAAAATGGATTTTATGCTTGCTTGGTATGTGCATCAGCAGGTTTTTGCGACTTTAACGATGGAAACGAGTTGTATTTTATACTTTTTTCTACCGTAAATACACGAAAAGTCACCTCAGAGTCATCTTTCAGCCTTTTCGACTTCTAGACTTGCAGTGATTGCCGAGGCCCTTGTCGTTTCGATCTCGTTAAAATGGACACGAATCGACATCTACCCAGTATACGTTTACCCCTTTTTCGGGCTGGGATAGATTGATTACGAAAAAGGAATACCCTAGCCTATCGCGACTAGGAGGTTTTCTTGGATATTGTTTTCTACCTTTTCGAATCTGAGGAACTATTTACGAAAAGGGACCTGTGGAGTTTTCTTTTCTGCTGTCTTTTCAAACTCTCTAAACATGAAAAGACGCCGAGTTCTCCCTTTGTCAGACTCGTTAAACCCTGATGACATCAGATCTAGTCAAAATGACGTTCTCCGAGTTCCTCCTTCCTAGGACTCATTAAATGCACTAGGATGGATTCGCTCGAAGGGCGGACTTATATTACAAGCATATGCTATCCCCTTCAAGCTTGTTATAAAAAATAATTGGGGTACTCGCCAGAAATGGTGGGGGAAAAATGGAACCATCGACGTTGTCGTCGGCAGTATGTCGCTCTTGAACATGGCACTTGTCTGCATCCGTGTCGGGTTGGGGACATCTCATCTCGTTGTTTCACTTTGCCTCCGTGGGTTTGGGTAATCTCTTTTGACCTCTCATCTGCTCACTGCCTTGTCACCATGACCTCTGATCCGTTGATGTCAAATACTGCCAAGTCCACTGTCGTGCCGTTTATATGTTCAAGAGAAGTTGACCTCTACAATATCAACCTTCCTCTGTTTCTCATACGATCTTGATTCACAAAAAAACATCATGTTCCTCTGTCTCGTGTCGATGATGTGGGAAACATTATGGCCCACCTTCGATCAAGATCACTTCCTGTCTACTTCAGCTCATTATCCAGGAAGTTGATCTAGAGACTCTTTTATGGTACCTTGGAGCCTGCATGCCTCAATGGCAGGTTCGTCGCATTCGACGTGAGGTTTTCATCATTGGCCTCCGATCGAGTGATTCGCGGGTGTTCGACGCCAACTCATTTATTCACACGCCGTAGATTGTACCTGTAGTACCTTGAGGACCATTGTCATTATTGGTGGTTTCTCTCGCGTCTGTTAACATCTTTCATCATTGGCTGGTAATCAGACGATGTTCTTGCATGTTCGACTTCGCCTCACATATTCGCATGCTTGAACTTGTTGGGTCGAGATGGAGCGCAAGACCCCGGATTGTGTCCGCGATCCGGTACCGCGATTGTGGATTATTATCATTATGTACATGACTCGCTAATTGGATGCCCCTTTAAAGCTCGGTCTATTTATTTGATCCTAGCCTTGATGGCCGCCCATACCTCGGATCCGGATTATAGCATACTGCTTTGGACATGGTCGCATCCATACCACGTATACATCATGTACTTGAGATATCGCCTGTATCTTCTCGCGCAAAGCTTCCGACGGCGGGCCCTCGCTGAACATGTTCTCATAAAGCATTTCACCCTCTCTCTCTCTCGGGCCTCACTTTTAGGGGCATCTCGTTACGCAAATTGTCACCGTCCCTACCATTCCTCGTCCCGCATAATGGAGGACCCATTTTGTGACCTGTGAACATTGTCATGCCTTGAAAACATCATCAATGCATTCCTCTAAGCATGAGCTTCATTTGCCCTAAAGACATCTCCTTGCAAAAATCATGAAAAACATCCATTTTGGCATTGGCGCGGGAAGACAGTTCAGTACTCGCGCCAATTGGGAAAATCCTGCAAAGAGGTCGCGCCAACTGGCGCTCTGTCACAGAGCAGTAGTCGCGCCACCCAATTTGAGGAATGTTTTTTAAATAAAGATGTTGGAAGTTGAGTTCCAACAAACTCAGAAACCATTGCCTATCTTGAGTTGGGAGGTTTGGCTGCGGAAGTTCTATGGAAGGGAAGTGGTTTTGCCACCTCCCATGGAACCTTCCTTGTTGATAGGGCCAATCCCACAATAATAGGGATCTCAACTCCCTCCTTCCCCATCTATAAAAACCTGCTCAATTCCATGGCAAGCTAGTCTTGAAGTGCCTAAGCTTTTAATCTCCATATTCCCAAGAGCCTTTGTGCTATAAGAGCCCTCTTTCTTCCCTTAAGGCTGACTCAAGTAAGGAGACCATCGTCGAGAGACTCTGGAGAGGTTTTCCCTTTCCCTGGCGAGCTTTTCGAGACGTGAACGACTCGAGACCCATCCGAAGGAGAGCACGACGTTAGAACATTAGTTGTAATCTTTCTTCGATTGTTATTTAATGAATGATTACGATTATGGTTCCACTCTGTTTTCCATTATGTTAATATGAGTAATATCCTTTCTGACTGATATTTAGTTATGTATGCTGGATTTTATGCTTGTATCTGTTTATTTCTTGCATGTGCAGGTGTTCATCCGCGGAGATCGTGGAGGGATAGTGATCTGCCGAGGCTGAGGAACGGGGATGCTCTCTTCTTCAGATCATAGCATTGGATTCCAGGTAGGCTTCCATCTTTAGTCTTTTCATTCGTAACTAGGAACTTGCGTCGTAACATGTTTGATTGTTGCTAGACCCCTGCTGGGCTAGTAGGGATCGCCTCTGTCCACAGAGGGGATTTACCTCCTCAACAATGGTATTTCTACGGAGCTTCCTATTGTTGGGAAGTGTGAGAAAGCCATGCAATTGAAGCTTGAGAGGGAGCAGGATTTGCATGCAGGTAAGAGTGAACCTCAGGATGTGTAGTAGCCACAACATGAGGATCATGGAGTGGGAGCAACAACTCATGTAGAGAAATTTCATGCCAGATGGGCAGAGGGAGTGCATGTAGCTATACCACCAGGTGAGAGGTGGGGCGACATGCATGAGTAATCCCAAGAGGAGATTTCTGGGCAGGATTTATTGAGATGGTGTGGATCTCATGAATTGAACCTAGCTATGAGGAGCCCACAGAGCAGCGATAGCATGATCAGTTGGATTGATGGAGGAAGATCAAAGTGACGGTATTAGATACTGGAGCGTGGTTCAAAGTTGACAGCAAGTGCAGAGTGCATGGGTGTAGAGTTCAACAGCATAGTGGTTCCTTAAGACATGTGCAGTAATTAAGAATAAGTCAAAGACTTTGATGATATATGCATTAGATTGATTGAGTTGTTTGGAGCCTTTCAGTCTCGGAAGTGTTGTAGCAAGAGTTGCAGATCATATGCATGGAGTTGCAGGGCACTTCCAAAGGTTGTAGGGCGAATGCATGGAGTTGCATGTCACATGCAAAGACAGTCCTTTCTTGTTGAGAGGGAGTCTTGAAGTTTGCAACAAAAAATAGTGAAGGAGGCATCCTGAAACTTCATCCTTAATCGTAGTTGGAAAATAATCACCTAAACTAGGTGGGTCCCACATACGCTATTTTTAGGTGTATGTATATTTTTAGACATGGTGAGCATATTCTATATGTAGCAGGAGGCTATTTGTAGATGGTTGGTCAAATGTGAAAAATAAATGAAATTCTATTTTTAGAAGATTGGGCAAAGTATATTTATAGATAGCTGATCTAAAAATAGATGCAAGTCGATTATTATTAGCTCTTAATAATAATTAGACACTAAACTACAACTTATTATCTTGGAGCACTTTGGTTCAGTGCACAGATGTGGCACATCAGTGGACTGAGGGAATTACGCAATTCCCAAGGGTTTACTGGAGCTAATCCATGGAGGACTCAGTTAGAACTCAAGTGGCAGATTTATGACACGGTTGGAAGAAATAGTTATGGAGTTGTATTCAGCTTAACTCAGTTAGACTGAGTTGAGCTAATTGTATCTATTCTAACTGAATGATACACTAGTGAGAGTGGAGTGAATTAATTAGTTAATTAATTCACAAATAATAACTCATTAATCAACTGAACAAATACATCAGTTAACTACAGTGCATGTCAGATCCAGTGGAGACCCAGTGGAGAGATAGGTGAAAGGGCAAGATGGACTATCCATTGTGACTACTAGTGATGCATGGATTGCATCTACATATACATTGGAGTTGCCAATGATAATAACGCATTCAATGAGAGTGGGATTACATTGAATTGGTCTTTGTAATCAGCTTGGATTGCGTAGTGGAGGCAGGCTAGCGAGAGGGAAGAGATTGGTGCATGGATTTCCAAGATTTCTTCTATGTTAGTGTGTGACAATTGTATTGTACTGAGAGCTTGATGTACAAAGCTTTGTATGAGTATTGTCACATGATCTCTATGATACATAATATGATAGTTGGGGTTTTTCAGCTTTAGGCTTTCCCGTTAAACAACTGTGTTATGTGTGTTTTTATTTCTTCATGTGTTTTGAAATTGTTGATTAAATTTCTGGAAGAATTATAGTAGAAGGATTCTTTATTGAGCAAGAAGATAAACATTGTTAGATCAAAAGAGTTCGGATATATACATGCATATTGTATATAATTCCTACACCTAAGGTATTTTTCTATGTTATTTTTGGATGGGTTTCCTTCCTTGGATGTTGGTAATAGGTGGCCCAGAAACTTATTCTTCTTCTATTAAGATTTTACTATATCATTTCCCATGTTTTACCTCTCAAGCATGCTCTATTGATTTTTTTTTTACTTTTTTAATGCCTTTCCTATCCTTCTAAAAGTCCTAGCGCCTTCTTCTTAGTCTCTTTTTCTCTCAAGGTCCTAATAATGATATCGACATCCAAGTGCCTAAGAGGTTACAGTGCTGAAAGTTCTAATTTCCCTCCCTCTAGCTTAAGAGCTAAATGCTTAGAAAAGTACTCAACTATTGGTTTCTTCCACTCTACTTCCCCATATATTCAAGAAGAAATCTACAAGACAAAGAGAGAAGAAAAAGTAGAATGTTGATTTATAATGCATACAAATGTGGAGGATGGTGTGGGGGGTTGGGTCTTAGACACCAGGAACACCATAACTAGGTAATTTTAGTAGAAAATGAAGACGATCATGGAAAATTCCTTATGGAACGCTTATAAACTCAACATGTAGTTATTATATTCATTAATTGAATGCACAGGTAGATGAAGAGACTCATGCACAATGTCTCCATCATGGAAAAAAAATCTAGTAGATTTTCAGTTTTCAAGCTTTGATGAATAAGAGGCCTACCATAACACGAGACATGTTGACTCACCATCCAATTAAATAGTTCTATTCTTCTTTTCTTTGTTCTATCATAGATTTTCAGTTTTCAACCTTTGATGAATAAGAGGCCTACCATAACACGAGACATGTTGACTCACTAGCCAATTAAATAGTTCTATTCTTCTTTTCTTTGTTCTATCATATTAACACGGAGATGAATTACAAATATGGACAATTTTTCACCTAATAATTGTAAGGTAGATATTGAAAATCTAAATTACCTTATCAATTTGTTCTTAAGTTTAATAATTTTTTAAGCATAAATATTAGTTTCTTTTTAGGTTTAAGTAGTTTCTAATAACCTATGTTAAGTTATTACTATTTGTTTGGTTTCCAATAACCCACCAATAAAATTTACTAATTTTATAATTTTTCATTTTCCATTATCTCATAAATAAACCTTTTTCTTAAAAATAAAATAAAAATAAAACATACCATAAATAATAAATATACTAATTATATATTTTTGAAAACCTTTTTCTTAAAAATAAAATAAAAATAAAACATACCATAAATAATAAATATACTAATTATATATTTTTGAAATAAAATTTTAAATGTAGTAGTACATCAGAGCGCGCCTGGGAAGACTGGTTTTTGAATTTTTTTCGCGCTCGTTCAGTTCCTGCTGGGCTCGGCTCTGCCCTGCCCGAGCTGGGCGTGGCGCCCTTAGCTGCTGGGGTGGCCTCTGGTGGGCGGACCGCTTTGGACAGGTGAGGTCTGGTTTCCTGTCCTTTCTTCTTCTCCGCCTTTTGTTTTTTGCGCTCGTTCTGCCTTCTGCTGGGCTCGGCTCTGCTCCGCCTGGCCTGGGCGTGCCCGGGAGGCCCTTGGTGTGCGGGACATTCGTGTTTGGTGAGGTCCAGGCCTTCGTGCCTGCCTCTGCTCCTGTGGTTTGACAGCTCTGGGAGATGCTGCGTTGGTGCATGGGGCCCCTGCTCTGACCCCTGCCCCTCCCTCTCGATCATGTCGAACGAAGGTGATTCCACTCAGCCTTCAGATTTAGATGCATTCCGTTCCCTAGTAGCTACAGCTAATAAGAGGCCGCCCTCGGCCTCGCAACAAAATTTCGTTAAGAGGTTGGACAACATCCCTACGGTGTCTCTACCGACAGAAGATGCTTGCAGATCGACGTTAAACCTTGCCGAAAGGGGCCTCATCGGCCAGTTTACAGGGCTATGGCCATCCCCGAAGGCTGTTGATGATTGGGTCAGGCGAAACTGGATCCCTCTGGTGAAGGAAGGTATAAAAAGTCACTTTGTAGGCAAAGGGTTTTTCGTTTTCGTGTTCGACAACGTGGAAGATCGAAGCTTGATCTTCCGAAGCGGACCTTATTTCATGGGCCCCCAAGGGTTATACCTGAAAAAATGGTCCCCCGATTTTGACCCTGCTCAAGATGTGCCCACAGCCGTTCCTGTTTGGGTGCGCCTCCCGCACCTCCCTCTCCATTGTTGGAGTCAGAGCGCTTTGCAATCCATAGGCAATGCCCTCGGCAGATATATTGACCAGGCCCCGAGAAAGGATCAATTCTCCTGCGCACGCATCTGTGTGGAAGTTGATCTGGAGGTCGGGCTCCCTGAAGCCATCAATCTTTCGGTGGCAGATTGGTCGCACATTCAAGAGTTAGATTACGTAGCCTCCTTGGCCCCCACACTGCCAACTCAACCTGTGTTGTCTCTCCAAGTGTTCACGTGGGCCCCTTCCCTACATGGTCCTTTTGCCCCCCTTGGTTCACTTAAGTTACAACTTTGTGTCTACTAGGGAGTGCACTTTATTTTTAGAGTGAGTTATGTCCCCCTCTACTCACCTTTATTTATAATTTAATTATATAAGGCAAAATTGATCAAAATTAATATTTCCAATTAGCTACTGCTAATTGGGAATATTACACCAGCTCATCCTTGTAGTGGACAAACTTCGTGAGGTATTTTGGAATACTGTCACCTTTCTCCATTTTTATTTTTCTGAGCTTGTCTTTAAGCGCCAAATTCCTTTGGTCACTTTTGCTTTGGAACAAGTCTGTCAAAGCCTTCCACATTAAGAATGGAGTGGCTTTCTCGTGAAGGCTGGACACAATGTGGTCTTTCACACCTTCCAACAGAATCCTCCTCGTCTTTGCAGTTTCTTTTGCCATGCATCAAGTAATGCAGCATCGCTAGATCTTAGCTTAGGAACATCACTACGATGAACTCTTTCAGCCCATTATCCTCTAGCACCGACTCCATCTTGTCCTTTTATAATATGTAATTCGAGCTCCCATCAAGGGGATACTCCAATCTCAACCAGTGGAAAGACATTTCAATGTATACTCGATTTCTGGACCAAGAATCTTCTGTAGCAAATTTGAATTGTCCACTAGCACAAACTCACTTCACAATTGCAACCTTCAATCAACAATTCTCTGACACCATGTAGAAATTATATGCACTTAGCATGCATATGTCCTTAATTCACCCAATCTCACACTATTTAACTTTATGAAATATACTAAATCAATTCCACTTGTTAATCTTTTGCGGAAAAATTAATTGCACACACATGTGAAGCATAAACAAAAATTATCAATCGCACATAACACAATTTTTAACCGGGAAAGCCTGAAGCTGAAAACCCCAACTATATATTATGTAACATGGAGATCATATGAAAATCTCATACAAGCATACAGAGCTTATCAAAAGCCCTCAGTACAGTACAATCGTCATTCACTAATCAGGCCCCATCTTGCAAATCCATGCACCGATCTTTGCCACCTGCTAGCCTGCCTTCACTACGCAATCTCTGATGAAAAATAGCTCTAAATGAATTCGAATTACTCTTGGATTGACTGCGAAATCAT
Organism: Pinus albicaulis; assembly: GCA_034641835.2. NCBI lineage: Eukaryota > Viridiplantae > Streptophyta > Pinopsida > Pinales > Pinaceae > Pinus > Pinus albicaulis. The sequence continues at coordinate 681,704,820 of CM076579.1, forward strand.
CATTGTCATCTCCACTGTGTGTTGGATGCAATCAATGCATCACTAATAGTCACAACAGATAGTCTATCTTGCCCTTTCACCTATCTCTCCACTGGTCTCCACTGAAACTGCCATGCACTGTAGTTAACTGATGTATTGTTCAGTTGATTAATGAGTTATTATTTATGAATGAATTAAATAATTAATTCACTTCACTCTCATTAGTGTATCAATTAGTTAGACTAAAGAAAACTAGCTCAACTGAGTCTAACTGAGTTAAACTAAATACAACTCCATAACTACTTCTTCCAACTGTGTCATAACTCTTCCACTTGAGTTCTAACTGAGTCCTCCATGCAATAGCTCCAGTAAACCCTCAGGAATAGCGTAATTCCTTCGGTTAGCTACTGTGCCACATCTATGCACTCAACTGAAGTGCTCCAAGAGAATAAGTTGTTGTTTGGAGTCTGATTATTATTAAGTGCTAATAATAATTGACATGCATCTATTTTTAGTTTGACGATCTATAAATAGACTTCACTCAATATTCTAAAAATAAAACTTCATCTATTTTTCCAACTTGATCAACCATCCACAAATAGCATCCTGTAACTTGTGAAATATGATCATCATGTCTAAAAATAGACTTGCGCCAAAAAATATCCTGGGGGCCCACTTAGTGAAAGTGATTCTTTTCACTAAGCTTATCATCTTGTTGAATCTCAACACTTGAAACATTTTAAGCAAACATTTTTGGAATTACAAATTTAAATTATATCCTATACATAATCCAAATATCTAGAAATTTTTTCTAACACGTGAATTTACTTATACACTTAACCATACAATTTAAATTTAAAAAATTACAAATAAAATTATATAAATAGATTTTAACCATAAATTTCATAAATATCACATAATAATAAAATCTCTTGAAATAAACTTGTTTCCAACCTTTAAAGTCTAAAATAATTTAAGACCTTAAATTTTTTTTGGATCCCTCTCCACATAAACATTTACTATATAGTAACCATTAAAATAAATCTATACTCCGATACATTTCAACATATAAATATTAAATACATATTGCTCAGCCAATTAATTCCATGCCGTCTCATTCAATAATTCCGTGACAACCTTCAGTATTGACGAGTCTTTTTCTCGACTAGTTACTTTCCAGAGTCAAAGTCGACGCACCGCGCCAATTCCTAAAGATAACTTCACATTGACAAATTCCAATCAACGTTTATAAAATGATTTATTAAATAAGTAAAACTATTTCACTATATATATTTTAATTTTGGATTTATCACATATATATAAATCAAATTTGTTTTTATTTTATATAGAGGAATCAAATCTTTTTCTATTTTAAAATATGTCTATTAATCAAATATTTGATATCTTATTTTAAATTTATATTTTTTTTAAATCACACATTAAAACATGTAATTCTTCTCCATATTTATTTGAAATTAAGATAAATACAAACTAATTTTATTTTATATATATATATATATATAATTTGACCAGAATAAAATATTTAACAAAATATTATAATATTTTGTAGATTAGAATTTCTGGAATCCAGTGTTGTGTAATATGATTGAAGAGCTAGATGTTTTAGGTGAACACTTCACCCATCTTCAGGAACAAGAAGCTAAGCGTAAGATAGAAAGAGTGCAGATGACGACATAATAAATAAAACAAATTCTAGCTTTAAAATCCAATAAAATAAGTAAAATTGAAAATTACATATTAGAGAAAAATTTAAAAAATTAATAAATTAATTAAAAAACAATTATTAAACTAATTCAATAAATTAAGAACTATAATCAATTTGAATTAGCCTTTAAAAATGGAAAAATTATGTTAAATTTTGTTTCAATATAAATTATTTTGTTAATATTAATAAAGATTCAAAAGTATTGATTCAACTTAATTATAGAAAGAAGAAAAGAGAGGATTATAATATTTTTATTTTAATTGGCTAAAATGATTAAATCACATTAGGGATTTGAAAATAAAAAGAAATACATATTAAATTAGAATTTAATTTATATTAAATTTGAAAACTAAAAAGAGGAGTAAAATTCAAAAAATAGATGAATTGAATAATTGAAAACTAATTGAGAAAAGGGTATGATGAATTAAAAATATGAAACGGGGAACTAGAGATAGAGAAAATCACATTTTTAATTTTTAAAATCAGTAAAAGAGGAATTTTAGATAATAGAAAATTGCAAATAATATGGGGAATATCAAAAATGAAGAAAGGAGGTGGGAGGAAAGAGTGAAAAGCCAAAGTAAGAAAAATGAGGAAAGAGGAGGAAGGAGGGAAAATGTTAGCATGGGTTAGAATTGGGATTAGAGAGAGTGAGCTTAGGGGAAAGGAAGTGGACAAGTGGGTTTTGAGGATTGACTCAATTGATACCCATCATCATTTTTAAAGTTATGTGGATGCTTTTCAACTTAGAGGGCCTCTAGAATGACTCAGCTGGAATGAAAGGGAGTTAAAACAACGATTCTGGATTTGTCAAAACAAATAAGGTGTTTGGAAGAATGAGAATGGTTCAGCAATGACAGATTTTTCAATAAGGTTATGGAGATTTTGCAATATTGTTATGGTTAGTGTCAGCGACATGGTCTTTTAAATTTTTTTTGAAATAGTTACCAGTTTGACCTATAATTCTAATTTAATATATACTTCTTTTTATTTTCAAATCCGTAATCAGATTCAATTAAAAATATTATAATGCTTTCTTCTCTACCCCTTCTTTTAATCCTTTCTTACCTAATTTACTTCAATAATTTTGAATCTTTATTAATATTAACAAAATAATTTATATTGAAATAAACTTTAACATAATTAATTCAAATTAATTATAATTTTAATTCATTGAATTAGTTTAATAATTACTTATGAATTTATTTTTAATTCTTTCAATTCTTTCCTAATGGATAGTTTTGAATTTTAGCTTCTTTCTTGAATTTTAACGACTATAATTTCTTTTATTTATTCTGTCTTTGTCTTCGCTGAGTGAACTGGTCACGTGAAAAAGTCCAACTGTTATGTATCTTTCACCCTTAATTATAACATTTTTTTCCTAGGTTATTAGAAGACTCAACGAACCCTGACTGTACAAAATGATTAACAGTAAATGACGATGCTATGGATCCTTTGACTACTAATAAAATGCAAGCTATTTTTGTATTAAAAGCATTTAATATTAGAGTTATTTCAGGGACAGAGGAATTGTCTGGACTATTAAAATTGGCAGGAATTCGAGCCAAAAAATTTAAGAAAACTTACAATAACAGTGTTTGAGTCATGATTTTGATGGTGGAGATGGATTCAGCACCATCAAAAACCTCTAGAACACCCAAAATATTAAAGTTTGATAGTTATAAAGTGGATTTACAAAAATCCCTGCGGAATTTTCTTAAAATCTTAGCAGAATTTCCATGATTTTCAAAGCAAAAAAGCACCGTAATTTTCTTAAAATCTTAGCAGAATTTCCATGATTTTCAAAGCAAAAAAGCACCGTAATACGAGCAGAAAAAGAAAATAAATTGACTATTGATATACCTTACTCAAGTTAAGTGATACTTTAAACATTTTTATTGGAAGATCTTGAATTGAAAATTAAATTTAGAAATAAAAAAAATTAGAGTAATTTGAGTTTTTAGTAAATCCAATATGTACAATTTCTGAGGAGCTTTCCCTCATTCAAATTGAGAAAAATACAAAAATAGGTCTTAATTCAAAATCTTTCAAAATTTGGACGCGTGGAATCAATGAGAAAAGATTAGATAGATTCAGCACTATCAAAAACCTTTAGAACACTCAAAATATTAATTGATAGTTATAACGTGGATTTACAAAAATCCCTGTTAAATTTTTTTAAAATCTTACCAAACTTTCCATAATTACATTGAAAATGTCCCTGGTGCATGCAACTAAACTCCCCATTTACTAAACTCCTCATTTTCTGCTTCACTTTGGTTTTGGGCATCTCCATTTCTGACCCCAACTCTCTCATTTTCCGCTCCTGCAAAACGGCCGAGCTACGATGCCCCATTTTATTGCTGTAGAGGCCCCAAAGCCGAATTCAAGTTCCCCAACTCTGTACCCTCCATGCGGTATGCGTTTTGTCCTCTCCTTTCGAGTTTCAGCTCCCCGCCTCGAGATATGCCTATTACCTTTCCATGGAGCAGCAAATCTGTGCGGGTTATTGCCTGTTCACAAAAAAGTTGGGAATATGCAGTTGGTGAGACATCAGAACCTAATTTCCGAATTCATGGGACCATATTGAGAAGAGCTGGCTAAGGTACCTTGATCTTGTCATTTTCAACTTTCTAGTTTTCATAAATAAATATCTAAGCAGGCAACGCTTCTATGCCTACCTGTTTGTGGGTATGGGTAGGGAAATTAGATATAACTGTTTAGAAGTTTCTTTAAAAGAAAATGTTGTAGTTTAACTAAATTGTTTTTTAGTTTTGAAAATTATTGAAATTTCAAACTTTAATATTTTGAGTGCTTTAGAGATTTTTGATGATGCTGAATCTATTTTTCTATCATGATTCAAACACTATTATTCTAAAATTTCTTAAAAAATTGACTCATATTTCAGTCAATTTTCACCATTCAGTTAGTTCCTCCGTCTCGTTAAACAACTCCAAAAAACTGCTATTGCAAGTGATCCAAGCATAAGTGGAGATGATAATGCTGAGAAAACGGATCCAGGAGGTGATACTTCAGTAAAGAAAGTACACTCCTTCACAACGGATGAAGTGAGAGGAGTGGTCCATTACATATACTTCAGACGTTTGTGACTTTCTGGCATGGCTGGAGAGCACCTTGCTTAAAATGGGACCCCGATTTTCCATCGCTGTTTTGGCTTTGAAATGGTTGAGTGTCCTAATTGCATTTGAAGTGTCCTAATTGCATCTGATAGCATTGGCTATGGAGTTCGCGACCAAATTATTTAATGTGTAATGCTGGAAATTATAATTTTCAAAGACCATGTACAAACACCAAAGAGCATCATTCACCATATTGTCCAACAAAGAGTCATATGTTTTGTAACCACTTCATATGGATATTGGTCTACAACATCCCTCAATGGTTCCTTTGCAAGTCCATCTACCATGGAATTTAAGTGAATAGGTTAGCTCTTTCGTTGGGCAGGGTCCATGTCCATAGGTTAGCGTTTTGAAGGTTCAAACCAGCCCGAAAATATAAACCATAAAATTTTGACCAATGTATTGCACATAACATCATCCTTCAAATTTTGATGTGAATTTTAATTTTAATTCAACGAAAGCTAATATATGGCTCTATGGTTGTGGTTTTCCTTTCGAAAGCATGGTTTGCAACTTTCCATTTGTGATGAGTCAGAACTTTCGAATGGATGGCTTGCAATTTTCCCATATACATGTGATTTTGTGCAGGGTTCAAAATTGAAGTGGTTATTGTATTAAGTTGCCAAAAATTAGGTTATGGTTTCAATTTAGGAAATAATAGGTTCTATTTGTCATTAGTTTTATGATTTGTTATTAGTTAATTTTTGTATGTATCATAATATTTTTAAAAAATAATATTTTTTTTCTATATTACGGTAGTTCAATAAAAGAAAAATTATCATTTTTATATAATAAAATATTTTTTTTTAAATGAAGTTGTTCTCTATTTTTTGAATTTTTTTGCTCAGGAAAAATCATAACTTTCATTAATAGGTTGAAAATTACATGTTATAGATGTTATGTAGCATATACATATATGGCTGCAAAAGGTTCATTAAGAAAATAAATATGAGTAATTGTTCTGAATTAAATATACAATATTGTGTAAATATGCACTAAGTAAAATTGTACATGTCCAATAGATAAATATTATATATATATGTCCCAAAAAACCAAAAATATGATAAAACATGGTAATAACTCATAAATTAAGATGTAGCTGCCAAAACAAAAATATGAGTAACTATTCCAAAATATAGAATATATTGTGTAAATATGCAGTAACTAAAGTTGTACACGTGCAATAGATAAATATGTATATGTCCCAAAAAACCAAAAATATGATAGAACATGGTAATAACTCAGAAATTAGGGTATAGCAGCCCCTGTATTGGTCCATCTTCATATGGCCTGTAGAAAAACTAGTAGAATTGATGTTTGTTTTATTCATGTATCTCCCATTGATCCTTTAGTAAGTGGAAAACCTCCTCAGAAAGTGAATACAAATTTTGATTCCTTTCCCTTATATGTGATGACAAGAGATGTATTCAAAATGGGATTTCAGTTGATAAACCTCTTCCAATATATTTCGCAATGTGTGCATGTGACACATTGTATGAAGGTTGACCCAACCAATTATGACCTTTGAGTCCCCAAATATCTAAATTCTATTGTAGTCTTTGGTGAGTGTAAATGATAGTACAGCTGTGAGGTATGATATTTTTGCATAGTTATTTGTAGCCCTGCCAAGGCCAATCTTGACCTTGTAGAGACGTTGTTCTCTTAAGTACATGATCAACCCCCCCCCCCCCCCCATGCACCCCCAACAAAAAAAATGTTGTGCTGATCCATCAAAATATGCCTAGGGAAAAAATTTGTCTATAGGTTCAAGAATAAAAGTCCTGGGAGGAGGGTGAATAGGATCATTTAGAATCATATGGTATAAGGTGGTGATGTGTGTAGATATGACCAACCAATTTGGGTGGAGATATTGGAAGATGTAACAGTTTCGCACGATCCAAATACCCCAACATATGAGGATAGTTAGATTGCAGAGTTTGTGCGGATGAGAGGAGAGCCACCAATATTCCCAAACTTGAGATATAGATGGACCAGTCCAGAAGAAGCTGAGATTGAGGGCAACCTTCATATGGGTGTAGAGGGATAGGTTGACAGGGAAGTGTAGGAAAATATGGTGAGTATCATCAACAACCCCTTTATAGAGAGAGCACCATGAAGGACCAATGAATGAATGCTTTTGTCGGTAGACAGTAATGGGGATCTTGTTCAAAAGTATGCACCACATCAATAATTTGGCCTTAGTAGGGAACTTCAAATTCCATAAGGATCTTCACCGCCAAAGCAAGTCCAGTGGTCTGTGGGAGTCATAAATAAGTAGATGTCCATCCTTCAGGAAGTATTGTTCATGTTTAGAGATCACCCATATGATCTCATCATCTTTGTGAGTAATTCTGACATGAGATTCAACCAGTGCAGATGTGAATTGTGCCCATTCCTCTTCCCAATGTTTATGAATGTGTATATCATGGTAGTTTTTTCATCCGTGATATAATATGGTTGAATTAGTGGGACAATCAAACTGATCAAGAGTATAGAAACCTACATTGTCTAGTGAGAGAATAAAATAAGGAGATAAGAGGTGAGAATTGCCACTACCAGACCAAGGCTCACAACCAATTAGCAAAAGCCTGTCTGAACCAACATGCCAAGCCAGAACATTTCTTATTCAGTGAAGTTTAGTATAGCCCTCCAAATGGTTGAAATGTTTGTTCTATTCCAGTTACCATATCTAATCTACCTAATCGTCTATGATGGACAAATGTGTTTTTGGATGACCGCCTTTATCGATAGACTATCATAAGTGAGAATATTCAAACACAATTTTGTAGCCAACACCATGGAGAAGGAATGAAAATCCTTTATGCCCCACCCCCCCTACTTCTTAGGTAGTGAAATATGTTCTCATATGGCACAAGGAAATGTGTGTCCTTCCTTCGATCCATTCCAAAGAAATTTGCAGCATTTCTTTTGAATCCTAGATAGTATCCTGTTCGGAATCGAGGTTAAAGACATCGAGTATACCGAAATTTCCTCCAAAACTGATTTAAAGAGAACAAGGCAGTCAGCCCGTGAGAGCCATCCATGACTTAGAAATCTCTTGTCATTCTTAGCAATTAACCAAGTCTAATCAAAAATTCTGTAGTTGGATGGTTTAAGATGGAAACCCATGTATTTTAGACCCTCCTCAAACCTCATGGTGTTAAAAGGAAATCACTGCAGAGAAAAGTGGATATCATAAGGAGTAAAACCTGGAGTAATGATGGTGGATTTGGTGTTTTTGCATGTCATACCTATAGCTTTGCATAAAAAATTTAGGGCAGAGTTGATAACAGAATTATCCCCAATGGATTTATTCAAAAAAATAAGGAAATCATCGACAAAGAACGGATGAGTAAGGATGCAGTTATCTGTAATTTTGATGCCTTTCAACCTAACTCGATCCATTTCCTTGATAAAATTTCTACTCAATGCTTCGATGATGAGTAGGAATAATAGGGGGGAAGAGGACATCCCTATCGGAGACGCTACTTAGCATGGAAAAAATAGGTAGCTTCCCCATTTATGAGGATGTTGAAGGAGCTCGATGTTATGCAACACATAATCCAATTGA